>VNJU01006001.1:0-74763 GCA_008042675.1 Drosophila seguyi | reverse complement strand
CCCAACCCATTCGGCCAGGCTGGACTTGTCACCCAAGCTCGCAGTGAGAGAGAAAATAAAAGGAAATATGGCGGGTGGGTGGATAAAATTTATTGGTTGGGGATTTCGTGAAAATATTTCTTCTACCGTTTGCAAATTTATTTTTCCTGCAAAATAATGGAGATGAAAAATCGCCAAAAGATACAAAAATATTACCACGCGAGGCAACAATAAAAGCATAATAACCGAAAAGCGAAGAGCGGCCCGAATAAAATATGACTTTGGGGTGGGTATAAAGTAGTTTCGGGGTCAGCATGTAAATTGTTAGGGTATGGCCAATTGGAAAAGAAAGTCTTGCGTAAGATGTACCCGATGTCCCGATGTGAGTACACACTGTACCGGGGGCTTTGTGATCCTACTTAGTCACTGCCACCATCTTGGCGGCCATTAAAACAGCCGGCTGGTTGTAGCCCGCTCGTGATAAGTGTTGACTGTGTGTTTAAAATGCAGACATGCAGGCACTGTGCGAAAGCAGGTAAAATCGTAATTCACTGAAATTTACGATTGCAACAGCAACAGGCAGCAAGGTAAATAAGAGAAAAAGACGTGAAAATGCTAAACACTTTAGCGGAAGAGGGGATAAACGAACTCGGTATACTGTTTAATACATTATGTCCGGGAGAGATTTTTTTATTTTGTTGAAAGATTATACATTTACAGAAACATATACAAAAGTATAACAAGTTGTAATATATAGGGTTAAATGCAAAAAAATACACATCTCCAATTTAAATATCAAATTGTAAACTTCCTATGATTTTACATTTAATAATTTTTACTGTTTTGTTCTTTTATTCAATATCTAAACAATGTTTTCCCGATATCGTGCTTCTTTAAAACGTTCCTGTTAATAATATTCAAACTTTTAAATTGACACCTTGAACTATAAAATATATAATATTTTAAACTTAGATTTGCGAAAAATGTATAAACATAATTATTACAAAACCTTTTCCCTTTCAAGCAAAAAGTAAGATCTGTCTTGGTAACAGTTTCTTTATTACTTAAACGACAATAGTATCTTATTTTATTTGATTTTAATTAAAATCATTTATTTCTACTTATTTGTCTGTAAACCTTGAGTAACAAAGTATAGCTCACTACCATCAAAACGAGATATTGTTATAAATTTACTCATAAAAAATGCTTTTACTATTCCTAAGATATAACTTTTACTATTTCATATTCTTTGAACTTAAGTTTAGAAACGTTTTAATTTTATTTCGTCCTTAGCTTTCTTTTGTTTTTACTTATTTAGGAAAAATAAATTACAAAATTATATATCTCTTTTTCAGAAATATAAAGTTAAAAATTCGAATATAATTTAACTGCAGGTAAATTTACCATAACATGAATTCTTTATTCTTATTATCTGCAAGGAGTAATTCAGTTTACCCACCGCCCGGTTAGTGTATAAACAAAAGACACCCAAACCCAAAGTGCAGGCCACAACAATAATTTTCAAAACCAAATGACAGCCGACAAAACCATATATCATTGTGCATGGAGGCAACGCCACCGTCTTGTCTGACTTTGCCACCCACGAGCTGAACTTTTGTCACTTCAGAGGCGTCGCTGGCTGTCTTAACCGATGTCTGTCCTCGCCTTCACCCCCCAACCTCAGCCCGTTCCCCACCGATCCCGATACGGCTTGAAAATTGTAATTTCTTTAAAAAAGGAGCGGAAAAAATCGCAGGAGTTTAAATAATTGCCATGCAAGTGCTAGAGAGTGCTCGAAATTGTCGCATGTGTTGACGCATTGCAAGCAAATTGCGCGCACTAAACGTGTGCATTTTTCCTTTTAGCCGCCGCGGCAGGGACCTCACAGGGGGAACCATCAGCGTCTGATGACATTTCCATAATTAGTCGAGCGTGGCCCCGGGCTCTTCTGCTCGGTTTCGGGTCGGTTCCGTGCCCATAATGCCTTCATGTTTGGACGCTTGCCTTGATTTGATCTGATGCCTGCAGTGAGCTGCACTTTGGAATTGACTTGGCTCTGGGCTCTGGTCTGGCAGCTCTAAGCAATGACGACGAGGGCCTTTCATATTTATTATGCACACAATTTTGCAGACATCGCTGTGCACGCCACTGTCAACGCTGCCTCCCCTTGGCCGCTTCATCTCCCCCGTGCGAATTGACGCCGCATTTATGGTGTTGAAATATTAATGCCGAGAGTTGGTCATGTCACTTTGATTTATGAGTCCCTGGAACACTTTCCTATATATGTTATGTACGTTTTCTCGGATTCGTGCCGGGGCAGATACGTTCCTTGAAGTTTGAGTTATGAATTGCTGGCATTGAGATGTTGCAAAAACAATTCGTTATGCTTCACAGATCTACGAAAAAGGGCACCTGGTGACAGACAGATATCGGGTAACACATAATTTGGAAATCTTAATCGAAATCTAGGCATCAAGTTTTAGTTTTAGGCTCTTCGAGAGACTATGCTGTTTCCAAGTAAATTACTTTCGCAGGGAGTATGGATGGAATAATCCGAATATAGGAAACTATATCAATATTTTTTATACATATATATATATACATATGGGGAACAAATTGATCATCTATTGATCTATGGAATCAATATAATTTTCTCTTTGTATTCCTTTTGGAGTATCTCAAAACCATAGCAATTTCCTGGGCACCCTTCTATGCGTAACGTTTAGTAATCCAATTTGTAAAGTATAAACAGTTTGTAAGGCCGTCAACCGTACAAGACAAGTAGCGTAAAATCAGAGCCTGAAATCGATGTTGGCCAAGTTGATGCCTCCTGACAACCGCTAAGAGGGAAGGAACATGAAGCAAGAACAAGGCAAAAACAGCTAACCGTTTTCTCGACGGCATGCAAACACCGCGGACCAGAAGCTCAAATGCAGATACTACAGGAACGGCAACAGCTACTTGTTTGCTGAGCTGCGGCAGCAGGAGCTGGAGCTGGAGAGATCCCGGTGTCGAGGTCGCAAAGCCAACGGCAAATGCATTTTATCGTTTCTTTTTGATTTTTTTACCAGAGACCTCCGCTCGCTCCGGGACCGAGAACAAGTCGAAAATGCGTGAACATTAAATATGCATGAGACAGAACATTACATATAAATAAATTTAGCAAGCAGTTTGTATGCAATGCGCTTGGAAATGCATTTATCGATAATGTTGATAATAATGATGCCTCCTTCGAAGGTGTTGAAGTTGGCGGGCACGATGCTCACGCAATATCTGGCATTCGGACATCGACTGGGACCTGGGGACCGCCGCGAAACCGATTCATTGGACACACCTTTAAAGAGCCTCTGCACGCCAGCAAATCCCTATTGAATTTATTTATTTTTTAGTATTTTTAAGTAATACGTTTAAATCACTGCTTTGTAAGGAATTTTCTTTCACAACTAGACACCACAAGAAGTAACTTTTTACTATTGTTAGATAGTGTATACGACACCTTTAAAAGAAAGAAAAGTAAACATATTATCCTATGATATATTTTTATGTATGTAAAAGAACAAATAAAAATGTTTAATAATTACTTTGCTGCAAGTTAACATATTCTTATCAGCTAGAAAGCTAACCTTTTAGCTCAAAGACAATTTAAAATCTACTTGATTTAGTGTTTTTAAAAATGTATCTAAAGGTATATATTCACCCAGTCAAACCCAACTAAGCTTAAGACTAGGTCAGAACCAGCCCGAGGCCGTTATCGGTAAATAAACCCAACGCTGTTATTAATGTTCTTAACTGTTATTATTGATAAATAGTTACAAACTTGGTCGCACTTGTTAACTATCTATATGTCATCCACGCAGAGCTCTTGCAGATATATGGATGCCCATACGAGACATGTTATAAGACTGACTCTCAACCTTTTAATAATGTGTCGCCACATATTCGAATGTAGATAATTTCCTCACTGTCCGATACGATACTCGGCCGCGGCTGCCGCTCTGGGCTATAAATTATGGGCCACGGCTGCCCGACTGCGGCTGCTGCTGCTGCTGCTGCTGATTTTTATCAACGTCATCAGCTTAATTGCCTCACTGTGCGAAGTGGCCTGTTACGAGCCGAGTTCACTTGACTTGGTCGTGTTGCATTTGCAAATTTATCTTTAAAAGACACACACGTTAGTGATTGAGAGAGGGCTGCGAGCAGTACCTGCAATTATTAAATTATTATGGCTGTCAGTAATTATTTGTTATAAATTTGCATAGAAATTGCAATTTGTGCACTTCACTCCCCGTTCCCGATCCGCTCGGGCACAACAATTCACAATTCTCTCGCCCAGGCAACGCCGGCATTATTAATGACAATGTAAGCCCATGATAAATATCGTTGACACACTCGCCGTATACTTATGCACTTGTTTATATGGCCCGACATTGCCTCCAACTAAGTAGTAGTTGAATGTTAATTCGCCAATTCCGGCCTGTGTGCCAGTCATAAATGTCGAGCTCAGGATTTGTGGCGTAATGGATAGCTGTCGATCGATTTCTTAATGAAATCGTTGCAAATTTGTTCTACAAAGTGTAGCTATCTATCCCTTAATTAAGCCTTAACTTAGAATGTTTATATGTTTCTTAAAAATGTATATTCAAGCATTCCTAATAGGAATTTCCTATCTCTTCTCAAATACAATATTAAAGTGCATTTTATGAATACATAGATAAAGCACTAATAAACATTTATTACATTTTTTAATTTCATTCGTAAAGCTTAAATCTATATTTACATATACTGTTATTTCCCTTAAGAAGGATAAATATTAACTATTCACTTAGAGCCCTACCCCATTAATTAAAAATACATATTTTTGGGGCTCAAATTTATTTCAGTTACCCTAGAAATTTTAATTATAAAACATAAAATATTTCTTAAACTCCATAAAACAGCATTTAAAGTGAGTGAAACCAAAGGACTTTAAACTTTAACACCTAAAGCAACTTATTTAAATATGTGCATAAACATTCATTTGCGGTAAATGAGCAACATGCATTTGGAAATTACGCTCTTAATTAGGGTAATCATGAACAAAAATCTGTGGCAACTAATGTGAGTAACAATTTACATTAAACGTGGACAATTTGTAAACAATTTGTTGTGGTTGCGCTTGGCTTGCAGCCTGCCTGGGCCATAATCGCTTCCTAAATGAAACATTTAATTATTTTCAATGCGAGCTTCGGGTTTTTGTTGCCATATAGAACCTTTACTCTAAGCAAGTGATTTCCCAAGGGCAATCAACTACATGGCTTGTTTGTACCATTTTCATAATTGAAATTTTGTTAAATCGAGCCCGAGTAATGCATTTGATTAGCAATCTCGTTCACTCGAAACAAAACAAACCTGAAATTAAGAATTAAACTGATCAGAATTTTAAAAGAAATTTCTTAGTTATGATCATTATTTGATAAAGTTGTTCATTTTGCTTTATTTTTGATTTTACATCAAATAAATCTTACATGACAAACATGTATATCTAGGAATGAATAAAAAATATTTTTATAAGAATTGCTTAAAAGTGTGCAACTTTGCTGAAACGATTTTCCTTAAAATATTCTTCATAACAATAAAAATATCATATCCCCAACAAATATTAAAAGATCCTTTTTTAGAAAAAATTTTAACATACGAATAAAAACATTTGATGTAATACATATATTTTGTTATAATTTATTAATACTTTTATAATTTTAATATTAATAAAAAGCGTATACTCTTTTAATATACACTTTCAGTATTTTCTGAAGAAAAGCTGATAAAGTAACATTAGTAACATTAACACTCAAGCTTAAAAAACTATAAGCATTTAATTGACTAACTAGTTGTTCCAATTGCTAATAGGTAAATAAAAAGAGCCAAAAAAAAAGCTTATTTAATTAAAAGGGGTTAAATTAAATCTTAAGAAAATAAATCTTTTCTTAGACAAAATACAAGAATTTCATAGTATAATTAGCAACAATTATTTTGTATTAAGTAGTAATATTTGAAAATACACAGTAATATTTGGGTAAGCCTGAAAATGTTGTTTCTAAAACTAAAACCATATATATTAAAAAACAACTTTTATTTTGAAGTGTTTCAAGTTTCAGCATAAGTTTAATGCATTTGGCAAAGTAAAATGAAACTTGTAATTTTGGCAACTGACAGTGGCCAAGTTTTGACTCACACGCACACGGGGCCACATCCATCTCTTGACCATTTAGCCCTGGGTTGGCTAATCGTCTGAAGTAATTTCACAACAAAAACCCAACTCAACATGCATAATTTGCGTAACAAATGATAACTCGAAGAAATGTGAAGCCATGCATAAATTTCCCAAGCTCACAAGTGCCACAGACTGCAACTGGAACTGCACACACGAGACAGGTAGACATCAAGCAGACAGGCTCCCGGCCAAGACAGAGGATGAGGACTGCGAGGCGGAGCTTGCTGCCTTTGATTTATTGCAGAAAGCGGGTTGAAGGTGCAGGAACAGCAGCAACAGCAGGAGCAGGAGCAGCCTTTCCTGGCAGCCAACTCATCAGCAGCTGCAGTCGGCTTTGTCTCTGCCTCATAATTTATAAACAAATGCGAATGGGCCAAGTTGGGAGAGAGAGTTGGGAGCTAAGAGCTGGGCTGAGGCCAGCCCCGGTCGCCAGGGAATAACAGTCGTCCATCTGTGGTCGGGCTGGGAGAGTCCTGGTTACAAATGTACGCAGTTATGCCCTCGATGGCAGCCTGGCTGAATTGATGAGATCATAACGTGTGTTATGATGCCATATATAATTCCAAGCCTTCCTTATTCGACTGACAAAAGTGGAATTGGGAAAGTCAAACCATAAACATCTGCATATCCCGCAAATTGAATGAAGTCGGTTCTGGCTAAGCGTAATTAGCGAAGAAAATTTATAAAAATGGTATAAAGTTTTAAAGAAATATTAAATTAAACATTCCTTGCATTAATAATTTCGTCCAGCAATTCATGAAACATTAAAAAATGTAATGCAATTAGGTAAAAAAAATGCAAAAAGTCAAGGCATTATTTTGCTATTCATATGTTTCATTAATTCTTTTTTTAAGCAATTAATCTTTTTAAAGTCCACACTAAAAATGTACACAATTTCCAACAGAATATTTTGCAGGCTTTCATCGGAATATTTTCATGTTTAATTTCATTCAGTCTGCATATGGTAAATATTTAATGAATATATCTGCCATAAAAAGAATTCTGCTTACCAATATGCGATTTTTTGTGGGACCTTCAAAGGGCGATTCTGACAATTTTCGGGCCATCCACAAGTCAAGCGTCAATTATTCAGATAGAATTGCTAAAATGTATAGACTGTTGTGACGTTGCGAAGCACTCACCAATTTAATTACACTTTCATCAAATGCACTCCCACATGAGCTGAAAGCAAAAAATATTTACGAATTCAGACAGGCAATTGAGTTTTTGTGTCCTTTTTGGGGGCGCCCAGTGCTGTGAGATTTTTGTGGGAGGGAGGGTACACTGTTAAATATTAATTATTTAGGCTTAAGAGTACTTGAATTTTGGATTTCTGAATTTATGCAATAAAACTATAAGCTATCTTTAATATTTCAATAATGTTCTACCTTTATCTTTAAATAAATAGATCTTAGCCTGAAGGCTTTAGTCACGAAGGCTTAACTCATTTTAAGGAATTTGATCTTTTTTTTTTTAATCAAAAAACAATGAATGATGACTTTAGCTTACGCAAACTGAAGCTTTCTCTAATTTGTGTTCGTATAGAATCGTGATTCAATAAGCACTGCTCATTAAGACCATTTATCAATTCAGTTAAGGGCATGTCAAGCCCACCACTTACCAATAATAATTATCTGTATAAGCCTAATGACTAATAACCATATTCAAGCAAGACGAATATGGAATTCAACGCCCCAAAGCACATACGTTACCATTGCACTCTGGTAAAAAGCAGTCCTAGCTACACAAACCACTGTAGGCGTTGGTTAGTACCTATCTACATAATAATTTAGTGTAATTTTAAGAGCTCTTTAGCTATTGATCTGATGCAGAGATCTTGTTAAACAGTAGGCTCTCGCAAGGCGTCCTTCCCTGTCGGCCGGTCACAAAAACAAACAATAAAATTAAATAATTACAAGTCGTGAGTGAATTTCACGCGAAACCAAATGCTGATGCACACACTCCGATAATGCACCAAAAAGGCGGCAGAGAGGCAACAAGACCCACACCGGCGACTCGCGAGAGCTGGCCGAATATTCGAAAAATGCGCAACGGATGCCTCTTGACCAATGCATTGGACAGCAAAAAGCCCGTTTTATATCGATGACAATGTCCCGAAAATAAGTGCCAACAACTGAGCCAAATTCAAGAGCTGGCAATAAGAGGAGGAGGAGGAAGGAGCCGCCGAATCGCTACGCAGACAAAATCAAGCCACGCACGAGTGCAAACACTCGACGGCCACCGATGCCACCTTTGGGCACAGTCCGACATACATATAAGGCGAGTATCCCACTAAATTCCAGGAACATGTTTAAGCCATGTCGAGCATTCGGAAAAAAGAGTAATGTACGCTGGCATTCCGGCCATTGGGTACAATCTTCTTGGCATAAAATCAGTGGTGCTGGCCAAGTCGGTTACTCGTGGTCAAGATGATTTGATAAGTAGTCAATCTGCTCAAAGGTGGGGATCCTCAAATATTCTACAGAATACTAGGTACATTTTAAAACCGAAAATCTGATTTCCATATAATATTTACCAGCTTAAGGGGCTTGCATATAAAATAGTTTCATGGACACTGGAGAATTCGAAAAACTTAGCAAATCTTCTAAGAGTTTTTGAGATCTAATCGCTTAGATTCTAGATTACTTCTGTACTCGGGATACATTTATATTTATACAAAATTTACATATTTTAATTACCTTTAACCCAAAAAATAAGATTAAAAAATTACTTAAAGCTGCTAATAGAAAAAGCTAATAAAATTTTTAAAACGTTATGTTGTAAATGTTGTCAGCCCACATTTCATTTTCATACTAAGAAGGTTCGAAATAGAAAATACTCATCGATAATGTTTCGGGACTTTAACACGAAGGCCGATATTAAAACTGCGATAAATCAATATTATTTTCCATATATCAAAGTACTGTAAAGAAGAGTTAAGATCTTTGTGTTAAAAAACTTTTCCGTTCGAAATCCCTACTGCGAACCAATGGTAATATATATTATTGGGATTGTTAAAAAAGTTATATCATTTATATGTCCACTAAAGTTAGATTTATATTAGCTATTGGTAAGTGTTTAAAGAAAATTTAAATTTGTTGAACGACGCCTTATAATTTCAGGATGCAAAGAGCAAACTTAATATGTAAAGTGACAACAAGAACTATATGCCAAGTGGCTCTGTAATTAAGCTTAAGTACATGAATGCGTCGCCAGTGCGTGCGAATTGAAGTCCCCGAGCCAAAACCCACCGGAGCCAGAGAACGCACCCACTTTTTATGTGTTTTTTTAGCTTGGAGCAGCTATAAAAGGAAGACTCCATGTCCTGGCACAGCTTAGTCGTGTTCCAAGCGTCCTGTTTCGTGGACAATGGCCGAGATCAGAGAGGACGAGGACCAAAAGCCGGGAATTAACATTCTCCCAGGCCCAGAGCTCCTGGGTCTTCCAGGCTTCGATACGCGAGCCAGCATCGCCTCGGCTGCCTTGAGTGATGTGCCCAGTGATGTGATTATCAAGTCAAGGATTCGATATGGAAGTACTCTGTCCGCCTGCAAGGGGTTACTCCTGGAGTACTCCAAGAGCACCACCATTCACGGCATTCGTTACATATTCGAAGTCCATAGGCCCATCTACGAGAAGTGTGTTTGGATGATCTAACCTTAAGGCTTTTAGTAATAATCGATTCTCAATTTTCAGACTGTATTGGCTGTTTTTCACATGCATTTCCGTTTACTTTGCTGTCTCCCTCATCTGGGATACCTATCTCAAATGGCAGGACTCTCCGGTCATCCTGGGCTTTGACGAGACCTTGGTTCCCGTGCATAAGATACCATTTCCCACAATCACCATCTGCCCGGAAATAAAAATGGAAAGGAATGTCTTTGACTACACGAATGTGTCGCGTCTGCTTTGGGAGGAGTACAAGCAAAATGGAACCGTCAGCGATTTGGATGATGAAGAGTTGAGTAATAGCTATTTAAGAAAACAGAATGGGTTTTGGCTATTTGTACGAACTACAATTCTACTCATGATTTAATTAATTTAGTTCAACAATAACCCAAGTTTCACTTAATTTTTTAATATCTCAGGTTGGCCCGCATGGCAGCCGCCATGCACATCTGCGATCCGGATGTGGTGCAGCGGTTCTCTCCTTTGTTGTCGCAAATGCACCCGCCTTATGTGGACGTAACCCAAACCCTGATCGACTTGAGCATATCGAAGAACGAGACGGGACCGTTCTGCAAATGGAACGGAAGGTTCTACTTCTGCGACAAGATATTTGACTTTGTGGCAACCGATGAGGGTATCTGCTATCAGTTCAACGGCCTTCGGCCCAAGGACATTTATCGCGACGAAAAGTTCATTAGCTATGTTGACCCGGATGTGGTGAACTTCAACAACTACTTCGATGTGGATCTGCCGCGCTGGAACAACATAACTGGCAATTGGTCTCTGGACACCGGCTTCGTGGATCAGGGGCAGAACGCGTATCCCCAGAGGACGGTGTTCTCATCGGCGAAGAATGGGTTCTTCGCCTTTCTGCAGGGTTTGCAGCACAATTTTGACTACGACTGTCGCAGTTTCAAGCAGGGCTATAAGGTATATATAGTATATGTATATGTAATATATGGGGGAGTCTCAAAACTGGGTGCGGCTAATGTGTAATTTGACAGGTCTTTCTCAACTCCCCGGAGAGTGTGCCGCTCACCTCGGGCAATTACATCCTTGTGCCCCACGGCGATGAGGTCCTCGTCAGCGTCCTGCCAGCTTATGTCGTGTCAACCGACAATTTACACGAAATTACCCCCGAGAAGTGAGTTGAGAAATGAGGTGCCTCATGAAAATGGCATTTCCAATGTAAATATTTATATTCAGGCGCCAGTGTCTCTTCGACGATGAGCGATCTTTGCGCTTCTTTAAGTCCTATTCGCAGAGCAACTGCCAAACGGAATGCCTCGCTAACTTTACTGTTGCCAAGTGCGGCTGTGCCAAGTTCTGGATGCCAAGTAAGTTGTATACTTACATCTTCTAAAGATTCCATAGGAAGTGCAAGCTACATGCCTTAATTTAATATATTATTTATACGTAATTTGTTCCATTTGCTTTTCTTAGAACCCGTGGGCACACCCGTCTGTGGACTGAGTGATATTAGCTGCTACACGGCCGCCCAGGACGAGCTGTATGCCTTGCTTCAAAATGAAACAATGGCAAAGAGCATCGATAACAATGTCGAAATCACTTGCAACTGCATGCCGGCCTGTACATCGCTCGAGTACAACTTTGAGATATCGAGAGCCAAATACGATATTGCAAAAACCATTCGAGCCTTCCGCGAGGAATATGAACACACAGAGTAAGTATAAAAGGGAGGGAAACTTAAGCTTAGTCTCAAATATAGTGTGGGTACTTAAACGAAAGACTCATACCCCTGATAACACAATCTTAAAAGAAATAAACACATATTGTGTAATTTCCATATTGATTTTTGGAGGTATTTTTCCTTAAAGCTGTAAGATTAGTTAGCTACACATTTTAAGTTACTCATTACCCTTTTTTAATTCATATTTTAAGGTAGTTATTAGGCCTTCTTTGACTTACTATCATTTGAGGTTAATGGATTGTTTAAACTGTAATATTTAATATAAATATTTTCCAGTGCCATTGGGTCTCGGCTTTCCGTTTACTTCAAGGAGCATCAATTTACGGCCATCAAACGGACGATTCTGTTCGGAGTGTCCACCTTGATTTCCAACTGTGGCGGCATTTGTGGCTTGTTCATGGGCATCTCCTGTCTCAGCTTCCTGGAGCTGCTTTACTTCTTCTGCATGCGAATCTGTGGAAGTTGCCGCGACCGTCGCAAGCACAAAATACACCAAATGTCCCCCGAGGATCAGGCGGAGGAGAATTCAGAGGATAATAAGTCAACGAAGTAGTTATTGATTTTTAAATTATTTCTCAACAGATGAATAGAACGCGGAAATAGTGGAACTAAGTGCGTACTTTTGAAATAAATGGTTTCCCTTTAATATTTTTGAATTATCTTGTTCTTTACAAATGGCCGTAAATGACTTCATTGAGTTACCTAAAGATATTTCACACTCTCAATGATAAATACCTAGAAACAGCAAGGTAAGGTATGTAAGGTAATTAGCAAGGTCGAAAATAAATAATCTTACACAAGCCAAACGATATCAGGCACTTTAATTGATTACACATTAAAAATGCATTCGGACTGCAGGCGTTTGAGTGCAATTAATTTGCTCTAATCGAATGATTGCCACGCTGAAACTAATTAAAAAGATAAAAAATACATTCGCCTTCTACCAGCTCACATTCCATTTGTGTGATATTTTTTTTTTCACCAATATTTCATAAACTCACGCACAAAAGACAAAATGTCGAGACCCAAATAAACATATATTTAAATTTAATCTGTTCGCATCAAATGTCAACTCTAATGGCTTTTGTCACTGGCAACAAATCATAAAAGAATATTAAAAAATTCAACACTTTCGGCATTATTAATAAGGCACGACAATACGAAATATGTTCGCCCGTTTGCTTTGATCTTTTCGTTAGGTCGTGTGGCTGTCACAAAAAATGAAGGGGATACGATAGAGATTTATCGCAGAAAAATATTTTGCCTTCAGAAAAGTCACTAAAGAATCTGCATTAACCATATACATAGGTTAAGTCTATAAATTCCGACTTTTGTCACAATTTGTTTTCATTTAAAAAATACGCAAGCTTTATTTTCTCGTATTTTATGATCATTGTAAAAATACCACCTATAATAATAATTTATACAAATAATTTCTATATTTGCGGTTGACAAATCGCTGGCGCAGCTGCTTGTGTATTAAATAAGCAGATGGATTTTAGTTAATGACCCCCAAACCAATTCTCTTAAGTTGTTTATGGCTTTCTGGATATGTGACGAAAATAAATTCCGAAATACGAATATTTGTTCATACAGAAACACAACTTTAAACATAAATCAATGGCATTAAAAAGCCTATGTTGGATAAATCAAGAACTTGTTTAGAATATGCTGACACAACGCCAGAAGAAATTTTTGTACAATGTAAATATTTCATAATTGACTATTCGTCGTACTTAGAGTAAATATTTATATAAAAATCAAAACAATATTTAATATATAAAAAACTTAATTGCGTATAAGATTCTACCAAAAATTCGATTGAAAGAATTTAAAATCCGATTGTAACATGACAAATACATAGAAAAATAATTCCCCCACAGCCACATAAATCAAGTAAAATAAACACAGCGTTTCATCAAGTTGGTCTCTGGCAAACAGATCTTTAAAAACCAGCACAATAAAAAATCCTATAGACTAGGGAACAATAACACAGAACACATTCATAGACCTCATAAATAAATCGCACAAACTACACCGTAGTGGGAACCTAGCAAAATGAATGTGAAACGAAAAAAAACAAATTAGAAAAACAAATAAATAAAAATCTTAAGCTATGCGAGCCCGCTAGCTAGCGAGCCGGCCGAACTCGAAGGCATTTTAAAAAGTATTTTCAAATTAATTTTTATTAGCAGGCGGCTAATAAACAAAAATAAAAACAACTCGGGCGCGCCATCGCCCCCGAAGTCTTCCTGCCTTAAGAGCAAATATAAATCTACCAGAGAGAGCGGGGAAACAAATATTTTTATTAGCATGTCGCGACATATTTCAAGGCACATGCTTAGAATAATGCAGCCAGCCAGTCGTCAGTGTTTAACAATTTCATTTGGAAAATTTGTATTTCCCGCCTCCTCACACTTTGTGTGTCTTTCAATTTAATTTATTAATCGTGCGTGTTCATCCGCACTACATTTGTGGGCGGGTAATGGCCACGGCAACGTCTTGGCTCATTTCGGATCTGTCGTCTAAAAATACGAAATGGTTTAGAAATTCATTTTCCTTTTTTCTATGTGGATTACTTAATGAACAGAGGTGAACAAGCATTAAGATTGTGATTCATAGTACGGGGGATTTAATGTTTGTACAATTTCAGGAATCTCTGCCAGGGACAATTATATTTTGTTTGCAAAAAAGGATAACACCATGACTTTTTATTTTCTCTAGTTGGCTTACAAAAATCCTTAAAGCATTCATTACCGATTTAAATTAATAAATTTAATTGGCTAAAAATAAAACAGAGTTCTGAAAGCGTAAATATATTACAGCAAGCTTTTCAAAATTAATTGCATTTATTTTACTTCACAAATTAACAAAATAAATGGCTCAGATCCGTGTTATTTATAAATGCAATCAGTTTCAAACCAAATCAACTGCCAATAAAAAAACAAGGAGATAAAATAACACAAAAATTATTAAGCAATTTTCATTAATCGATGCCAGTAATGTAATTACGATAAACACAAAACCCACAGCCAACGCAAAATAGTAATAAAAAAATTCATAATTAATTGTGACACAATTTTATATGGCATTGCCTGTTGACAGATTTATGTTCATTTGCAAATATTATTTGTACGTTGGCTGTGTTCTTTTATTTTACTTAACCAATGCTTCCCACACGCACCATATATTTACATATATTTGTATATTGGCTCTTGTAATGCTCAGGTTACGTCACATTAATCAATAGTAAGCCACAGAAATTAAAGTCAAAATAAAATCAATGTCATCAGATTCTCGGCTAGTTGTATAAATAATTTAAATCAACAAAAACGCTGTTTAGCTTAGAACAATCTATTGTTTTCAATTCAACCATCAATTTTTAATTGACATGCTATTGACAAAGCTCGGCTTATTAAACACAAAGTTCAGGTATTAAAGACTATAAAACTTTAAATAAAATAAACTGCACATTTAAATAATATAATGCGCAATATATTACACCGCCAACCATTAATATATGTCAAACTTGTGCATAAATCTTTTTGACAGCCTAAAACTGCCGCAGAGAGGAGAGCAACTGGGTGGATAATAAACGATTTTGCAGCTTTCTATTTAGTTTTTATAATATTTGTAGTTTGCCATATAAATTAATAAAGTTAAAATTAATATTATAACAGTCAATAATTATGAAGAGTATTATTAAACATTAATGTGCAAATAGTTTGTATAGAGTATATTATACAAAAAATAAGCAAGTAATTTATTATGTTTTCATTAATTAATAAACTCAAAAATTAAGTTTTATAGAGGGTATCATTAAATTGTTTATTTTATAGAATCATTAGCAACTTTGCAAACAATATCTGTGCAAAGTAACCGTCTGTCATTCATACCCTCAACTCTCGACCCTCGGCACTCCAGACTGTCTGTCAATTGCTGCTATTGATTGATTTATGCATCCATTTAAACTTGTTTTTAAGATGTTTGTCGTTGAGCACTCCACAGATAACGTACAAGTCTAAAAATATGCAAAAAAACAATCAGACAGGAAATAATTTATAATCGAAATTAGATAGTGGTTAGGTATGGCTTAGTTCTTATTAAATAAGAAATTTTGTAAGGCGTTTCCCACATTCACAGCTCTTAGAATACTTTAAGTTTTGGAAATTGCTTGGCATCATTCCTATTGCTTAAGATATTAAACGGAAAGTAAATAGATTTCATGTGCGTCGCCTTACACACACGATATGTTTTTTGCATTCTCTATTTTTACCGCATTTTTGAAGCCAATATTCAGTGGCATTTTTTAACAGTGCATTGCAGAGAGTATTCAAAATTTATAGCGCAAATCTCGAAAATTATTCGGCTTTGGCTTCAGGCTTAGCACTTAATCATAATCAACTGTCGCGAGACTTCCAAGCCTACCAATCTGGCGACCTGGTAGGCATACCGCCGCTGTGCGACTCCGTTTGACTCCCGTGAGCCGAAAAGATGAAAACAAAACAAGAAAAATAAAGCAGACAAAAAATAAAGACAAAATTCAAAAATGGAGAGCTGTGCACATAAATCAAAAGCGTTGACGCTATGATTATGGCAGCAGCAGCATTGCGAGCGATAGGTTTTTAGAGGCCGCCGAGGGAACAGCCGCAGCCCCGAAAGAAAATCGTGCGCAGAGGTGTTACAGCTCTGACAGTTATTCTATAAATTATGACAACTGACAGCTACATTTATAAGCCACAACTCTTGCATTCGTGCATAAATAACCGTTGACACATGGCTACAACTGAAGCAGTCTCGGCGAACGGGAACGGCAACCAGAACAAATGTCGGCTGATTGAGGTCCCAGCTAATTAATTAGACCGTATTAAAAATTTATGCAAAGCAATTAACTTAAATATGGCGATGGTCAGCAAAGATAATTTCCGGACCCAGGCGTCGGGCGAGGAAATTCTCAAGCAATCGCACAAGAAAACAAATTAATTGGCCCGAGGAACAGGTAAAGTTTAAACTGTTGTCAGTTTGTCTTATCGGAAGCATCAATATAATTAGCATAAAGTCAATTAGAGGTGAAGTTTGTCTCACGGTTCAAGTGGTTGGCAAATAAGTTTACATCGATAAATGGCCAATTTGGGTTAAGTGATTTGGGTTTATTTGAATAAAGTTAGGCGATTGGAAATATAAATAAAAATATATTGTCAATAACGCTTCAAATCTTGTCTCCAGATCTCTATCAAGACATATATTATTTATTTAGTAACTTGAAAGACATATTTTCTACCTTGTAAATAAACTAATAAAATAAATCGCAAAATTAAAATAGAGTGGTAAATAAAAATCTCGCAAGCACATATTACAAAATTAAAGCCACAAAGGGTAGGAAATTCACCCAGATATATTATTTACATATCAATAAACTAAAGAGGTGGCAGTCCATTATGTGAAAACACAAAGCAATTTTATAAAAGCTTTATTTGCCACAGTCCCATATGCCTGACACCACAAATCGAAGTAAGCCTCTGCTGTTAGATAAATTATATCATTAAATCTTTTGAACTTCCTTATTTATTTGCATAGCATCTGTGTCTGATGTATCGTCGGCGCTTCTGTTGTCTCCTTTGATTGAATCTAAGGCAATAAAGTATAGATTTAATAGGGAATTACATTGGCTGAGCGGCATGACGGTCACAGGTGGCTGTCGAAATCTCCACTCAAAAATATATTCAAAATATCTATAAAACACAATTGTGTAGCTTTTGTTTTGCGCTGACACCTCGTGAGTTACGTCGTCACTTTGCATTTCGCGAATGATTAACATAAATTATTAAGCGAAATCGAAAACTATACAGCAATAAGAGCAATAAATTTGTGATAATTTTCCATGGATATTAATGACTTCTGACAGCTTGAACTTCGATATTAACATGGATACTCTAAAGTAAAAAATCCCGCGCAAATTGATTGTGTGTGTGTGTGCATTTACTGAGAAAGACTGTTGCGTAAGCTCTTATAAATTATTTATAACATTTAATATTAATACATTTCAATTTGTCCGAAAACAATTCAGACAAAAATGCCGCCGCCACGTTTCATTTAGTCATAAATTGTCACCAAAATACTCAAACTAAACGAAAAATATAAGCTTAATATATGTGTAAAATGTTAATCCATACAATTTCACATAAATATATTTTTGTGGATTTTACGATGCGTGCGATTTCTGTTGACATTAAATATTGTGTTAATTTAATATTCAAATTTTGTTCAATGAAATGACAAAAGCGTGAATACCGACTGCCTGCGACTTTATAAATATAAGGAGGAGGTCTGTTTTATACTCTTTTAAAACAGGGGATATTTTTTCAATAAAGATAATAAAATTTTGACATTTGTTATTTTTTTAAAGCCTTTAAAAACAATACCAATTATTACATAAAATATTTATAAACATATTTGTTATGTTATTTAAAGCCTTTTTAAAACAACATGAAATATATAATAAAATATTTAAAAATATAATCATTTACGACAAGGTAAAATCTTTTGACTATATCAGCAACTCAAAAGTGCCGAAATATATTAAGTAATATATATTTTTTCTTATAAAGTATCTACATAGTTCCCTTTTTGGCAATACAAACAAACCAATAGTAAAAATATCTATAACAGTTTTAAATTATATACCCTCAACCAGTTAAGTTGCTAGGCTTATAAGAAACATCATCGACCATTTTTGGATTGAGGGTAACATATAAAAAAAATGAATAGATGACCGAAATCATTAAAATACTTTACTTTAGGATCGTAATAAAAATATATAATAAACTTCATTAGTGGACGATGATGCATAAAACACATTTAAAATGCAAAATGGGAATTTCATTAAAGGTGACACATCCCATTTGAATTTTATCTTTATCTTTATTTGTTTATCTCTGCTCTCCATTTGTAATATCTTTGTAACTTTCCGCCCAAACACTGGGACGCTGAATAACTGAGTCTGGGAAAAGGACCAGTGAGCGCTATAACCGAGAGTCATGCAAATTGATATGGCAAAGAAAATGAATTAATCGCAATTGCAGACCTGGCCAGGGGCGTTTTAGAGCAATGATTAAGAAGGCCAGCACGCAAGGCACAAACGAGATCCGACCGGGACTCCGATTCCAATCTCTATATCAGTGTCCCTCCCATCCCGTCCCACTTGGCCAACTCTCAGCCTACTGTCATCCCTCCGAGCTAACGAATGTTGCGAATTGAAAATCGTTGACAACGCTGTTCCGTTGCCGTGGTGGTCACTGTCATGGCCAATACCGTTTTATTAACATTTTGCAAATGCCAAAAGCCGGCAAAATGGACTGATATGCAGATGACAGAGGCTGTCCACCTAATTGGACTGCCGGCAAGGTAATAATCGAGCTGAAGGCTGTGCCTCTGTTCAATTTAGAGAGTGACTCGGATAAGTTTGGAAAAATTAGTGTTTCTAAAAAAGAAACTTTACATGTATGTGAATGATTATATAAGTAATATTATTAAAAATACTATTTTATATACCCTATCAGCTATATATAATATATTTTACTGATTTAACAAGGCTACATTGTTTCCATTTTAAAATCTGTATATGCATGCCTTTAGAAAGGTGTTCAACGCGTAAAGTTCACTTAAATCTACTTGTCTATATTTATTTTTTATTATTTATTTATTATTATTTGTCAAAAAAGTGTATTCAGACTCAAACAGACTCCCAACTCTCTCAGTGATTGTCACTTCCACAATTTTTCCCATTTCCATTCCGGCTCATATTTCGCGTGGCGTTCAATTCAATCGATGAGGTGAGCCGCAGCTTGTCCAGAGCCATCAGCAACCTGGCGGGGCCCTGACTCCATATGTGGTGTTGGTGGCTTGGGTGTTTTGCACCTTATTTCCTGCACTCTTCGGTGGGACACAAAGCCCGGCTGTGCCAACTTGATGCCTCCTCGTCTGTGGGCTCAGCTTACCCTCATACCCGGGCCGCTTTTCTACTTTTCTACCCTGGGCTCTTGGCTCATATTGTTGGTTTGTAACGTTTTTATGATGCCTGGCGGCATGTTAAAATTGAAAAACGCATTTGCGTGATAAATTGCAATATTTAACACACACACACAGGAGGCAGCTGTAGCATGTGGTGTCCAGTTGTAATTGCAACAACTGCTGCCCAGGTCTCAGGCGGCGACTCCAGTTGGGGATCTGTGCTGGTGCATGGCGGATAGCTGCTGGGGGATTGGGGATCGGGTTGGAGCTGGGGCATCGGGCATGAGTTATGGCCACCCGTCATTCTGTAGCTCGTTGTTGAATGTGGCGAAATACGAGCGTATAATGCAAACGCCATTGCATGCACACACACAACACACACACACTCGACACACACACCACACGCGTTCGAAGGAAAGCAGTTAACATGTTTCTCCTTCGGCTTTTTCTTGTTTTAAGCCGCCAACAGCCTGCCGGCCAGCCCGACTGCCTGCCTGACTGCCTGACGATATGAGTTACATGCCGTGCTTAATGGCATAATTTAAAGCTGCAAATTTTGTCATAAATTTTAAAATTGATTACCACGAGAAGGCAGTTTGGTAGTTTCCATGTTGCAGTTACTCAGGCCGCTCTTGCCGTTGTTTTTGCTCGTTAGTCGAGCATTGCATGCCGCCTGATGGCTACATTGGCGGCGGCCAGTGTTAAATTTGTGTTAGCCGCGCTCAAGTGTTGGTAAATAAAAATTGCACACGTCTCGTTTTTTCACCACATTTTTCGTTGTTGTTTTTCGTTTCCCCCGTAATTTTTCTTTCGAGCTAATCACTTACCATAATACAGGAGAGTCATTTAGGGAAGTGGGGTCACACTGGAAGTTGAATGCCGGCGCATAAAACTATTAACGACAACAAAACTTTATAAGGCCACCACATGATATTTAAGTTGCAGGACATTTTTTGTTTGTAATATACTTGGCTTTTAGGGTCCGGAACCAAATACTTTTTAATATTAGGAATACTTGAAAAAAAAAACATAAAATAGAAAGACAATTTGGTGTTCTTTTTTTAATTTATGAATAGTAAAAAGAATTTCAAGAGTTAAATTTAAATTTGACTAAAGCATTTCCTTAATCGGATACAAAATATTTTAGGATCGAACTTCTCACCTCATTCAAACAATCCTGCCCCAGAATCCAGACTTAAGAATTTCTGGGCTGGCTGTATACTTCAAATTATATAAAAACCAAAACCATAAACCAAAAAAAACTGTAACCAATAAACATATAAATATATAAAAGGGATTACTGGGTTCATACCTTTTTTAATGAAGATCCTCAGCTAGTCATAAAATGTAATACGCACCTTTCATACGTAAGCTCTTGTGCTTCTGCCCTATATTTTTAAAAACATTATCTAGATGAATATATACAAATGCAATCATAAAATGTGTTGCTATATGTTGTTGTGGTAAAATTACACAGAAACTAGCATTTATTTTAACATATTTCCATAAAAATAACTTAACTTTATGGCGTTGGAAAATGTAAGGTAACCGGCTAATTTTTATAATTATTTAATTCCTTGGTATGGACAAGTAAACAGTAATTACATAACTTAGTGGTTGCCCCCATCCGCGACTCCGTTTTTTGTTTTCTGCCACAAATTGAAAACAAGTACTAAAATGGTGGTATGAAAACAGGGCGAAGGAGCTGAGTATATGGTGCGAGGAATCGATTATGCTGCATGCTATAGGCGGTGCATCTTGTGAGTGATATAAATGGCTTCATAAAATTTTGTAACCATAATTTAGGGAGAGAAACGGAGAGTACTGGCCCGTTGGAAGAGTAAATTGTTTTATCAGTGGATTAAAATGAACATGCCCCACACACCCGTTTCCTTGAATACCCAATAATCAGGAAAGCACTCGCACGAAGACAATGTTGAGGGGGAGAGAAGAGCCTGCCGGCAGCAAAGTGTGGCCCATTAAGCGATACATTGTAATTAAGGGGAACCAGCCGCGTCGACTACCACCAGCAGCAGCTGCCAACGGAAATTGTAGATAAGATTGTAAGACAGCGACTAAGTATAAGTGTGCACCGTATGCGAACACAACATGATAACATCATCAATAGCCGGCCATTCGCAGCGCCTATGCAATTATTTAAATTATATGCACGGCTACGTTACTGTTCGTTTAAAATGAAATTAGTGTTATGTAGTTTTCTCTCCCCGGTTACACCTTAAAGTCTATAATCAGTCGTCTCCGTCCTCTGGAAGCAGCCTACCAAGCCCGTCCGTCTTCATCATTTGTTATGTTTCTCCTCCATTCGGGCCAACACCATCGACGCGGCCAACGCTTTGGCTCGGCGGCTCCGCTAATCATTTTTTGATATGGCCGCTAATAACAGATGTCGATGCATGCGGTTTGTCCCACTCGTTTGGAGCATCCATCCATCCATCCATCTGCCACGTTATTGGTTGGGAGATAAGATTTTTATGATTTTCCCTTTTCCCTGCCAGTTATAGCCATAATTGATTGGCTGCCCTGCAACGAAATTTCGTTTGTGTATGGTGTGAGAGTGAATAAATGGGACGTAATCTTGAGACAAGAAATGTATTTTTAGTAATAAAAACTAAATGAATATTACATCAAAAACTCTTCGACAATGGCAATGTTTTTTTCTAAAAGGTTTTTGTCTAAGCCGTTTGCAACATTTAGCGAGAACTAAGACAACTTTTGCAAATGCGTTTACGAACACTTTGCATTGTTTCGTTTTCTATTGTTAAAAGGAAATAATTGGATAATACCAATTAATTACTCATCAGTTTATTTTAAAACAATCGCGATTTCTTTTGAACACCAGTTTTAACATATTTTGTATATTTTCCCAATTAATCTAAAATATGCTTTTAAAACTTTCTCGGCAACCTGTGGCTAAGGTATGTGTTATAGTATAAAATCGACGGTAATCATAAAACCAAACTACTATGCACTTAATTACTTTGCACCGACGAGACCCCAACTATGGCCAACCTACGTTCCATCATTAAGTCGAACAGACAATTTGTCAAGTGAAACAAGAAAATTTGCATAAAAACGAACAAACAACTAACATTAGACACACCAAAAAATTTGCATGTCTGACCGACTGAAGTTGGTCAACGATTCAGCAAAGGCAACAACCAACAAGCTACCAGCCACAAATAACAATTTTCCGCAGGCCAAACTAGCCCCTGGTTTTACAGTCATGGACGTATTTATAATAATTAATGTGTCTCATTTTATGAAAATATTTAGACGGATAATTACACAGACAAATAATACATACAAAGTTCACAAAATTTACTGCTAAAAGTTTACAAAATTACGCTTTTTGAAAAGTGTAAGTTCTGGACCTTTATAGACAAAAGTATCTGAAAACATTATCCTCTTCACTATCATTTGAAATGAATGAAAGAATTAATTTAATTAAAAAAATAAATAATTGTATTATCAAATATTAAAAGTAAACAAAAAATGTTTGTAAACAAAACTTTGCAAATATATTACCTTTAACAAATTCAGCGAGCAACCAAATAATTTTGCGTTCACCTACGTAATAATTTTATAATTAGTATGTAACAAAAATAAAATAATTGAACACATATTTTTTGAAAAACATTTCCCGGAATAAAGAATCGCTAAATGTCGAAATTCATTCCTAGGCAGTCAGATGCGGCTTAAACAGAATACTTTGATTCTAACAGTCCAAACCATTGTATATTGTTGTATTAAATTGTATCCTAAAAGTACTTTTATGTGGTAAATGTTAAACAATTCCTTTTCAAAAATAGCATGCTGCTAAAAAATATTTTATTGTATATGCTCCTGTGCCTAAGGAAACTCAGTGTATGCTGTAGGCATCTTTTAAAATAGGATTAAAATTCGGCTTAGATATGTTCAATTTACAAAGTAGGTTAATGTTGTATTCTCTTGGCCATGGGTGTGGCTATAGGAACTGGTAACACAGAAGCAACAGACCAAGTGCAATTACCAAAAGCGCGCCACAGAGCCAAGCAGAGGCGATCTCAAAGGAGATCGGCCAAAGAGGCAACCAAGCGTTGGCCAGTTTCTGGTGTTGTTTTTGTTGGTGTTGTTGTTGCGGCTGTGGCTGTGGCCAAGCAACATGTGCGTTTGTGTCCGCAACGATTAAGTAAAAACAATTTACACGCCTGCCTGCCAGAAAGCCAGGAGACGGCGGTGAAAAGTTGGAAACGTGAAAATAAACCCATAGAGATGAGATGCATTGATGCGTGAATGCAATGTTTAGAAATATTAGTATAGGTTTAAGAAGAAAGCGTTAAAAAATATAACAAAAATTCGGATCTTAAGGAATTACAAAATATTTTTTAATAAGCACATTTGTATTATAGTCAGTCAGCTCAAAAAGCAATTAAATTCTACTCATTGGCTACGATTCTCCTTACGGAAGCTTAAATATAGTTAGGTATACACTCAATAATCACTTCATAGTTTCTAGTCAATTAATTTTAAACTTAAAAGGTAAATAGTAAGTTAATCAACTTATCTAATAACTGAATATTATGGAGTCGGAAAAATGATTATCCAGAGGCAGTTTAGAAACTGACTATCGGAGTCGTTCATGTGAGTACCATAGAAATAAAGAATTAAATATTATATATTATGTAATATTAAATAATATACTTTCCTAACTATATATGGGCATATATGTATAAATTAACATCTAGCCAACTATATAACTTATATAATTTTTTATTTAGGGAAATGCAGAAGTTCGTGCTTATCCAAGTGCCATATCTAACCCGGATCAGTCCTTGGCTGTAAGTCACGGCGTTAATATGCGTCGCAATGGCTTAGCTGGTTAGCCACGTTACGAGGCTTCACCTTGTCGGTGCCGCCGCTGTTGCCGATGCTGGTGCTGCTGTTGTCTGCATGTTAGTGCTTCCTTTTTGGCATCGCCAACATGTCAATTATATCGTATCAAATTAATAATTGTACACGTCGCGTTGCGGCGCATCGGACGTCTTCGCCCCATTCACCCAAATGAAGTTGGCTTTAAAGGAGCTTTGGCTGGGGCTCCGGGCTGTGAGCTGGACGGGAGCCAGCCTCTTTGGGTTGCCTGGTTGCCACTAATCGTGGCAGACAAGCATGCCGAACTGTCGGCAAATGCAATATATTTAAAGTTGCCTGTCAATTTTGGAGGCTGTTAAGCGCTGCTAACATGCCATGTTTGTTGAGTATGTGATATCAAAATAAACTTGCGCAGAGCTACGGTTAACTACATTTATATTTTATTATTATTAGTAATATACAAGAATGCTGTTATATTAAATTATTCGGTTTATTAAAAAAAAAAACTTAAATTAAAACTTCAGACAAATAAAATCTCTTAATGTTGCTTAAATGCTCCTTTTTTATAAATTTTTATGCATTTAAATGAGAAATATAATATAAAAATAAACAACATAAGAACTTTTTTGTGCAATAATTTTATTTAAAAGGTTGCAGAACAAAAGGTCTTTTTAAATCGATATTATTCTCTCCATAAAATTTTGTTATACGTACTTTAAAAAATATTTTAACTGTTATACAAATTACCATTTTATATTATTTTGAATGGATACGAATTTGCACATTTATTAAAATATGAATTTTCAATCGATGATTTTTTAAATCCAAAAATTTTAAATATTTGTATAGTAGAGTTTTACCAATAAAAAAATTATTAGGAAGTAAATTATGTAGGGCTTTGCACACATTAGGATATTTCTAATTTCCAAAAATGTCATTGCTATTTCTTAAAAAAAAATCGAAAATAATCTCTTGGAATTGTCTGTTATAGTCTAACCTCTAATGGAGTTTAATCTTTCAATTCTTAGAGTTTATAATTTTATGAGGTAGAGAATGGAAATAAAGTTAATAATTTTCTGAGGCATAATTTATAAGCAACCTGTATTTCACATTATTAAATAACCTTATAACCTTATAACCTTGTTTTAAAATTTTTTCACTCGAATCTCGATCTCGAAGAGTTTTATGATGTAGAGAATGGAAATAATAATATTAATTTAAACATGAACTCAATAACATTTAATTAATTAATTAACTCGAAAGAAGTAATGCCAATAATCGTCAATTTTAACCATATAATGGAATTGCACCAGACTAGGCAGCCTCTTAAAACTGGTTTAGGCATTTCACAGCGCTGTTGTCTGAAACTTAAAAAAAAAAGAAGAAAAATCAAAGCCGAAACGGTAATTATCTTTTGACAGCACTTAAGTTGAATTTGGCAATGACAGTCGAAGCTAAAGATCGGGCCAACGGGACGATAAAAGCGGCGCTTTAGCGCACATGACAGCTGAGGTTAAAACCCGACCGATTAAACTGACAGCGTGTCAGGGCAGTATTTTGTTTTTCACGCTGTCTCAAAAAGCACGTTCGGTCTGGTCTGAGTTGGACATGGAGCCGAATAAATAATTCTATTAGTGACACACATTTTGTTACGTTTTCAATTAGCTTATAAAATTATTTCCTAACGCAAACAACACTTTATTAAGTAAGTAAGCTATTCATTGTATTCTTCAATATTAAGGGTCATTCAGAATAATATTTTCCGACTCATTATTTCAGAGATATAGAAACGAAAATATTGCTCCCAACATTCTTTATAGCATTTAACTGTATTATCATATACAAAAAAAATTTAATTTGTTTTAAACTTTTTAAATCGATAAATTTGACAAATGATGCATTGTTAAAATCTTGATTTTTTGCAAGTCGCATAAAATATCGAAATTTCGATGTTTTCTACAATCTCTATTTTTGATATACTATTAAATATTTTAGGAAAAATTATAAATTAAGTGTTTTTCCGCATACATATAAATATATACTTATTAAATAGTAAAACGTTGAAAATATATTTTTTTAAAAGATTTGTGTTTTTCTTTTTTTATTTTATGAAAATTACATGTATTTTAAGCTGTGCCCATATTAAGATAACTTTAAATTGAAAAAAATTAACACATTTTTTGAAACTCCCTGCACTTTCTTTTAAATGGGAATATTACAGATTCAGAAAATAATTGGTTAGGCTATTTCAACGTTATATTTCACATAATTTTAAAAATGCAAGGGAATGAAACAATAAACGAAAATAAATAAAAAAAATCTTTCATTTGAACACCACTGAAATATATCTACTGGCCTCCTAATGTAATACTGGTTGATAAACGCAAACATATTATCCTTCCCATTTATGCCTCGGTAGCCAGCACAGATTTAAAGTAATCGCTATCAAGTTTCTTGATGTCATTCGTAAACTGTGTGACCAGCTGGGTCAAGTCCTCCACGTTGATATCCGTATTGTTGCCGGCGGTCGACAGCTGTTCAATAGCCACTTGGATCTTCTCCAGGAGAGCCTTGTCCTCCTTCTTCTGCTTGTCCACGTGCTCGTCTTCAAACTCGTTGTACACCTCCTGTGCGTTTTGGACCACATGGTCGGGAAAGCTGGCTAATCGGGCTACCTGAATGCCAAAGCTCTTCTCCATGACCCCTGGTCGCACCTGATAAAGCAATGTGAAGTTATCTGAGTCTGCGACGGCGGCCATATGACAGTTTTTAACTGTAGCCAACGACTCTGCCAGCTTAGTAATCTCATGGAAATGGGTAGCGAACAAAGTAAAGCACTTGGTCTCCTTGGCCAAATGCTCGGCAATGGACCAGGCAATGCCACAACCCTCGTATGTGGAAGTACCACGGCCCAATTCATCAATAATCACCAAAGATTTGTCTGTGGCAGTCTGCAATGAAGATAATAACAATGATTAAATTACTTCTCTATTTTTTGCAGTCAGATCATTTCTTATCATACTCCCAGTACCTACCCTAATTATACCAGATGTTTCAATCATCTCAACCATGAACGTGCTAAGACCCTTGATAATATTATCGCTGGCTCCCACACGGCCGAGTATCGAATCCACCATGCTGATGCATGCCATACTGCAAGGCACAAAAGCCCCGACGTGGGCCATCAAGACAGCCGTGCCCACTGAACGAATGTAAGTGCTCTTGCCGCCCATGTTCGGACCCGTTATGATGAACATGTTGCACTTGTCTAAATCAGAAACAAGAATTTGTATGATTTAGAAAGTTATCCCTGTTCCAAGCTTACCCTTCTTAAAGTCCACACTGTTGGCTATGAAGCTGACGTGCTCTTGCAGCTCTAAGCAAGGATGGCGCACATTCTGGAGAACCAACTCGCCCGCACCCTCATCTAACATCTTTGGTCTCACGTAAGGAGTGGGTGCACTGCGTGCGGCGATGGCAAAGCTAACCAAACAGTCCAGTTGGGCCAGTTCATTGTTCAGTGATGTGAGTGGAGCCGCATATCCAACGGCCACCTGAATTATCTCCTCCACAATAGACAGCTGCTGTTCCTCGTACCGACTCCGACAGCTGGCGAATTCCTCAGCATAGCCCTCCAACTTATCGGAGGTGAAGCGCACACCTCCCTTGATGACATCCACAATGCGATAATTCTTGTTTTTGCGCAGCACAGAATCATCCTTCAAGGTGATGCGGAAATGGTGGCCGAGCTTCGCCACATTTTCTAGCTTCACCTGCTGCTTGCCGTCCAAAGCCAGCTCCTCACTACATTTGGTCTGCAAGCGCTCCATTTTGGCGTACAGCTCCGTCATCGTCTGCTGCAGCTCCATCAGTCGATTGTCAAAGGAAGCCTTCACCAGGTACTCGCCCCTATCGATGGCTTCAAAATCGACCACCTGCTCAACCATCTGCTTGAGACCAGTTAGGTCCTCCAGGAAGCTCTTGAAGGGGGCACAGATCATGCTCTCTATAGTGGAGTTTTCCAGTTCGAGCAAGAGTTTTAAAATCTTTGGCGTTCGCAGAATAACCTGGTAGATGCGAAAAAGATCTTGAAGCGTTGCCTTGCGTCGCATCAGCTTCTTGGTTAACATCAAAATATCCGGGATGCGCTTCAGATAGTCCAGGCTGAGCGTCTCCAGCGTATCCGGTGATTCCAGCAGACACGCGACAATATTGTGGCGATCATTAAGGATATCCCTGTTGCGCAGCGGCTGCTTCACCCACTGGCCCATCAAGCGGTGACCTTGGGGCGTGCGACAATGGTCGAGTACGCCCATAATGCTCTGCCAGCGATATGAGGGCATGGATGGATGTGTGCCCGGCTTGGGCATTATGTTCAGCGCAGCCACGGCAGCAGAGTCCAAGTGAACAAACCTAAAGTAAAAAAAACGCAGTTGATAAATCTATTTCACAAGCACTTTTATGTAGTTCGATTTAGGCCCATTACTTACCGATTAAGATCGAGTTTCTTGATCTCGTAGTGCCCCAGATTGCCAGCATCGTTGACCAGATCCAGATACTTGATGGCCGCCTTAAGAGCATCCGAGGCCAACAACAACTGAAGTTCTTTCAGCCCCGAGGCGTCCTCTTGCTGACCCTTAGCAAAGCGCAAAAGACGATTCAAGTCCTGCAACAGATCGTTGGCGCTGCTTTTCTTAGGCACCGTAATCATGACACCACTCCGCTCCAATAGTGTCTTTACAGCGGCGTATTCACCCTCCAAGCTGGGCAGCAGGCACTCCTTCGGTCCCAGCAGCACTACAGTGGCCTCTAGCTCCGTGAAGAAGTCATCGTCGAGGAACTCGAGCAGCTGGAATTTGCAATCATTCTGCTCCACGCTGGCCACGCCTACGCGACGCTGAGCCCCGCCCTCCAGCTTGACGAGCAACGAGATGATGCTATTGCCCACCAACACCTCCTTGTTGGCGAAAAGAATGTCCTCGAACTGCAACAGGTTTCCGGGCGAGCCACGATACTCCAGCTCCCAGTCGCTCGACCTTTTCACGTAGACCTCAACGCGCAGATTCCGCACCAGAAGCAGCTCACGCACCGCCACCTCGAAATTGCCCTTGGACATCGAGACGAACTGCAGCGTCTCCTTCTTATCGTCCGGCAGCAGGACGCCAATGAAGGCCGTCGATTTGTACACAATCTTGGCCACCAGCTCGCAGTCATCGCTGCCGTGGACCGTGTAACAGTCGGAGTGGTCGAAGAATCGGACTGTGGTGCTCGGTTTCTGCAACGGTGGTGGTAATAATGAGATTCACTTGAGCCAGATATTTATAAAGTCGTTTGGTTACCTCGCCAAGCCTGGCATAGAACTTAATGAAATTGCGACGCGCATTTGTATCTACGAAAAATGCACTGCAGTTAGTTGTATTAGGACAATATTGCATAATAATCAACTCACCCATGTTTAACCTCGGCTCCTGCCGACTGTCAGTTGCTTTGGCCTGCATGGTTAATGGATTTACAATTTCTTTTTATAAAAATCACACGATTTGGCGCCTGTTTTTGCTACAAACTTAGTGTGGCTGTTATGTAAAGTGTGCAAATTACCAGTCCATTTGATGATATACTATAATATACTAAAAATAAAAATTATGGAACCTTCGATAAATATACCAAATATAATTTAAAGACATTTGAGTACTACAAAAATTACCAAAGCGCCAAGTATAAAAATGTAAAACAATCGTTGCTACAAATTCTGCTCTAAAACCACTTTTCATGTGTGCAACTACGCAGAAAATATATTTCCAAATTTGTGCCGAATTTAAACTTTGTCACCACACTTTATTAATAGAGTTCATGCAAAAAATACTGGCTATTTAAACATAATACGCTTTGCACCTAAAAAGTTATCAGTCTAATATTGCAATATGCTCGCAGGGCAGTCCTCCAGTCACAGCGCCTTGTCCGCTTTGTTCAAATTGTTCGCCTTCTCCTCGCCTATCTTCTTGGACTGCACAATGTCCCAGGCGCCGCCAACTCCACTAGCCTTGGAGCACAGATCAAGGCTGATGAGGGCGCCCACAGCCGGAGCTGCGGCTCGGAGACAGGTTCCCTTGGCCATGTTGTAGATGGGACTGTTGGCGTTGCGGGTGTGCCTCCACTGCTGATCCCCGAGCATCTCGTGGCACTTGTTGACCGTTACTTGGGCATCGCCTGATGCCTCCAAGCAGAGTAGTTTGTCCAGCACGATCTCAGCTTTCTCCGTCTCGTACCACAACTGGTTTGGGCTTCTCCGGCACGGCTGAAGCTGTAGGGAGCTGCCCTTCTTCCAGAAGCCCTTTACCTTGGGTGCCACCACGGCGGCGCACAGTTCCGTTTCTGCCAGACGCATTTGGTAGGAGTCTACGTAGTTGCGCTTCCGCGAGTGCCATGGTTGAAAGACGGGCGCTGGCGCAGACTTCTTCGGTGGCCCTTCACCCGGCACATGCAGCTCAGGGTAGACGTTTTTCAAGTACCAAGCGAAATCCCGGCATTGCAGACGCTTTCGCAGATTAACACGGTCGCTAATGTCCCCGTAATCGAAGTCCTTGGGCACCTTTTCGTGCTTGATGTAGTACTCCTTATACTGATCCATCCAAACGTGCGAGAGGCGAAGCGAGTTTTTCAACATCGTGTTGGCTCCATCGGGCGAGGTGTACGGGCGTCGTTTCCGGAATATGTGACCCACACGGGAGCAGGGAACGATCTTTATGGCGCCGCCACACTGCCAGGCCCTGAAGGAAATCTCGATGTTCTCGCCACCCCAGATGTCCATTGCCATATCGTACTCGCCGAGGTGCTGGAAGTATTTCCTGTTCACCGCAAACAGTCCGCCAGCCATGGTGGGGGAACGAAAGGGACCTCGAAAGTCCTCCGGCACCTTGAGCGTTCCCTCCGGCAGGTTCTCCCATCGGAAGTGCAGGCCCCAGTTGAATCCTCCCCGCACAAGGGGACTGGGCGTGTACTCAAAGGTGTCCGCATTGATCAGGTCGATTACTGGGACGGCCAGCGTAGAATTCTCCGCCTGTATGAGGCGTAGCAGCGGTTCCAGCCACTGCTGGTTGACCTCGATGTGCGAGTCCAGGAACACAAGGACATCCCCGACGGCCTCGCGGGCTCCGATTACCCGAGAGCGGATGAGACCCTCGCGATGCTCGTTCTTAATATACCGCAGGTTGTCGTACTTCAAACGGGCACGCAGATCTCCATGCAAATGGAACTCCAGCTCTGGAAGATCGCTGTGATCATCCACCAGGATGATCTCTCTCAACAGATGGCTGGGCGTACGCTCTAGAATAGTTTTAATAGACCGCATTAGAGTCATTTTGTGCTCGTTGTAAAAACACATGACCACCGAGGCCTGCGGCAGTTGTTCCGTATCAGAAGTCTCCTCCCGTTGGCAAACCTTGTGGCGGGTGTCAGGTATCTCTCGATAAAGCCCAATGTTATTCGACACCAAAGCGTTGAAGGCGTGATGCTTGTAGCCAATGTCTCTGATATACTTGTCCTGCTTGTTGCGCACCACTCCCAACAGCTCCAGTTGCTCGGGATCCTTCTCGCCCAGGCCATCCTTGATCGCCGAGGAGTTCTCGGCGGCGATTGGAGAGCATCTGGTTGTGACCCTGGCGTGGAAACTCAGCTCCGCCCGTGGCGTGGCGTTCCGCTCGATTCTCCAACCCGCCGAAATGATGGAGTTCCCCAAGCTGTGCGAGTAGAAAAGCAGCGCCAGAAGCCACACGACGGCCACCAACAGCGTCCCCAGGCCGCAGGACTTGCACAGTAGGCGCTTGATTTGCATCATGGGTCCGAGATTCGCTTACGTTGCGGTTTTTGTTGCTATTTCTTCACTTCATGATGAACGCATAAATTAATTTCAATTTGCATACCACGAGTGCTGCCAGCTTAGCTAATTTCGGACTAGATCCTGAAACTAACTTATAGCCTAAAAGGTAGCTGATTCTAATCTTCATCTAGCATATTAAGCAATATTTAAATTGATTGATTGATCTTTTCGGAAAAATAGCCAAAGGTATATATAATGAAAAAAATTAACACATTTTCTTTAAATATATTTTAACATTTTGTGAAATGCAGTTTTTAGTCATTTTTTGATTATTTTTAGCTAATTTCTCACCACTGAAAGAGACTGTGTTTGGTACAGAAAAAAATACACAAAGTATGACCAAAATCGGGGCGATAAATTTCACAATCGAATGTAAAGAGGAGGGTATATTTTGTAAACTTTTAAATAGAGACAGACGCCAAAATTTAAAATACTGAGGAAATTAACCTCAGCTTTTCCTCAACTAATTAATATAGGGTAATATTCTTGAAAAAAAAATTACGTCAAAAATAAGTAATATACGTTTAGTCGGTCGAATTTCCTGTGAGTATTAATTTCCAATCCGTTATTCAAAATGGTACCCATTTTATGCTTTTTAACATTTACCATAGGTTTTTTCAATGAAAGAAAAACGAAACGAAAATATTATCGGCTTAGTTTTGAACCAAATATAAAAGTGCATTAGGTTTTAAAATAGTAATAAAGTTTTCGGTATACTTGTAATCATATTTGTTGAAGTGATTTATATTCAGGTTCATTTACTTACTGCACCAATCTTCATTTTGAATAAAAACCATGCACATCTCGTGATAGGGGCTTTATAAATACCAGTTTTATTTATTTCCTATTGCATTATGCCATTAATACATTGTTTATATTCATATAACATTGATCGATTTCTTGCCTTCTCGCACGCGTCTTCAACAAATAATCAACAAAAAATTTTCATAATTAATAAAAGGAGAGTTAAATATTCATTCATATGTAGTTATATATTTATATGCATACATGTATATATATATATATACAGAGATACAACTAACAGAATCCGCTATGTGCCGAATGTTAAGTTTAGGTCAAGTGAGTTGGGGCGAATAGAGCGATAAACTTTTCGAAATTTCATAGTCAAGACTTTGGTGGCTCCTTTAACGATGCGTAAAAAAATCGCGATAACCAACAAACGTTTTCAATTTTCTAATAATTATGGTTAGTCGTTAATAGAAGTGTTGAATTGGTTTAGTATTTAGGTTTTTTCTTATTATCGGGGAGGGCTTTTTATATTTTGGTTTTTGCTCGCTCACACTTTTATGCTTAATCAAATCATTCAACTACATACATTGGTTTTTGCTTTTTGGCTTTTGGGCCAGTAAAACACGAGTCGGCTAAAAAATAAAAATAAATTTCTATATCTAGGGCTGTTTGTAAAGGTAAGGGCAACGCATCCATTTAGCACGAGCACTGATCCTTGGCGCCCGTGGCCTCGCTGCTCAGCGAAGTTCGCGACGGCTGCGAGGGTCGGTGCTGCACACCGGACTCTGAGGCATTCAGATCGAGTCGTCCCTCCTGGATGTTCTGATAGATCTTTCGTGCTGTCTCAAGAAATGCTTCCTCCACGTTCTGGCCACTGTTTTGGACATATTTTGATTAAGAAATTATCTTATATTGCGTTTAAAAAATACTTAAAAAAATTGGATTAAAAGTGCACGTGTTGGAAATGTAATTCTACGTTAACTTTGTTATCTAAATATAACATTTTTGATGGAGGGGAGTCTGTGTTGTAATTATTACTCACGTCATTGCACTCGCTTCGAGAAACATGAGACCGTTCTCGTCGGCAAACTCCTTGGCCTCCTCGTAGGTAACCTCGCGCGTGCTTTCCAAATCCGACTTGTTGCCAATGAGAAAGATCACAGTGCTGGGGTTGGTGAGATTGCGTGTGTCGGTGAGCCAGCTGCTCAGGTGATTGTACGTCGAGCTGAATTGGTTAACAAGAATTCCATTTAAGGTCTTAAGTATATGTAGTTTCACACAGCCTACCGTCTGGTGATGTCATAGACCATGAGGGCCCCGGCTGCTCCTCTGTAATATGACCGCGTTACGGCCCGGAATCTTTCCTGGCCCGCTGTGTCCCAAATCTGTAGCTTGATCTTCTTGTCGTCCACCTCGATGATGCGAGTGCCAAACTCCACGCCGATAGTGTGCGGGCAATTTGCCATGACTTTTGTAGAAAAGAAAAGGCCGTTAAGGTAAGTTATTGCACGGCAGATAGATACACTCACATTTCTTTTCGGTGAACTGATGCAGCAGGCAAGACTTTCCCACGCCCATGTCACCAATGATGATGTATTTGAAGATATAGTTGTAGTTGTACGGCGCTGCGGTCATGTTGGGACCTTTAAAAACAAATAAAACTTTAGTCAATTGCAATTGGTAGTACTCCTATCGATCTACATTTTTCTACGAGATAGTCGATGCGTTCGTGCATCTTGTTCACCAAACTCCGCACTTTGCTCATCTTGACTCTCGGCTATGGGCCTTCACGAGTACGAACTCCGACCCAAGCAAGTAGTTTCCTATCACTATGTGTCTCAGGTGCGCGGCCACACGGCGCTGCTCGCTTATCAACAAACTGTGGCGCTGCATTAATTTGTTCTGCGACGGTAACACAACATTTTGTTCCCCTTTCTTTCAGTTGCCCCCGATATTTCGTTTTTAAGGCATGCTTGTGTTTGAACAGCCGACCGGGTTTTGTTTATTTGCTCACTCACAAAACTCACAAAAGAGAGCCAACTTGAGCTTCAAAAGTGGCTGTAAAAACCCTCCAGGCTGGCTGAACTTCCAGACGCCACTTGATTTTGAGTCTTCGGAGTGTCAGTATCGTCTTGAAGCCTTCGATACATTGGGCCATATTAGAGGAGAGCTCAAGTGAACACTTTATTAAAGTCAAACCAAATTATTTTCAAGGCCGTCGCCTCGTAATTGTGGGAACTAAATGAGTGGCTTCTCGGAAACTGCATTTAAATAAACGTTTTCATGGTGTTCAATTATTCATAATATTAATTTTGAGTGTGTTGCCTAATAAGAAAAACCCATGTCCTTCTGACTTCATTATTTTGAGAGCTTATTAGAAACATTCTCGAGAAAATATCCAGGATCTTGTTCGTTAACTTAAATATGTAAATTTGCAACTCTGTAGCAGCCCTATAAATTTTTTAAGGAGTTATCCAAATATTTTGTTAAAATGTAATTAAATTTAAAACAATATTGACCACCGAAAAAGAAAGATTTCATTGTTTCCCGAGAGTACGTTAAAAAAAATATATTTTATAACCTACTTTGTTTCATTGCATACTTTTCAGAGCAAATTGAATAGATTTCAAATCGAAATTGACTGTTTTGTGCACCTAATGAGATTGTAGGTAAAATAAAATAAATTTAAAAAAAATTTATCTCACCCTCCTCTAACACGTAATTTTTTTTTTAACTGCATGAATCGTTTTTATTGTTGGCCAAAATGACCGGAAATTATAAATTTTAAAAACATATGTAGACTTTCCGGCACCCCTACTGGCATCCTAGATCGTCGGAGGTCTCGGTTTGGAGTCTTATCAGTCAAGCGGCAAAGGCCACACATTATTGCAGTAATCATCGGAGGCGAAAACTTCCAGCCATACATACATATAAATATTTGCAAATTGCGTTGAATGGAGTGGAAGTGCCTATATTGCAATACAATAACACAAACGCACCCTGGGCGAAAAAATATTTAAGGGGTGTAAACAACAACAGTGGAATGAGGAAGTACACCAACAATAACAAATAGAGCAACAACTCTGAGAGAGAGTATGTACACTTTCAAGGCAAGCGAAAGTTTGTGTGGGGCTGCAGAGTGTCGCCCTTGCAGACAGTCTTCCTTTTCGTATAATTTAATCATAAGCGCAGCGCCATTAATTGGCTTAGACGCAGCAGCAAACGGCGAATATTACTCACCGTTTTGGTTCCTCGGGGAGCGGAGCGGAAGGAATGGAATGTAGGGCTGTTACGAAGAGCGGGGGTGTGTGTGTTGGCTGCCTTTGGCTTTGTGTGCGTGATTATTGTTGTTTGACGAGGGGCGTTCCTGCGAAAAGCTTTAAATCTGGATAGCAGCAACTTAATCCGGTGCAGTCACAAGCACTGGAGTTGTGGGAAGGACACCAGCCAGACAGTATTATTGCAAATATTTGTAATTGGCGAAAAATTGCGACTTTGTTGATTTTCTAGGGTTGTTGTTGATATTAAATTATCCATATATCGATATTTCTAAGGATGATATATTTATATCGCGATTTTTTGTCTGCTCCAATATCGAAATTGCGATATTTTTAGTTGCAATACGCCGATTTCAATTTCTATATTTTTTTATAAAGTTATTAAGAATATGTATTGTAATAATATTTAGTTTTTTCTTTATTTAAACAAGTGGAAGGTTCACGGTTCACTTCAAACATTTAGGAACTGGATACGGTGCTTTAACTTCGCCCAATTTTAAATCTGTGCCGCAGCAGAAAAATGAGGGCACATGATGCTGTCAAACTTTGTTGACAACCGGCCATATTTGAAATAAAGTTTTCCAAGGGTTTTTTTATGTATGCTTATTTTACGTATAAATTTTTTTATAATGATTACATTGATAGAAATTTTAAATTATATATAAAATACCTGGCCTGCAATAACTTTAACATACATTCGTGGAAGTGATTAACTTAATTATTCACTGTAGCAAGAATAAAAACAAAGCAAAGAATTGCAAACACATTTTTATTACGGCCAGCTCAAGCCAAAAATTGGCTATAGTAGCAGATACAAGGCGGCTATAGTGCCAGCACTGCCAAAAAAACAGCTGTGAAACAATGTGACCGTAAATTACACTCTCGGGCGCACGTGCGCGGTTTTGTTTATGCTGTAATATTTAACTTATTGCGGCCAACATGTTTGTTAACGAAGTCAACGATGTGAAGATCTACAACCTGAGCGCCGGAAAGTCGGTGCCGGATGTGAGTTGCTGCAGCTAGAGTCCTGTAAGGCCCTTTAACCAAGATCCGTTTTCCCCAGTGGCTCACTGACCGACGAAAGCGGTCGCAGCTGAAGAAAAAGGTGGACTCGAGGCGCCAGATCGAGCTCATTCAGGACTTTGATATGCCCGGCGTGTGCACTAGCATCCGCATGAGCCCCGACCATCAATACATCCTGGCCACGGGAACGTACAAGCCGCGCGTCAAGTGCTTTGAGGTGTCCAATCTGTCCATCAAATTTGAGCGCTGCTTCGACTCCGAAGTGACCACTTTCGAGGTGATAAGCGATGACTACAGCAAGATGGTCTTTCTACAGTGCGATCGGTACGTGGAGATACATGCCGCCCACGGTCGCCACTATAGACTAAGAATACCGCGCTTCGGACGCGACATGAAGTACCACAAACCCAGCTGTGATATGTTCATCGTGGGAGTGGGAAGGGTAAGGATAGATAAAAACGATTTCATTTAGATCGAATACTAGGAGACTTCACTTTAGGACATTTACCGACTTAATTTGGAGAGGGGCCAATTTCTTCAGCCGTTCGAAACCGACGCTAGCTGCCTAAACGCCTGTGAAGTAAACCCAGAGCATCATCTTTTGCTGGCTGGCACGAAGGAGGGCACAGTGGAGGCATGGGATCCGCGAACTAAGCAACGATGCTCTACACTAGATGTCGCCATGAAGCTGCCGGGCGTCAAGGAGTTTCCCTCTGTCACCGCTCTGAAATGCCGTAATGGTTTGCATATGGGGGTAGGAACGGCATCGGGGCATGTTTTGATCTACGACATCCGTGCAAAGCAGCCGCTGCTGGTAAAAAATCATCTAAATCGCCTGCCAATCAAGCGACTGGCCTTCAATCCCTCCCAGAATACCGTCTACAGCTTGGACGAAGCCACATTAAAGCTGTGGGATGAGCAGACGGGCAAGCAAATTGCTTATGTTGAGTCCACGACGTCTTTCAACGACTTCTGCACCATCCCTGAGACAGGTATGTTCTTCTTGGCCCAGGAGGACGTGAAGATGCTGACCTACTACGTGCCAGCCATGGGCCCAGCACCGCGATGGTGCTCCTTCCTAGATAATCTCACCGAGGAGATCGAGTCGGAGGTGGTGGAGAATGTCTACGATGACTACCAATTCGTCACGGCTAAGGAGCTGGCAGAACTGGGAATGGAGCATCTCGTTGGCACCAATCTGCTCAAGGGCTACATGCACGGGTACTTTATGGACGCTCGGTTATACAACAAAGCCAAGGCCGTGGTGGAACCCTTCGCCTTTGATCGTTTCCGCAAGGATAAAATCCGACAGGAGATCGAGAGTGAGCGCAAGTCGCGGTTACAAATTGAGTCCAAGCTGCCAAAGGTCAACAAGGAATTGGCCCTCAAAATCATGGACGAACAAGCCAATCCCTCCAACAGTGCCAAGCAACGCAATGTTCCCAATCTCCTGGAGGACACTCGTTTCAAGGCCATGTTTGAGAACGCCGACTTTGCAGTCAATAAAGAGGCCGAGGAGTACCGTCTCCTGGCTCCAGTGCTCAATCGTCTTGATAAATCCAAGGCCAAGGAGCTGAAGAAGCGTGTGGAGGTGGCTCGCGTGGCCGAACTGCACGCTGACGAGGCCCAACCGAGAGAGGAAAGCGACAACGATGAGGATCTGTTCGGTTTCGAGAAGAGTGACGGCGAGAAGAGCGATGACAGCGATGACGATGCCTCCTCCGACGATGATGACAGAAGAGAGTACGTCAAGGAAATGAAGCAAGCATACAAGCAGGTTAAGAGAACTCGCGACGAAGAAGAAGAAGACGAGGAAGAGAATGGAGACCATGAGCAACATGAAGATACTCCTGGAATTGAATCAAGAACTCTGGCTAATGGACACAGTAGGGCTCCCACAACAAATGGAACAATAAACCGCTTCACCATGACTGCCCTGGACAAACACCAAAGCGGCAGTGCGATGCAGCAGCGCATCAAGCAGGCCAGCCTTCAGGATCGGGTACGCGTGATGTCTCAGCTAGAGGGGCAGGTGACCAATGTAGGACGGTCGCTTGGCAATCGTCAAATGACATTTGAGGTAAACAAGCAAAAGAAGTCGCAGTTCCATGCCAAAAAGCGCGAGGCCGAGCTGAAAAGGCATCGCGAAGAGCGAAGGAGCATCGTCAGACCCATCAAATCCCTTCGTTTGAAGAAGGTAAACTTTAAGTAGAACCAAAACAAATATTTTAATAGTCTCGTGTAAATAAAATCATAAATGTTAAATTTTTTTTTTTTTTATTTGTGGAATCTTTGGGCAGCTGCATGAAGGTAAAATGCTTTGGAAAAGGCCTCGTCTCAGTCTGTTAAGGAGGTAAAGTCCGAGTGAAAGCCGCTGTCCCCACCATCACTAAACTCTATTTCCTCGTCTTCATCTGGGATTGAATGCAAGTCTTGTTCAGCGTTGTCCGCCGTTCCTGTCAAATGTTGATTAAAATGAAACGTTGCTGTTCGCATGCAGAATAACTTACTATCATTCATGCCGCGAAGATTCTCCACCAAGTAGAGAAGGGCTTCAGTTACCGGGCCTGTCTCCGGCTTGGGCATCTTTTCAAAATGCAAACGAAAGAATTTCTCCGCATTGGTCAGCTCCAGAAATGTTTCAGGCTCTCCGGTCTGAGTACAGGCCAACAAGGCTGACTGCTCCGCTCCCATTTTCTCAAATAATTGCCACTTGTCACATCCAAATTATTATTTGACATGATAGCAAGATTTGGTTTTCCGATATATCGTATTCATCTAAATTGTGCTAAAAACAATTTAATATATTATTTGGGATCCCATTGAATTAACTCCGCATACATTAAATATACTTCTTGTACTAGCATTTAAAAGAGTTAAAAAAGTTTGTTCGGTCATAATTTGAGACTTGAAACTAGTGAAAATTATATCCAAAAGTATGCCAAGAAACATATTAAACCTTACCATATTCCCATAAAATATTTTGTAGCATAATTTTTAACAGCTTTTTGGCGGATTTGAAAATCGTCCATATTTTGGTGGAACGAATGGGAAAAAAGTATGCCATTAGCAATATCAAACCGTCTAAACATTATAGTTCCTGACAGGAGTTAAATGCAGAGTTGGACCATTTAAGTGTAGCTCCTTCATACAGGCATGGAAATCGTCGATGACTTTAAATTAAATGAAAAGTATTCAAACATGTTACATTTTACGAAATAATACCGATACGTAGGCTAAATTTGGGTAATTAAATTGGCACGGCATAATTTCAAACGGACAGTTTTTCTGGTAAATTAATTAAATAGGATATGACTTCCTGCCATCTAGTTGAATCATTTTAATGCAGTACTTCGATTTAATTTATAAACGTATACATAAGCAACAGGAAGTATTCTGTAACCCAATTTTTTCATTAAAGAGCTGATTTTTATTAGCAAATTATAATTTTCAAGCAACTTTATTTATTAAGTAAATACCAGTTGCTAATTGACATGCCATTTCGAATCTAGTTCAAAGTAAACACTTAGTCACTGTTCTACAAAACCTCTCTTTATAACTAAAAAGTTGTATCTTTTAATTTGTAAGTCGAGCTTTAACAGCTTTGCTGTTGGCCAACTCGCTGGGCTCACAGCTAAAGCTCAGATTCGGATTCGACTGATCTTTTTCTCATCAAGTTTACTTTGTAAAGCTATATTTTTTAGTTTAGATCCACGACTGGTATAAATAGGAAGCTGCGGCAGAATTTTCAGATCATTTTAAGTTTCTTCTTTGTGCAGTTGGTGTCTGTTTTTGAAAAGAAGGTATAAGTTTTATTAAAAAATAATAGTGGATCAATCCTCGGGTAGTAAAAACCTTTGAAGTTAAAGGTTTTCCTCATGTGGGATAAACAATAAGCGATTTTGAAAAGTATTTTTTAAAACAGCTAATGAAGTTGTTCAGAGGATTTTATATACGGGTCTCTACATCTATCTATAAAGAACCTTTACAAATTTCGATTTTATAAAATAAAGTTATTTAACTGTTAACTAATTTTTAAAGTCTTGCGTGACTTTAACAAAACATCTTTGAATAGAATGGGGACTTCAGGCTTCAGCGACTCGTACTCATCGACTTGATAATAATAATATTTTCCGTGCCATTACAAAAGCAGGCTAATTGAGGCCTACAGCTCGGCGTAATGACATACACAGAAATACACAAAGAGATTTAAAAACTATTGAGATTATATCTAAAGAGGCTGACAACCGGTTGTACACAGGCCCATAAATACACAGATAAAAAGAGGCAAAAAGGCAAAAAATATTGAAACGCGACTTGGCGCAGACACCCGGCCTGTCAAACGTCTGAACTTTAGCATATTGCAAGACAACGCGGGGCTTGTCTTGAGGCTTGGACAAGGTCTCTTCGCGGCGCCTGCGACAAAAACTGGAGGAGGTCGATGATCAATCCGATCGGTACTGAACCCCAATCCACCTTGAACCTGAAGTGCGTACGGAAGTACTTAGCCCTCTTTGTGGTGCACGTTTTTGGTTTAATTGTCACACACATCATTACATTCGATCCTAATCAAATGGCTAATGACAATATAAAAAAATAATAATAAACTTCTAGGAAAGTATACTGAAAACTCGTTTCAGGCTTTATTTGGTTTTCGTTCATGGCCAAAAACCAGTTTGATGATTTCGGAAAAAATTGGATTTAATCAATATGCAACTTGGCCATTTTATAATTGCAAAGAGTTTGTTTCTGATGAGTTTTTATTTTATTTCGAAGAACCTGAAGATTTACGAGCAGAGCGTGATTGAAATGTTGATTTAGCCCGCGCTAATTGAAACATTTTTAACTTTACTTTTCAAGGCATCTGTAGGTGGCTTATGACATTGAAGTTACAAATTAATGCCTAATCTTAAATCTCTTGAGATGCAAACAGAAACTGTTATGTACTGCCATAGATACTAAACACAATGTATGTATAATTAAGCTATCGTTGACAAACTGCATAATTAGGGGCCGGTTTTCAAAGTGTAACTACCTACATAAACGTTAATTTATTGAGAAAAAACTTTAACACAGCCGAGCAAGTCAAGGCCAGTAAATTCGTCTCACTTCACTGCAAATGCAAATTAATCAATTTATGGAAAACTAGTAATATCAATTAAAAAAATCACACAAAAATGGTTGAGAAAAAGGTTTTAAGCCTGGCACGCCATAATTTTAATGAAATTCGCACTAATAAATAAATAAATATTTAAACATGCCTCTTACAATATTGTAACAGAACATATAATTGTATAATTTGAAGTGATATTCTTTATCTTTTTAAGTACTTTTGTGCACATTTTTTGTTAATTATATAATTTAAATAATCCACAGTACTTTGCTTTTAACTTTTAGCAGCCATGTTCCGCCTTCTAGTGATTGCCGTCTGCCTGGCCATCAGTGTCCATGCCTACTCGGACGGTGCCCCCAAGACCGCTTGCCCGGATTTGACGCCCCAGCACGGCGCCAAGCTGCAGACGATCAAGCCCCCGTACAGCTTGTCCGGACCATCTCATGTGCGCTCAGGCGAGACACTGAAGTTGACCCTGGGCGGTGATGAATTCCTGGGCTTCATGATCCAAGCGCGAGACGGCCAGAATCGCGTTGTCGGCCAGTTCCAAGTGGTGGACGCCGCCCACTCGCAGACCCTCAGCTGCTCAGGCAAGGACAACACCCTTACCCATAGGAAGGTCAATAAGGAGAGCCCCTTGAAGCAATTGACTTTCGAGTGGCTGCCACCAGCAGGCTACAAGGGAAACGTCAAGTTCATGGCCACCGTGGTCCAGAGCAGCTTCGTTTACTGGGTGGGTCGCGTTACCAAAGACATCGATGTCGAGGAGCCATGAGATCTTTTCTCATGTGCATGTGATAGAAACAGGGAATTTTACCCTAAATATTCCAATTACAATTGGAGCAAAGTATTTTTGAAGAATAAAGTCAAATGTAAAGGGTCATAAATGTAGATTTACTCTATTTTTTTGGCATATATTTCTAAAGAAACTGCTATTGAATGCGATGGTTTTATTTACATAATAATTTCAATTTCAAATATTGAAAAAACTTGATTTGATTTGTGACTCAAAAAGTGGTCAAACTAAAAAGTAAGTATTTGGCTAATTTTATCTTGATTTTCCTTAATTTCCAGTGTTTTCAAGGGAAATACAATAGAAGCCTACTTAAATTCTTGTAATATTCCAAACGAAGAATTAGTTTATTATGATTTAAATTTAAAGTTGGTGGCTTTATTTGCAGAACGGTAACCAGCGTTGCCAACTTAGACGGATTGCAAAAGTTAATTACTCGCGAACGAAAAGTCTGGCAGTTTCGGTCCGTCAGCTGATTTCGAGAAACAAGTTGGCAGCGCCACCACTACGCCGGCAAACGACAAAATTGTTTTATAAGCAATATTAAATTAATGTTTTGAGGCCTTGAAATGCTGAGAGGTCTCGTGCGCAGCTTGGAGACGGCTTTACAGTTGAATAGGCCGTTAAATGCAAACACAGGCTCCCGTCTCTGCATCAGACGTTTGCTCTTTTCGCAGCTCGAAAGCCATGCCGTTGCCAGGAAGTCTCTGTTGACCACTGCGGCGGGGACGACAAATGAGACTACGACGTCCGGTGGCAGCGAGACAGACAACGAATATGTGCCGTATCGGCCAGAACTGGAGACGGGCAGCAAGGCCAGCGTCCTCGTCGAAGCGCTGCGGGAACGCTTCCGTTTCTCAGAGGCGGAGCTACATCGAATCATGACCGACGATGTGGTGCATCGAAACTACCGCGGACGCTCGCTGGCCGCGTCACTGGACACGCTGCAGCTGGAAGGGGTTAGCAGGCGCAGCTTGGTTGAATACCCCTGGATAATAGGGCAGGACAGCAGTGAGTGATCTTATTACGTATATATAGTTTCGGCTGATAAACCAATGCCCTTATAGAACGTCTGGAGCTGAAGTTGCAGCTAATCAAGTCAATGGATATCACGGATATCAACCACTTCGTGCCTTTCCTGCGCCTCACTGTGCCACGCCTCCGCAAGCTAGTTAGCGCCCTCAACTCGGAGAGGAGCGCGATACCGCAGCGGAACCGCGTCTACTACATCAGCGAGAAGCTAGAGGTCAGTCCCGATCTCGTTGCCAAATACCTATCGAAGCGACTCTTTATACTAGAGATGCCCTACGAGATGTTCGAGAAGAACCTTCAACACATGATTGACTACAATGTCTCGCCGATTAACATCCTCAAGGACCTTTGGGCCTTTCGCTACACTCCTAAGTCAGTCCAGTTGCGACTTGAGCGCGCTAAGAAGGCCAAGAAGGATAAGATTATGCCGTGGATGGTGCGCTGCCCGGAGCCGATATTACAGCGTTCGCTGAAGCTATCCCTGGACGAGCTGCAGGTGCTGGGCAAATTCTCCTCCGTGGTGGAGTATGTGGCGCATCGACTGGGCTTTAATGTAAGCGAGGCTAAGGGGATTATGGACAGGCATCCGCAGGTGCATACAGTGCGGGTGACAAAGGTGAGTGTATGACTTTCCTAAAATCACAATTGTTGATTGTGTCCCTTAGATCAAGGAGGTCATCGACTATCTGCTCGACGAGGCGAAATTTACGAGATTTGAGGTGGCCCAAGTGCCTCGGATTCTGTGCCACAGCCTGAAAACCACCAAGAAGCGAATAGAGGAGCTGAAATCCCACGGCTGTAGACCCTCTTCCCTTGTAATCATCTGTCGCAGCAGGAGAGAGTATGATAAGTTCCTACAGCATTGGGTAAGCCATGCCAGAGATCCGGAAGTTGTTTCTGGCCCATGAGATACATTAATTGCTTTTGGACGAGTGTTGATGTTATATTTAAGCGTTTCCATTGAATAAAATGTATACAAAAAAAAGTGAAATAAGGGAATATCCCGCTAAAAGTTTTTTCCTCAAAATATTTATAAACATACTGGGCTAATAATAATCTTGAAAATATCGTAATGTGATGAAATATTTGAAAATACGGAGAAATATCGAATTTAACGTTAACATATGGATAATATTGGGTTTATCGCATCCAAAACATATTATATTAAATTTGTAGGCGTTTCCTCCGATAGTATTGGTCCAATAGAACAGAAATGTGCAATCTTCCATTCACAAGGATATAAAAGGAGGACTGATTTCATGATTTTCCGACTCTTTGGTCACATTTATTACAGGTAGCAACTGCTTACACACATTGGAATACATTTATTAGACATAAATAATTAATTTTTATAGATATAATTGATTTAAATATTTTGCTTAGCTAACATTAAAATACGAATTGTGCTCCGTTTCGAATACCATTGCGTAGTTGTACTTCAACAGAGAAAAAGCTGTTTGATTTGTGACTGTCTTTGAAGGCAGCGAAGACTTGGAAACAGTAAACATAAAGCTATTAAATATAATCCTCAAATCCAACACGCGCACCTCTTCTCCAATAAGCTCGAATACTCCATACTCCTTCCACCTCGACAGAGGGACACTAAACTAAAAGCTAAAAACATCTTTGTGCTTGCTTAGAAATATCTTTGGTTGTATATGTATAGCACACAATGAATAGACTTTGGATTAGATTGATTGTACTTTCGACTTAGTCGCGCTGGGAGCGCCGTCTCTCCAACGCCACCTGCATCGACCAGATGCTTAAGGGTCGCATATAGCCGATGGAACGATAGCGCTTCTCGCCATACAGGGCTTCCGGGGTCTCAAAGTTCATGCCGATGCGCTCGGAAATGGTCTTGTACATGCCGCCGGCGGTCTGAAAGGCCTCCTCGAACATGCCCTCCTGGATCATAGTGGCTGCCAGGGCATAAACCACGCCTGGCCATACCTCCTCGGCCTGGATGTTGCTGCCGTCCACATGGCCAGGCTTTGTGGGCTCGGCGGAGTTGGCTATGAAGCCATTGGCCGCCCCGATATTGCCATCGTGGAATCCCATGACATTGTTGTCGTAGATCCTCTTGAGGGCCGTGCGCACATTCTCCTTCGGGTAGATCTCGTAGTCGAATCCGCAGGACTTCAGATACCAGTGGCCGCACAACTGATCGGCCATAATGGTGTCGCGATGACCGTGCGACAGATCGAAGCGGTAGTAGCTGCCATTCCAGAGCTTCTCCTCCATCGATCGCTTGCCCTTCTCAAGAATATCCTGATACCGCAGGCAATCGTTCGGCTGATCGAGAATGGTGGCCATGGCCGACATTGCCTGCAGAGCGGCTAGCCAGAGTCCCGAGCAATATGCACTGGGACCGTCCATTACCCACGAGTCGTAGGTTTGGTCCGGCATCTTGGTGTTCTCTATCAGGCCGTCGTTGTCCTTGTCGTACTCAATGGTTCGCTCCATGATGGCCTTGCAGGGACCGTACATGGCTTTTAAATAGCCCATGGCGTCCATTAGGTAGACCTTGCCATTGGTTTCGTTGATGTACATGGAAGCAGATTTACGGTTTTCTAAAATGAACATAGATAAGTTGGTTTGAAGCGTATTATTGATTAGTAGAGACCAGCATAATACTTACGCTGCTTTTCATCCGCCGAATTCTTGCGCTTGTTGTCCTGCGTGTACATCTCATACAAGCTCTCCTTGTCGATAAACTCGATGGAGCTGAACTTGCTGGCATTGTCCGCCTGGGCCTGGGCCAGTTCATTGAGAACATAGTAGTCACGGTAGACTTGTAAAACGAACTTTGTATTGAGATCCTTCCAATCGTTCACATCGTGAATGTTGTAACAGTTGATGAGTGTGAAGGGCTCTGCAATGCAAATAGGTAAATCTTAAAATTCATGGCAAACTGGCATAGCCAAGTCCTCACCCTCATCGGGATCGCCCAAATCGTGGGGTACACAGTTCTTAACCTTTCGCGGCATCACTTTGCCGTCGTACAGCATCTTCCGGGTGTCGCTCAGCTCTGCGGCTATGGCGTCCTTGAAGTCGTACTGCAAACTGACCTGCAAATTGGGCCAGAGATGGGCCAGCGCTGGCGAAGCGTAAAAGTGGACATCGTAGGTGTTGTACATGCGGTACTCATGGCCCTCGAGATATCCAAATCGGCCGTAGGCCAGACGGGGATCATCGTAAGCCAACTCCTTGCCCAGCGAAGAGTCGCACTTCAACCAGATGGTGCCGCCATCGGAAATGAAATACAATTGGTTGAAAATTGCGCACTTGTACCAGTCGGGCAGGGTCCTGCAATTACATTTAGATTCCGGTTTAGAAAGAGAATAGTTAAGCCATAGTTAAGACGCACTCATCGTTGAGAATGGGTCGCTGCCAGGCGTCTATTAATCGCTCCCAACTGGCATAGTTCTTGAGGGCGTGATCGCAGATCTTTGGCCCCGACTCGCCGCTGTCATCAAAGTACTTCGTGTAGTAGCGAGTGTGCGTCTGCATCTTCCTTGGGAACTGAATCTTCGGCATATCCCAGGCCAGCACAAACTCCAACTCGTGCGAGGCCTTTGGCTTTAGGGCCACCTGAGCGCAGACAGCCACACCAATATCTTTGGCTGTAGCGAAGGAAATGGTAATTAAAAATCTTAAGGCATTAATATCGGAACTCACTCTTCAGGGTCTCCGTGGTGGGTTGTTCGCTGAGCTGTCCGTGCTCCTTGAGCTGGGCCCACAGCTGCTCTCCATTGCCGGCCGGATCGAACTGGGGACAGCGAGTGATGCTTATCTCGGGAAGGACGCGGCAAGCTAGGTTATAGCTGCAGGGCATGTCAGCGATCTTTTGCCTGATGGCGACCCCCTTGGCGTTACCCTCGCTGATTAGCTGAGACTCGGCTCCGCCTTCGGCATCCTGTTTCTTGTTTCCGGTTCCGTTCTTAAAGGTGAACGTAATGGACACCTTTCGCTCCTGCTCGCCCACATTCTCTGCGCTCCAGACAAAAACGGCGCAGGGCAGGCTGGACTCCCGGTACTCGTGCGGAATGACGGGCGACACTTGCCGACAGGTCAGACGAACCCCATAGTGGGAGAGATCGTACTCGGTCCAGGAGCGCGGATAGAGTCCCGTGTAGCTGCAGCGGGAGTCCTCGATGTTGGAGTGCCAGGCATTCAGCGGCTGCTTGGTGCGACTGCTGCAAGTGGGCAGTTGACATTTAGTTTTCTCACCATCGGATCCATCCGGATCGCTGCCGTTGCTGCTGCCCCTGCTAGTTTCGTGTGGTGTGTGATGGCAGGTGTGGCAAAGCAAGAAAGCAAAACCAAATCGGAACCAAAGTGCAAGCCCAAGAAAGCCAAAGAAAGACCATACCATACCAAACGATCGTCGTGGCGGCACATAACCCAAAATCACGTTCGTATGCAAACATGTCCAAGTGGTAATCGGTGTTTTGTCGATAAGAGTTGCGTGTTTAATAATTCAATTGATGTGTGCATCGAAAATGAGAGAAAAATATTTCATTTTGAAAACATATGATCTGTTTTGATTTCCGTTTTTTTTAGTGCTTTCAAAAGTGCTCTGTTCTGGGAGGTTTACGGATTGTTAGTTTCAAAGTGTTCTATGGAGTTTAAAAAGTTCACATTTAATAGGGTGAAGTAGAGACACAGATTTTTACAAATGGGTGTGTTACAGGTAGAAAATGATACCCCAAATGGGAATTGTTTGGAAGTTAAGAAGGAAAGTGTGTAAAATATTTACAAAATACATTTATGGACAGCACTGGGACAACGATGCAGCCTCATCAACAAACCAACAAACACAATATGAACAAGGCAGAGATATTAAGATGGAGCTAGACTTTCTAGACTTCTTTTTTCGTATTCCATTAGGTAAACCCATGTTATTCGTTCCCATTTCTAATCTCTTTATACACACACAACTTAAATCTGTTTCTTGACAACAATCTTATGCAACGATGGGCACGCAGTGGCTCTCTTAGCTTCTAAGCTTCCGTAAGGCAACAAAAATTTGTCGAAGGAATTCTGTCTGGTTCATGACTGGCTCTATTTTGTCTACCTGCTCAATGGCACCTTCCGTTATATCTAGTGCTAAATGCCGATCTAGGCTTAAGTCTGAAGACTTCCAACCAAACCTGCCATTATTATTTCCAGCTAATGAGATAGCCATCAAGTATGACATAAACCAAAATGAACCAAAAGTTAAATGGCCCGAATAATTTGCACGCGATAAGCTCAAAGTTCGTTGATCCATATGGCGAATATTTCTATCCTCATCATCAATAATAAATATAAAAAATTGGCAAATAAAACTTGAATCCTAGCTGTCGCCAAGCTACTCACAAGTAAGGCGAAAGGTTGAGGTTGCGAAATAAATTTAAAACGTGGTTCAAAAGCATGCAAACAACACGATTATAAAAAGTTGCTTTGGTAGGTAATAGAAAGGCGTTGGAATGGAAGAGATTTCAAAGGCAGACAATACAGTTGCACTCACCTGCACTTGGAGAGCAGACTCTGAAAGATGGTGCATCCCTTGTGGTCCTTGATGGTCACAATGAACTGATTGGCCTGGACGACATTGTACTCGTAGATGCCAGGACGCATCTGGAAGCGACAGAATTCGCCGGCATAGCCCCGACCGATGGTTCCACCGCCAATCCCGCCGATGGGTACTCCATAGATCTGCTTGCCGTTTTCCATGTAGTAGTAGTCCATGTACACCCGGCGACCTTCACGCGACACTTTCCAGTAGTAGGCCGCATATCTGTCGCAATAGAGAGAGAGAAAGACCAAGAGTAAGGGAATGGAAAATCAGATTTTAGTGGCTAATGTTTTCCCCAATTCACGTTTTCTTTCCCATTTCCCACCCATCCAATTGCCTAACCGCCCGCCCCTTGGCCTGACCCCGATGATGTCATGTCAAGCACCCCTAGTTTTCTGCTCGGGACTGCCATGTACACGCACAGAGAATTTTGTGGGGTCGTCTGACTTGGCTTAGCGTTTCGTATTCCCTCGAGTGGGGTGACGATGGGTCCTCTTTGAAGGTCAGCGAGTGTCTCAGTTGCCAAAGTCAAGTGCAAAACAGCAATGCTCAAGAGGGGGATGGGACCAGACGTTGCCATCTATACGGAAGTGCTTTGATAGCCTGAACAAAGCCAGACCTATACTAAATATATGTATCTAAAGATATTGCTCACATTTAACACCCTAATTGTCTTTGTACATTTATTTCCTTCATAATGTGGGTGTCTTTCATGAACCAAGGCATTGACCCAAAACAAAGAGAAACACAAATTTCGATAACAACTTATCTTTCTGAAATCTATTAATGCTCAAAAGTTACGCTTTCTTAATCAAAAACGCCATAAATTTTCTGGCTTCCAAATATCTCTCAATTTTAACAGATAATTTAAACCATTAAAAAAATGTATAAGAAGGGTACACAAAACAGTTAGCGTCGATCACAGCGGAGGGATCTTCTCGGCATCCCCGGCGCCTGCAATGTCGTTGCTCGATCGTGTCGGCTGCTTCACGGTCACGTCAGAGAAAAGGGATATCTGGAGCTCATCGTCACACAAGGCGGAGGAGAGTAGCTGGGCGACGAACTCAGCGCGTTGCCTCAGGAAGGCAGCCCGCTCGTCGGCCGGATGCGACGGGTTGGGTTTCAGAAAGCGGTAGCATAGGAAGCGCTCGCGCTCCTGGTTCCTTTCCTTGGCCTCCGTTGCCGGCTTGTCGTCCAAAGTGCGAAGGGCCGTCTCGGCGGAAACCGGGTTCAGGCTGAGCATCTCGCTGTCCTCCATCCGTTGGTCACTGAAGTTCACAGAGCGAACTCCTAAAGTCCGGGCATGGACGGCGGGTGCCAGCAGCTGCAGGCTTACTCCGCCACTAGCCACACCAGGGACGTTCGGTGGCATCCTAGATGTCCGGTGTCGTGGTTCTCGCGGACGCGAATTCGGGGCCATCTGAATACTATTGGGCATGTTCGGGGACTGGTTCAATGTTGAAATTGGGCCGTAAACATTCACGCTTCGCCCGCTTCCCGCTGTGGCAGCTGTGGGATCCACACCTGGTGGCTGCAGCCAGGGCACTGTTCTCTGCCTGGAGCGGTGGGATCGGCTGACGGCGGGAATTATTTCGTGCGGCATTGATAGCGTTCCGCCGTAGAAGCGCATCATCTCTGTCATCGTGGGATGCGAGATGAGCGGCGGGCTCGCTGTCGACGGTGGAGGTTGCGCGGAGGAAGAAACGACCTGCTGGGCAGCCGCACGCAGTGTAGTGGGCACCTCCAGACCTGCCACCACGAAATTCAGCCGTGAGTGTCCCGACTCTGTGATAATGTAGCGCGGCGCCATCACCTCCTGGCGACGGTTGGTGGATGCTTCGGAGCCAAGCGAACTGGAGTTGGGGCTGCTGATGCTGATGGCGGGTGGAATGGGGGGATTCGCTCCTGATGCCTGGGCCGGGAGAGGCGCCCTTATGAAGGGGCTACTCGGGGCCCTGCCTCTGTTTGCTGCGGCACCACCCGAGCGTCTCAGCCGGTGGGCCCGTTCTCTGGCCACCTCATTGCCCCTGATCGCCTGAGTACCCACCGAGTGTCCGGTTCGAAGGTAACTGCCATCTGGATTTAGCTGTTCCAAGAAAAGGTCGAGAGAGCCTACTGAGCGACGCATCTGCTCGTTGCGCGAGACGGCCGCCGCCGAGATGGAGGCCAGCTGCTCGTCCTCCAAGAAAAGGCGGGCCGCCTGCTGCTGCTCAAAGAGCGTGATCATTGTGGACACCAGCAGTGGACTGGCCTCCGGATGCTGCGCCGAAACGTGCTCCAGAAAGGTGGACTCATTGAAGCCCCACTGCTTGCAGTACGGACAGCGGTAGCTCTGCGGCGGATCGCTGCTGATGTACTCCCCGCCAAAATATAGCTCCACGTCCGACGGCGTGTAGACGCACTTCACCGGATGGTCGAAGGGATGGTCGGCGGTGGTGAAGTCGATGTCGTAGCAGTCCGCACAGATGGCCAGGTCACGGCAGCTCAGGCAACGGTAGCACCTGCCCGTGAACTCCACCTTTCCGCATCCGCTGCAGACGACGCCCTCGTGGCGGTTCATTCTTTCTCAATCGCGTCTGCGTGGACAGGATTAGCGCTCAGCGGGCAGTTGGGTTATCTTCAAGTGAACAAATGCGCACACAACGATATTTGAATGAATTTATCAACTGAAACGAGTGGAGACTTGAAACTCCCCGGAGCAGGGTGCGCTCGACTGATTTTTAGAATCTGACAGGTAAGGTGAGGCCGGCCTAACAGTCGAATCAATTGGAAAGCCCAATATTTGTTTGTGTTTACAAAACAAGTATATTTTGTGAGATTTTGCATTACAATAAGAAGATGCAGGCATATGAGTGCGCAAAAATCTAGAAATATAATGCACTTGTGCGTACAAACTTGGAATACTTTAGAAGTCAGCTCTTGAGCTAAAAAAATTTCTCATCTTCTTATTAGAATGTCAATGATTTTATTATGCTTTCGCGAGGAGAACAAGGCGCTTTAAAGTTGCCTCACCCACCGAAAAGGGACCAAAAATGAAGTGACTTTTGATCTCTTAAAAATACGTATGTTAACCATAATATTATCTGTTCCAGCCACCCCTTTATAATTGTACCTAAAAGAAATTCCTAAAACTTTTATATTTCCCTGTAAAATTGTTAAAGAAAAGTTGGCCCGAGTCAGTGCGGGTCAAGTGAAGGTGTCGAAGAAGGAGAAGATTGGGAGAGGACGAGGCCACAAATTACTTGGGTAAACGAAGTTGGCTGACATCGTCTACCTATATACACATATATAGATTGTGTACCTGTTGTATATATATTTTAGTCAGAAGTTTGTTTGCGGTAAGGTGACATTTTGAGGGAGTTACAGAACTTTGATAAATATATTTCTCATATGCTGTCAGAGTTTATAGCAAAAAATTGGCATTAAAATTGAAACTATACATCTTTAATGCCAAATTATTTTGTTCATATTAGAAAATAACCACACATTATGGTATTGCTTTAAATAAGTGCATTGAAACTGTGAACAAATATAATATCCTTCGAGTATTGCACATCCAATTTAAAGTCACAAATTGTCAAGAAAACAAAATGAACTGAAATTTTCGTTGTTGATTTAAAAAAAAAGCACAAATAAAAGACCAAAGAGGGACAGTAGACACTTTCCTGAAGGGAATTCATTTTTTATAACGACATTTACAAGATTTTCATCTGGCAGTTTGTACATGAAAACCAATAACGAAAAGTGCTCTGTCTGGCTGGCCAATACACATATGTGTTATTATTTGTTGAGAGAGAGAGGACGAAAAAAGAAAATGAAATGTGCTAGGATTCGGTGGGGTCCAGGGCTATTCGCAGATTTGCTTTCAAATGCACTGAAAACTAACTGAAGATGCTCCAAAGATATATATGTCAGGAGTACGAGTACATTGTACAAGTCTCCTTGGGAGCTTGCCAAAAATATTTGATGTTTGACAGACAGGCGCTGGGTGGCGGCTCCAGAGTAGGCACTGGATGGTGGTTCATTGCATGCAAGTCTCTCCCTTGAGCGCACACAACTTGATACAGGGGTAAGATGCTGTTGGCTTGGACTCCAATTGTGTGAAAATGGCTGGCAATAAGGAAAGAGGAAATAGCTGAAACTGTGTCGTCCATTGAACTCGATCGTGAGGTTAAAGTGGAGCGAAAAAAAAAAACATTGCTGATCAATACCGGTTAAAGAAGGGGAAATACATATGTGTACATATATGTTTTATCTTCTCTTCATATAAATCTGTAACTCATATACAGTTGGCTTTATAGATTTCTTGGAACATAAAAGAAAAATTCAATACTCTATGTTCAGTTTATTTATAATATTTTTCAGTTTAATGGACTCAACAAAAGGATATATAGAACATTTTATACAAACTTAAGGTTACATGGACAACAAAATTTGAGGTCTTCTGAACTTAATAACTTTTTTAATCTTTTAATGTGATTAAAAATGCATAAAATGTACTTGAATGATTGTTAATATATTCCAAACATTTTATTAATTTCAACACTAATCACAAACTTCAAAAGCATTTGAAAAAAAGTCATTAAAAACATAAAACTTAAAAACCATCTTTAAACAAAAAAAGCATAATAAAGTAAAGTTTTTGTTCCATTGTTCTTATATACATTAAAAGTAAATTAAATTTTAATAAATAAATCATTTTTAATTAATTTATTTTGTTCTACTATTGAGCTTTCTGAAGAACTACTCATATTATTGTTACAAATACTTTTAATTCATAATAAATTGTAGTGACTTCTGAATGATTGTAAAATGTAATACAATGTGTGTTTTTAATACATTAATTATTTTGTCTTTATCTTTAAATTATAAGCTTTTCGAGCGAGGGTAAAAGCCCTTTCATATTGGTCTATCGTGGTTATAAAAAAGATTTAGAGATTAATTAACGAGACGCGTCAAGCATTCCCTATATAAAAAAAGAACAATCTTGGCATAGGTCAGTTTTGTACATGGTTTTGGCGGTTTTTGTCGGACAGTTATACCCACTACCTGTAAATCATGCCATGGTTGATAAAAAAAACACTTATATCTACTTAGCCAAAGTTGCCATGAGCACCATGACTTATCACCTTTCATGCCGTGATAAAGCTATATCAGCCTTGGTTAATGTCTATGTAGGTAGTAACAGCTTAAATATTTTATGACTCTTTCCTAGGTAGCCAGCTTATCTCCCTCAGGGGTAAATATAAATATTGTGCAACGTCACAAAAATCATAAGTGAAACTTAAAAAATGCTTCTTGATAAGGCGGAGTGGGGTATATAGTAATGATTCACGACACATAATCACTCTCTAAAGCGGTTAGTATGCCATTCAACTACGAGTTTTTAAATTAAACAGAGTTTCAAGGCAATCAGACTAATAGAAGATTGTAGAAATATAAGGCACTATAGTGCAAACTTATATTTCCTTTTAAATCATCTAAACGGTTCGATAGAGTATTTGAACTGATAAGAGGTGTTGTTGATAAATTTAATTTCTTTAATATATCTATTATCAATATCAGGAAGACGTGGGACAATTTTAACGATACACGTCACATAGATTCCTGCCACAGTTAGTCATCGCTTGGACATGGCTAATTCCTTTAATTTATTGATCTTGTGCTTTTAAAAGCTGAATAAATAGTGACTTATTCAGTGAAATTGGAGCAATGGTTGGGGTCACAAGTTCACAGCACTATTTATCAATTGTAATTTGTGTCGATTGTTGGGTCAGTTAATGCTGTGATTCTATGCAAAATAGACGGGTACAGCTCAAAGCCAGTCAGTAACTATGAGAAGGGAGCTATAAAAAAATTACCATCAGTACGTATGTGTGTGTGCTTGTTCTTTTCTTTTGGAGCTCCGAAAATGTGGCCAGGACACGCAAACAGAACGCCCAACACGGCGCCATAGTGGGGAGACATCGGTGGAAAAGGACTGCGAATGGTGGAGCTAACCGACAAGAACAGAAACATTGTGGCGCCGAGCTGTGCGGGATTATTTTTTTGTAGAAACTCACAAAAAGCGCTCCAGCATAAAGTTCGGTTATGACGGACTACAGCTTGTATATGAAATGGTCTGCTAGATGTTAAAAAAAACGGATTGAAGTGTTAATTGGCGATTGGATTTATTATATTCCATAATGAATTTCCTGGTTAAACTCTAATGAGTCTAAAATAAATTATGTACCTCTTAAAAAACATTGTTGAAAAACTAAAAAATAAAACAAATGTGTTGGTTTCTATTTTCTTTTAATTATTTATTAATTACCGGCGACTACCGTGCCCTGAGAACCTAAGACTCTTTGCTCACTCTCCTCCTAGGATAATCCATGGCGTGTAAGTGTCCTCTGAGCCTTTACCGCTGTCGTTTTTAATGTCATTTAGCTGGCAACGGAGACCACAAAAGAATTCAATTTATGAGTTGAGCCTACCTTCTCATGTGTGTGTTGGCCAGACCTGGCGCTATATTTGGCACGCACGAGAGATATACAAAGAGGGAGAGGGAGAAGGGCTCGATGTCATTCCTGTTGGGGTATTATTAGGCCCAGTTATCGATTTCGCATTATTGTGCCTTGATTAATTATGTATAAAGTGTCCCTACCCCAGCATCTGTCGCAGTTAATAATACGTTTGAAGGGATCTGTTTTTAATTTGCTGCTTGATTATACTGTTATTCTAATTATAATTACTAATAACCAGATTCAATTGTTACCCCACTCAAATATTTAAATAGTAAATACTTTTCCCTAGTTTATCCATTATTATTATTATTATTATATTGTAAGATAATTAAATATTATACCTATGTATACTTGAAAGTTAATATATGTATGTAGTTCTGGCAACTCGAATAGAAAATGTTTAAACTCAAACTAGTATTTATAAGATGAAACACAAAACTTAAAGCTCACGAATTAAACTTAGTTTCAGGCGAATGGGGAAAACATTAATTTCGTTATATTGAGAGATGCAGGGGGTTCATGATAACAATGTTTTATCGCACCTGCACACAAGCGGCACCATAGGCAGCGTTTGCTTCAAGGAGGCCCTGACATTCTGTATCCTCCGCTCCGGCCACACATGATCGAACTTTAGCTTCAGGCCATGGCGCGGCACCGCCGTCACCTCGTTGACTTCCTCTAGCTGGAGCTTCATCTTTTCCTCAAACACCGCACTGGCGGACTCGGCGATTCCCACCGCGCCACACGCACTTCCGTTGCCAAAAGCCTTCGGTTCGGCTGCTGCTGGCTCTGCCATTTCGATTGTTCGGTGTCGCTGATCGCGTGCTTGGTTGTAGGCTGTTACTAAGTGCTACTAGATAGTGGTTTCGTGATGGTTTAATTCATAATCTGATTTATTAAGAGCACCCGCGACGCGTCCCGATTCAATGAAAACAAACGTCGGCGTTGCCAATAGGGTTTTTTAGAGGTGCAAGAACATAGATACAAACATCGGTGCCTCGATTTTTCTAAAACATCGATGTTTTTTTACCATCGATGTTTCTGTGTCGTCACTATCATTCTGTTAAATTCACCTCATTCTGTTGGATTTCATGTGCAATATTCTGTTAACCACCTCATTCCCACTGTAAGAATCCATACACAAAATTCTGTTAACCAACTCATTCCCACTGTAAGAATCCATGCACAAATTTCTGTTAACGAAAACAAATATCGGCGTTGCCAATAGGGTTTTTGATAATTTATTAGAGGTGCAAGAACATAGATGATGCATCGATTTTTTTAAATATTCTAAATCAACGCTGTATTTTCGATCATCGATGTTTCTCTGCCGTCACTATCAGGGGAAAAAGCAAACCTTTAATTTTTATTTGTTGAGTATTATATTAAAGTATTCTTTTGACGGCGTTAAGATGGACAAATGCTTGATGCGTAGGTATTTTTAAAAGCAAGCAAAAGAGTCTTTTGAACGACTTGGCGCCCTTTAAAAAAGTCTTGTGAGTCCAAATGAACATTCAGCAAAGCTGGACAATTTATATCTGACTGCAGAACGCGCCTTAGCCCGAATATAGTTGATAAGCTTTGGTTGGTGATAAGTTGATAAGTTTTGAAGAAAAACTTCGAGTACATCGATGTCTAAATACTTTTTTTTAAAGATGATATATTTATTGCGATATTGGAAAGTCTGTCAAAACTGGTAACTAGCGACAGGCAAATCTGGCAGCTCTGGATTTTCGAGCGACCAGCGTTGCCAGACTTTTGAGAGAGTGCGAGAGTGGCAGCTCCATCAAAGATTTGTATCGTTATTTCTTAATTCCACCACTACTTCACGGTGAACTTTCAGTCTAAAAAAATGGCGGTAGACTGGTGATACCCATACATTGCAAATATTCTTTAAAACAAATGCCGAGAAGCTTGGATACAGAGCGAAGAGTTCAAGGCATGGCTTCAAAGCAATACGGCGGACGAGACAACGAGATAAGGGCATTTTCCAGCTATTGCAAGACAACTGAGATAGGGCGTTCACTTACAAGGATTCTGGTGGTAACCGCAGATTTTGGTATTTAGCCAACTTAGTTTCGTAAAACCTAAGGTAAGGAATTGGATGCTCCTGGGGACTACTAATAGTATTCTTAGCATAAGGCAATTCTCTATTGCGTGTAAAGGAATTTTTAATTTGTACTATTATTATTTTACTGGGAATATTATATTTTAAATATGAATAGCCTACGAAATATAGCATACGATCTCGAAATCTATGGTAGTGACGAGGAATTGGACTTTACTGGGTTAATTCCTTTGAAAATTTCTAAATAAAAGGAAATATGAAGACCATAAAACGTATTTTTTGAGTTTTGTTTTGAATTAAAGTCAACACAGGCGTGCTACCGCCGATAGATCGCCAATATTTTCAGTAATTCAGTCATTTAGTCGTATAGGGTGTAGCCTGCTCGTATCCAGCCCAGGATGCAGAATTTGAAAATGGGACCATACGAGAGGCCTATATGTTGAATAATGTAATACTATATATATTTTTGTATATTTTATATATTAAAAATGCTAAGTTAACGCCGATTTTGAGCGGCATCACTGCTGACAGATATGTTACCCGATTGGGATCTTACGCCATCTTACATAACCGATTCTGAATTATACGCAAATATACTTACCGATTGTTTATTTGAAACTTACATCGAGTGCAGTTGTCTTGATATGAAAAAACTTATAAATAAGATCAAGCTCTTTTATATTATTAAAAAATTAACGTTTTTTTTTAATAAGCAGAAGTTTATCAACAATGTCGGGGCTGAGGCGAGTCCTGCGGTCAGAAATTATTTGCCCATCTTTGCTGAACGCTCTGCCTCACTCGCAGCTAGTGGCAGCCACACAGAAAATTTGCTTGCTGATTGAAGACACCTGATAAAAAATTTTGAAACTTATATTATAGTATTATTCAAAAACAAAAAATATCTGCTCGTCTATCATCTCTACCGATGTTCAAATCGATTCGGCGCTCGGCCCGCTCTCCCTCTCTATTGTAAAAAAAAAAAACATCGATGTTTTTTGCACCTCTAATACAGGAAGAGAGAGAGCAATTGGGTCATATTTTACTTACCGATTCGGCACTCGACCGCAAAAGTACCTTTTCTACATACCGATTGGAAATTAGTTGTTAATCGTGGCACAGAAACATCGATGGTAAAAAAAAACATCGATGTTTTAGAAAATTCGAAAACATCGATGCATCGATGTTTTCATCAATGTTATTGCACCTCGAGACTGCCAGAAACATTTGTGACGTCAGTCAGTTAACCACCTCATCCACTGTAGAATTCATCCGCAAGTTTCTGTTAACCACCTCATCACTGTAGAATTCGTCCGCAAGTTTCTGTTAAGAGGCAAGTTCTGTTAAAATCAGCTGTTTTCATCGATGTTTTAGAAAATTCGAAAAACATCGATGCATCGATGTTTTTATCGATGTTTTAGAAAATTCGAAAACATCGATGTTTTTGCATCACTAACGTTTTCGTCACAACAACAGCAACATCGCGAGTGGTCCCAAAAACCCATTGAAAATTCGGCAGCAATTAGCATCTTAAAACCCACACAGCATTCGAGAGAGAAAATCACTGGGAACAGCGAAAACGCAGCCAGAAGCGGCGCAGAGTGCAGTTTTAATCGCCATTGAATCGAGCCAAGCGCGTGCATATATACGGGTTCCGTTGGTTCCGTTCCGTTTCGTTTTTTTCTTGCACACACTTTACCACTTTACCTTTACGTCTCGTTTCGTGGTGCGTGCGTGTGTGCGAGTGTGCGTTCGTTCGAGTGTTGTTTTTGTGTTCGTCAAAACTAAACACAGGTAGAAAATCATGGGCGAAATATAAATATGGAATTAAGTAAATATGAAATAAGAGCAGCAGGAGCAGCAACAGTAATAACTGAAACAGGCAACACTCTCATATTCCATTCGTGTTAATAACTTTGTGCGTCTTTGCTTTGTGGTCGCAATCGTTTCATATAGTATTATTTTTCTCTTGGATTTTTCAACAACCACAACAACAACAGCAGCACAAGAAGAAGGGAAAGAAGCAGTGGCAGCCGCAGCAGAGACATGGATGTGAGAGCGAGAGCCCAGATCATCTTCATATACTCACCGTGATCACCGTATCGTGAATGAATATTTGTCATAGTGTGCGAGGCGTGCTGTACACACACACACACTCGTACGTAAACAACACACTTGTCGATGTCGGTGTCCGTGACTGTGTGCGGCATTTAATAAATAATTGTGTGCAAAATAAATGTTCAAAAAAGTAAAATACACAAAATAAACGTTAACACGAAAAGCGCGAAAATTCATCCCCGACTTGCATCAATCAGCCCGTGAAGAATCGAAACAACAAAATAAAGTGGGTGCTTTTGTACAATTTATTCATCCGGAGATTTGGAGCTGCAACTTTTGCCAACATCAAAATTCTTCATAATTTTTCTTTGGATACGGAACCGCTGTTGCTGATTTCTTCGATTGCCGCAAAAGGTGAGTTCGAACTGCAAAATATAATGTGTAGCTTTTCCCATTGGCCAAGGCCGTTCCGGGAAATCTGGGAAGTCGGCGAGGGGTCCGGTCATGCCCACGACGTTTCCTGTCCTCTTCCGCACATTTTCACACGTCCTGCAATTGCGATCCTCTCGTTTTTCCTCCTTTTTTTTCGGCAATTCCCACGCCTCAGGTATTTGCAGGTAGCCGAAAAACCCCTAAGGGAAACCCATGAAAATGGAAAACTAGAGAATGCCGCTGTTGGTGGGCCGGGAAAACACGAAAAAAATAAGAATTGAAATGTTTTCCCGGCCGGAGAAAAGAAAATTGGGCGCACACACACTCAGATATACGGACAAGTTGAGAACAGCGAAAATTGAGCAAAATTAGCCACCCGCTGATTCCAGATTCTAAGTCGTTGGAGAAACATCTGAAAAGTCTGATCCAAATGGGAGAAAAATAAATCATTATCTCATTATCATTCTGCAGTTGCAATTTGGCACAATTTTCGATTGAAAATTGTGTGCTCTGTGCTCCCATTTGTCGGAGCCATTATGTAATTTTCATCCAGTGCGCTTGTGAGTCAGGTTGATTGTCCATATATAAAGGGATTGGGTATTGGAGAGATACATATGTATGTACATGTATGCATATTTATATAGAGCCGACGTTATGGCGACCGCCGACAGTTGCCAGCAATTTCCGGCACTTTTTGGCAAATACCAAATCGAGCACAAAAGTTCAGCGTGGAGTTTTTCTTTTCCTCGGGGACCGCATCAATAAAAGGCGGGGCCCAGAAGAAAAGGAAAAATAGTTTCCCTAAGTCCTCAGTTAGGTCCATTTACCACTTTCCCGTTTTCTAAAAGTAGTTTATAGTTTTCATCCAGATGTTCGACCACGATTTGAAGATTTCTAATGCTTTTCAAAGCAAACAAGAACCCAGATATAAAACCGACAAGTTGATCCCACTCTAAGGACAAGAAAATAGGTTTTGCAATTCGTCTTAAATTGTAATAGGCGTTTCTATTTGCCTTATTATAAGGAATTAAATGTAAGACTACAACTTTTTTTTTAAATTAATATCTGCTGGAAATTCCAATAAAACCGTTTACTGTCATTGCCAGATGCATAATTCTTACCCTCCATTTCCATTTCCTTCCCAATGACACTTTTATGGCACCCCAACTACCCTCTAATCACTGGGTACCATAAAAAGAGTTTGAATTTCAAATAAAATCCGCTCTTTCGCACACGGACACCACACCATCAATGGGGAGCAGCTGCTGTTGTGCGCCGCTCTGTGTGTCTGTCTCAAATGACACTTGCCAACGTTGTTTTTCTTGCTGCTGCACATAATTCTGAAGAATTTCCTAGTAGGAAGTGCAGTGCAGCAGCAACAACAATGACGACAACTTCAACCAGAGTCGCACTTGGCGATTGTCTTTGTCCCGCTCACTCACCTGCCTCTAGGGATGAAAATCTAAATAGAGAGGCATGCAGATATTGAATAGAGAATGGGAATTTTGCCAGTTGAATCCGAGCCTAACAGTTCACCAATACTAAGTTTTTGTCGAAAATAATAGTTAATGAATTTTATTTTAGTAAAAGAAAGGTTGGTTTTATAAAGATTGGTAAAACATGCTAGATTGGTTTACTTTAATTTTAATATTTAATTAGTAATATCAAAGATGACTCATGAAAAAACCCCATTCATTGCTTTATGACAATGTGTAGGTGGATCGTTGGCAGGCTGTCTCTTCCCTTCCTATATATACTTGTGTCGTCCCCATTTCCTTGTCGTACTCCAATTAGTTGCAACAATTTAGCAATTAAACAATTGCCTCTGATTAAATGTGCAAATTTGTCTAATGTTCTTCTACCGCCCCGCTTCGCCCCCCTTACATCTGCAAAACGGATGTGACCGCTTAAAGCTGTGCTCAAATGGCCCGCGTAATTTGTCACTGATCTCACTTTCTCAATTGGCGATCTTTCTGATTTCTGTCTGTGGGGCAATTATGCGTCGTTATGTGCCGCTATGTTTGGTATATCCAACGCCTGGCTGCCATAATAGAGCCATTGCAACAGTGGCCAGAAAATATCCACATCTGGGGGGATACGGCTAGCTCTTACCTTCGCCCATCCGATGAACACTTCTTGACCTACAAGCGGAGGAGGCGGCGGCCTCTCGAATTTCCTGCCCATTTTCATTTACTGTTAATTATTGTTTATATGGTGGCGAGGAAGAAGAGGCATATAAGCAGCAGCATTAGCTAATAAAAGCTTGCAAACAATTTAACATTTCAAAATTGTTTGAAATGCAGCCCAGCTGGCAACAGAGAGAGAAAAAAAAAAGAAACAACAAAATCTAGCAATAGCAACAATCTGGCCCACACATTCATAATAGGCAAACAAATGCTTTTGAAAAAGTATGTGTTTTTTCCGGCCTTATAAATGTAGTAATTTAATATTTTGTAATATATTTTAATCCAAAACAGGCAACATTTTTGTTAAATTTAACTTTATATTAATTTAAATATTTCTTCATCGTCGATCGAGTATATTATTTTTTTGAACCGGTCTGTACGCAATACACACAAAAACAACAAATAAAGTAATTATTTCCTTTCACATGGCGAGCTCCAAAATCGGAAAGACATAAAGAAAAAAGGCAATATAAAAACCGACGAAGAAGAAGAAGCACCAAGACCCCAAAAATAAAATCCAATACAACAACAAATACAATCCACTGTCGGCGTCGACTTTTGTGTTGTTGTTGTGGTTGCTATTGTTCCTGCAGCGGCCCCAACACGTGCAATTGGAGCCGAGTGAGCGGGAGGGAGACAGGGCTAGATCGAGGAGGTGAGGAAGAGGAGACTATTAATAAAGTAACGGATAAATAGTGTGCTGAGAGCGGAGGAGAGCAGAGCAATTCTGCATTGATCTCACTCGCACTACTGTGCAAAAACGGAACTCGAAGTGATTGACAAGTTTATGTTAGCATGTGTGTGTGCGCTTAAGCTCATTGTGAATGAAACACATTTGTTGTGGGTATTGTGATTGATTCATGCAGAAAGAGATGACTAAATTTGCTTTGGCCAATTCACCATATCCGTTATGTGTATGTATATATGTATATGTATATGTATGTATATGTTTGTGTGGCCACTCCTTTAATTCAAATTTGGTCAACAGATTTGGCCGTTCTTTTGCCTTTTAATTGATCGATATTCACGAACAGTCTGAAATACTATGGAAAAGTGTAATATGGCCTACAAATCTTTTTTTTAAATAATTTCATCTGCTTGCGATTTGTGAATGAACCTCTATACGTTGCACCTTACGTTACGTTGCACGTTTTCAGTTTCTCTTATCACGCCTTAGCTTACGGCTCTGTGTGTGTGGGTGCGACGACGCCATGGACTCGAGTTGTAACTTTGCGTCTGTCCGTCCCTGTCTGTTGCTAATAAATCATGCGCAGCCTGTTAATTTTGCACTCAACTGTGTAGCTTAGGGATACCCTGCAACAGTGATTTCTTTGACATCGATCGATTTTCCCAATGCCTTTAGTTAAATTATATTATTTTATATTCCTACGACTTTTTTTTTGTAGTATTTAGCTTTCAAATGAAACTTTTATCAAAGAATTTTTTTTAGGTTTCTTGTAGAATTAATGATTTAAATCTACGTTAAGAAATTATTTAATATAATAAGTTGCTATTTGAATTTTTTACCAATTAAAACCCTTAATTAACAAATAACTGAAAAGTGTGCTGTTATATTTAAGTCGTCTCAAATTATTAAAAGATCGTGTTCAGTCATAACTACTTCAGTCCAATAGGTTTATAAAGTTAAATCAATTTTTCAATTTCTTTCAATAATTAAATCAAAATTCATTGATAGCTGGCAAAAGGTCCCCCTGCCCAGGGTATTGGCAGGGTTGGACTCAGTTTCTTCGCTTCTTGTTGGATGGTTTTTGCCTATTTATGCATTGGCATTGCTACCGTGAGGTGCTTACGTCATGTGCCGGCTTGGTACATATTTGGCCATGTTTTACTGTTGTCAATTGGCTGGTATTTGTGGGCTACATTTCTCGCTGGCGTCAACACAAAATATTTAAAGTAGGTAATGTAGCGCAGCAGCTCGGATTGAGTTGAGTTGCGTTGAGTCACCGTCACCGTCGTAGTCGTCTCCGTCGGATTTTCTTTTTCTCGAGTTGTGAAATGGCTCGTATCCATCAGATGCGCAAGTACATATGTATTTACACAGTGGCGGCTGCTCTACACATTTTCTCAATTAATAATTTTGAATAAACAGATGGAGGGAGAGATGCTGCATACATATAGCCCATATATCATTGCCAAGATCGTCTATTTGGGCTCTCTCTCACTGTCTGTTTTTCTGTCTAGCGCTCTCTCAATAGCGACACATTATTTCAGTGCAAAATTCGTTCGGCATTTATTCACTTGTCGTTGCCGATTTCAATGGAAATTCACTTTTCTGTAAACAATTTTCATAATGCAATAAATTTATACAAATTGCCTTGCTAATTGATGATTAAAACACCTCTCGCATACATCTACTTTATTCATCGGACATTTGTTTTGATTTGCTTACGTTAATGCAGCATTCGGAATATCGAATAAATCGAACTACTTTCATGAATGGGTTAATGAATGGGAATGGAAATTAACGCATAGGATTCTCTGCGGTCTGGTTTTCTTGCCTTTTCTGCGGTTGGCTTTGCGGTCTGTGACGTCAAGTGCTCAAAGTCTATATCTGAATTGGTAGGCTCTTCTTAGCCTTTGTAAAATAATTCAATATTAGAGCAGGTGGAAATACAAATTATTCGATGATTATTCTGTGAATTAATGTTCCTTTGTAAAGTGAATTTTCCATAATTGTTTGCCATTTACTAAATGAATAACAGATTTGTTGAAACCATAAGCTTTTCAAGTGAAATGTTCCTCAGTTTGTTTATGGATGATTCAATTATGAGTTAGATAAGTGAAATGATTTACAATCATCCCCATCCAGATGACTCAATTTAAGAACATTCAGTAATTTTCTGCAGAATATTTTCGAAAGTACATTTTCCCCCACGTGAGCAATACAGAATAGTCATTTATGAACTAAAGAAATCCATTCACCGGAGTGGATCCCACTCGTCATATCGTTACCCACTGCAAACAGCTGACTAACCGGGCTGATCGCCTATGGGGGCCCCAACTATATAGACGCTGTTCCCGGCCGATCGTCTGTGGGTGGTGCAGTTTTTCATAGACACCAACACCAACTCATTGGGCCAATATTTACACAACATTGATGTACGGACATGTACAGTATGTTTACCTACTTTGTAGGTGCCCGATGTGGTTCTTGTTTCGGTTTCGGTGTACAAACATACGTATATACGTCTATATAGATCTGGCTTATTTATTTATGTATTATTTCGCAGCTATTTATAACTGGCATACTAATTTGTAATTTGTTTAATGATTCACTTAGTGAACTTTATGATGTGTGGGAACTGGAGTTGAGCCCCTCGTAAGACCCTATCCAAGACCATTACTCCTTCAAACGCAACAACAAATGGGGATTTGTTGACCCATCTTTTTAGTCGTGATAAGATTATTTCCAAGAAGTCCATTAAGAATATTACCATTGATTTGTGTTTAGCATAGCCCCGATCAATCAGCGTTACCTGCGGTGGAGGAATAACACAAACCATTTCCATCTATTTTGGCTTCCCATCCTCCGCATGTTGTAAACAATGTCTGCCTGAGATCTCAGCCGCTTTAAATAAACAACCCATTTCAATGGACTATCCAAAAAATTAATTCGCAATTTACTGATGAACATCTCTCCGGTTTCTCGAATTGTCTCAACATTTTCGGGTGGAAATAAATGAAATTGGCCCAAAACCTTACGGTTCCCAGACACTTTTCTTATCGATTACATCAAAATTGTTGGTTCTTCTTGTGTTTAAAAACCAGTTCTCAGTTCCCTCTTCAAGAAAGAAAAAAAGCTTAACCAAGCCGAGTGAAAACCACAATAATAATTCCCATAATTATAACAATGAACCGCACAGATACAGAAATCCGACCAAAAAAAGAGATATCCAAGTGTCGCCGTCCCCAAAACAACAACCACAACAAATAAAGCGACCAAGAAAATGAAGCCGGAGGCGAGGGGAAAACTGAAGAGTAAAAGGTAGATGACGAAGAATCACAGTGTGGTTGCTTTGAAATACAAACTTTTGTGGTTACAAGTTTTTCTAGACCACAGAGCCAAGTTGGATTCTTCTCTCTTCCATTCAATGGCAAAGCCAAAGAAGTTGTGACTGCCAAAACAAAAACAAAACATTACCGATGTCCGTCTCCAGTGTCCCCGACTATGAGGTACCGGGTACTTAAAGGGTTTATATAAAAATCAAATCCGTATAGCTAACATCTTAAGATATTGGGTGATCTTTGGATTTAATAATCCTATAAATACATTGAAAGCATTTTAAAGCTGTAAATTAAGAGGAGTAGTAAATGATTAGTTTTAATAATTTGTTTTCTTAATATATATGATCCGAGGTTGCACGAATGCAATATACCCTTTGAATCACTAGCACGGGATACCACAAAAGCGGAAAAAATAAGCAAGAAGCAGCAGAAGAACGAAAGACCAAGAGAGATGGATGGATGGAGAAAAAGGTGTGTTGTGTAGGAAATGATACGGATACCAAACGAAATAAAGTCGGAAGAAGTCTTCAGCACAACAAAAACAAAGTGGAGGGAAAAGCAGCAGGGAATTGGGGAGGACCGGGGGGATAGAGCTGGAAGACAGCGTCAAAGTTTTTCTCAGTTTTGTTATGGTTATTATTTCTTTTTCTTTACTTTTTCTCTCTTTCCTCGCCGGTTTGCGGTGGTAAAACTTTAACAACTTCTTAAGAGTTGGGGAGGGGCTCCCGCGACCGCCCCGAAAATCAAGTTCCACGTTCCAGCCAGATAACAGAGACCTCCTCGCCGCCTCCAATCATATAAATATGACAATGACAACGCACAAAATGAGACATTTAAATGTGGCCAAAGTTAGTTGGAAAAGTGTTTTTGTTTAGCTGGGAAATGTGCCGTTAGTACAGCTTAAGTTCAATTAAAAGCAACGTCGCCATTTTGCCTCAACTTCAATTTCAATTACTGGCCGGAGAGCAGGAGGGGAGAGATAGTCGTAGGGGCACTCGGTCTCTTCGTTTCGCTCCAGAAAGGCCCGTAAAAATGTGTCATGGCTGGCAGTTGAACTAAATTACCGCCGACCGAAGCTAACTCGTCACTCAGTTTTTTGTTCTACTCGTTAATGCACAGAGAACAAGTTGTACAAAATAAATAACAAAGAACGTTTGGAATTAATTCCATTTTCAGTTCCTTTCAAACTTGCAAGTGTTGGTGTTTTCATATCGATTAATAATCCTTTATCAATATTTTTATTATAAATTACATTTGTTTGCAAGGATTTTTAAATTCCGCACTATTTTTCTCTCTGTGCACTCAATCACTCGACGTGTCGCACCACCTGATGATGAGTGGCTCGTCCGTAATTTGTTGGCTTCCTGCTGCTGCCGCCGCCTGCAACAAGCCGCTGCACATGCTGCACCGCTTGGTTACACTCAGCTCGCCGCCCTTCGTTTGGGTTCAATGCGCCACAGGTTCGGGTCCGAGACCCACATCACTCCCAGAGAACCCATGATCATGCCCCTCCTTCGGGGTGCCGACACACGAGCCAAAAATTGATAAAGCAAATTCATCATTTTTGGCAAATTAGGGTGCCACTCGGTGGCAGGCACCGCCCGAGGTAACTGGTAGAAGCTCCACTAATTACGCCGCCCACCCATGCCACAGCTTGACCAGAGTTGAATGCCTCCATTGAAGATGGAGCCGGGAACCACGCACGTGCCTCCCCGGATTTTCCTCCTCTATATATCCGTGGTATATATAGTATATAGTATGGGCATAGCATGTATGCCAGCAGCGAACGAGCCGAGCGGGTTGCGAAAATGGAGTTTTGTTTTATTTGATTTTTCCCCGGTTTATTTAGTTTTGCTTTCCGACCGCCCATCCGCTGGTCTTTTGTAATCCGCACGTAAACCGTTTTACTTTTCCCAGACTTTTATGCGAATTTCATAGTCGCTTTGTTGTTGTTGCTGCTTTTACTTAATGCTTCGCACACGTCAACCTAAAAAACAGAAAAAAATAAATGAAAACGATGAAGAAAAGCAGAGTACTGCAAAGCCAAAAACGTAGAAAAAGGTCACACACCTCGATTTTGGTAGTACAGTGGTACCACTTTGATATTAGCACATTTTAGATATTGAAGGATTTATATTTGTTTATGTGGTTAAAAAAACGTTTGTTAGAAGACTGAAAATATATATTTAAATATTTGTTTTTGAAAATAAAAATGTAGAAGACTGTTTTAAGCTTTGTTCCCTTTTGCACTTGTTCTGATTTCGCCACCCAAGTGACATAGGTTGAAAACCATGCCTTCAGTCCTTCTCATTCAGTTTTGAAAACCCGTCCAGGACAGAACATTGTGCGCAGGTGCGCCGATCCCTGCTGGCATCGCATTGCGTTTAACCCTCTGCGTGCGGCCCGCTTCAATTTCAATTTTGTAAATTGAGTTTACATTTCGATTTATTGACACGACCTGACTTCGATTGCGAATGCCCTGCGCCCTCAGCGTCCTGCTCCCTGCTCCTGGCTCCTTGCTCCTTGGGTCCCTCCCGTTTGCCCGTTCTCTGCACTTTGACTGACATTTATTGCCATTTGTGTGCTGGCTTCGGTTTCCTGGCGCTTTTGCGATTTATGCAATCGATGCATGAACTCTTATTCGCAAGCCAAAATGGCGTTCGAAACCTGGTTTGGGGAGGATTTTGTAAAAAGGATTGAATCGGTTGAAATAACCAGTTGGGTTTTCGGTGTATTCAGGGGTTAATGAGAATGTATTTAGTAATTTGTTAACTCATCTGCTGAGAAGTTAAGATCAGTTTTAAACAGTAAACATATTTCTTGATTTATATATAAGAGCTGTGACTTACCCTCCTACAAAATGCTTAACTGCTGCTCAAAAAAGGTGTCCATTATTTTATGGGGACTATTTCCTGGTAAATCCCTGCATTTTATCTTTTATTTTTTTCGAGCCAAACTCCGGCTGCAATTTGAGCAATTCCATTTAAATTCGGAATCCATCCAGAAATGTGAATTGTCATGCCATTTGAATGTGAAGTCAGGCAACATGGCATGCAGTGGGACGTGTTGCAAACAAAAACCGAAACCGAAATGCACATGCAAACACACAATCCAATCCGGTGGATCGGAAAACTCTGCCTTTCGGATCTCTCTCATCCTGGTGAAAATTTTCCACTTGAGTTTTCTTGGTCTGTGTTTTTCTTTTTCCTTACATTTTTCTTTTCCTTTTGTTTTGCTGCCCATTCATGCATAGCAAAGTCTTCTTCCGTTTTCTGCCCAAAAGGGAAAAATGAGAAAAGAGCGACATGTGTTTGAGATGCGAGGCAAAGTGAAGTCTGCTAGTGGTTGAAGATCTCGGCGGTGAAGTAGGGGTGAGGCCGAGGCTGACGAGGTTTCCTCTAAACATAATCTCAATTTTCATTTTTCACCTGCCCAAAACGAACCCGCATCCACTTACCGCCGGGCACGGCTCAATCTCCTTCGTTTTTCCTCGATTTTTCAACGATTTTCCTGCCTGCCTGCTGTTGCTGACGCTTTATCAGCAGCAATTTGTCTATTATCTGGTTTGGGCCAATTCTGCTGCTTTTCGGCTTTTTTCTTTCTCTCTTTCTCTTCCTTGGCTCGTTCACTGGGTAAATCCGCTCAAGCCTGATTAAGTGAATTATTATGCCGGTCTTTCTCTAGGTTTTTCTCCTCTCTCCGATCGCCGCTCTCCGGGGCTCTTCCCATTCGTCATGCATGTGTAGACACACAAGAAGCAGCCGCCACCGTCGACGCTTCATCGTCGTCATCGTCATCATCATCACCATGCTCATTTTCATTCTCATCATCAGGAAAAGGCAGCAGCAACAACAACAAATACCATCAAATATTGTTTATGTTTCCAACAGATCCCTCGCTCTCTTTCTAATCAGCCGAGCGAACGCTTGTTGCATTTGTACCTGCTTGACCCGCGTACTTGTACTTGCTGCATCTGTATCCGTATCTCTGCATCAGCAGCTGTATCTGTATCTGTTGCTCTTGATCCATTTCCATTTCTTTGGGATCTTGTGCGTGATGCTCATTACGCGATGCATCTCTTCCCCTTTTGCATTTCGAGTACAGTGGAATCTGCTGAGGGACTACAATTTAAACTGAAAGCTTTTGAAGTAGAAAAAGTAGTATTTATGGTAAAATAATTATTATATATATTAAATGAAAGCTAAACAGTCGCAAAAAAAACACCTTTCACTGCCCGAACTTTTACGCATCTTCCTAGAAGTGACTACTGTATCTTGGGGTATTTAATGCATCTCTGTTTTCCCACTTTGCCACCGCTTCATTGAGCTTTGGTTGGCTGCAGTCACGTCAGCAGCGGCGTGAAGATCTCGTGGATGGATACGGATCGGGGGTTCAAATTAATATAACGTTCTGATTCCCTGGAAATGCGAGTACGCGCTGGCAATTGACTGCGTTCATGTGAAATAGATTATGGACTTCAATTTAATTGCGAAATTATGCCGAGATGAATATTGCATAATTATCCAGCTCTGGTCAGCGGCGATTGTAATTTGCAGTTAACTTTGTTAATTGCGGAAGTGTTCTTGGGTTTACTTTAATGATTATGCAACTGGGCTTATATTTAATATATTCAAAGGCCCATCGGCCAGATGCTACGCTACTAATAAATTCAAAACATAATTGAGATGCAATCGAATTTTCCACTCTAAACAAATGTCATTGGATACCAACAAACAAAGCGAGAGGCCAATATCCAAGGCAAAATATTGTTAGACTTGGAGTCAACAACGAGTGAAACTCTCATCATCAGTAGATGCAATTTATTGCTCCAGATGCGCACAGTTAGGGAGCGACTAAAGTAAACAATCAAATCAATGGGCCAAGTTTATGCTGTAGTTGGCCAAATAACTCCCACAATTTTATTGGGGCGCACTAATATTTGTCGGTTGAATGCGGCACATTAAGTCAATTTTCGTGCCTCAACTGAGTTTGTATTGCGGCTGGCAGGCAGACACGTCAACTTCTCATTAAGATAAGCGCTTTTGGCTTCCTGAGTTTTCTGGGGTTCCTCGGGTTCCTTAGGGTTTCTTGGGGCTCCTGTGGGGGTCCCCCCTTTGGACCTTGTATAGATTCCCTGGCGAAATCAAAGTGCCCCGCCAATTGTCGCATGCAACGCGATGAATTGCATTTTGCAGGGACTCTAGCGGAGCTCCTCCTTAGTCCTGGCACACGCCATCTGTCCGGGAACAGGACCAACTGCCAACAGACCTATCCCGGGGCGGTTCGCCTCTTGGCCCGGCCCCCTGCCGCTTTTTGGTAATAAATTCCCAACATGCAAAGGCAAAGGCAAATGCAATAAAATAGCAGCGGCTGCAAACATTTGCCATTTTCAAGTTACCCTAGATTCCTCAACTGCTGCTGCTTGCTGCTGCCACTGCCGCCTTTTATTTGGCAACTTTCCAGCCGCATTTTTATGTGCTAATTTACTAGAACGACTTGCTGAAATAACTGTTGTAGCCAAGTTGGCCTGTCCTGGCCAACTCCTACAAGGCGACGCCTTGGGCACAAACAATTAAAACGACGACGCCGACGACGCTGGCCGATAAACAAGCCAAGATAAGTCAACGCCGCCACGACGACCACACAGGTTCCAGGTTCCAGGTTCCAGGTTCCTGGCCCCTGTTACCACTTTGCAACATATGCCACACATTTGGCCAGCCGTTTTGTATTTTTTCACGTTTCTGTGTGCTACCAATAAATTTCCGAAATACCTTCTCCTACCTGGCAAGCAATTTTTTCATTAGCGCGTTCAGCGTGGCGGAGCTCATTTCTAAGTAGCCATCAGAAAAGGAGAAAAGAGAAATACCTTTGTGTAAGGGGCAGGGGAGAGGAGTACTTGAAACAATTGGAAAATTTCAACAACTTTTTAGGGAACCGCCTCGAAAGACAAGGAGGGGCTCACTTAAGTCGGCTGCGGGTTTATCTAAATGGAAAGAGGGGTAGTTACCTTTGCTGGTTATCAGCTAAATAGGGAAACTTGAGTTAAGCGGCTATGCAAAAGATATTTCGGAGAAAAATACGTATTTCAAAGACGTATCCTTACTAAAGCATATCTTTACCTAAGCAGCCAGCTAAAAGCCACCTATTGACCGATTTTCGAATTATTTACCAAACACATATTTCAACATGTTCGTCCCGTCTGCAATGTTGCATATCTTTTTGTTAGTTTTATTGTGTATTTTTTAAGGAATCCCGTCTTGGTCAACCCGACAAAACTTTCGTAATCAACGAGATCGCTTCGCTCGCTCCGTTCCCTTCCCCTTGCCATATTAACCATAAGAGATCTGGAGATCCGAGTGTATAAAACGAGGAATTCCTATGTGCAACGTTGCCCCAGTGGTTGTTGTTGCTGGACTTTTTAGAATTGCATTTTTATTGTCTGCCACTTTGTTGTGTTACCAATGTTGGTGAGTGGCTGCTGTTGCCGTTGCTGTTGGCCTGCCCTGCCCTGCACTTCTTGTTCTTGTGCCTTTTGTTGTTGTACCTGGTCGAAATAAATATTGGGACACTCACGTATCATAGTTAGTTTTCACCGTTAATAAAAATTGGTAAGCATTTAAATGACACAAACAATTTCTTTTAATGTGTGTGCATATCATGTAAGTATCGGCATGCTAAAAGTTTTAATTTTATAATCTGGGGCTGTTTCTTGACCAGTTTTGTGAAATGTGATTTTTTCCTAGTACGAAAATATTATTGGTACACCATCAAGAAAGTTGTGCTAATTGACTGTTTACTTAAAATTTTCTTAAGATAAGGTGAGTATTTGATTCTTACTATCTGTGTATAAGAAAATTAAGTTATTTAAAACTAAAGAAATGTTAATTTAATATAGTGCAACAAGTAAAAACAGAAACAATGGGTAAAGGAGTAAAGCTGTCGGAGAATATGCAAAATATTATCCTTAATCTGCGCAATGAAGGCAAAAGCATTCGCGAAATAGCCAATATTGTTGAAATTAGCAAGAATACTGTTCAAAAATTTTTAAAAAACACGGAAGCATACAATAAAACAATTAAAAGGGGCCGACCTTCCACAGTGTCAGAACGAATCAAACGACAAATAAAGAATTTGGCTGTAAATACAGCGACTAGTTCACGGGATATAAAGGCTAAACTGTCTCTTAAGATCACCCCCCGTCGTATTCAGCAAATATTAAGTTCTGATAATAACATTAAATATGAAAAAATGATTCGCAAACCTATGCTTTTACAAAGACATAAAACGCTCGACTGCTTTTTGCAGAAAAGTACAAATTTTGGACAAGTGAATGGGAAAACGTTATCTTCAGTGACGAAAAAAAATTCAACTTGGATGGTCCTGATGGAAAAATGATGTACTGGAGAGATATCCGTCGTGAACGAAAGTCCTGCTATGCTCGCAATTTTGGTGGAGGATCTCTGATGGTATGGGCTGCAATTGGACACCATGGAAGATCCCCTGTATGTTTTGTATCAACACGAATGAATTCTCAGATGTACATAAGCCTTATGGACGAAGTTTTGATACCGTTTAGC
>VNJU01006000.1:8692-28264 GCA_008042675.1 Drosophila seguyi | reverse complement strand
CCCACCTCCCCTCCGTCTTGTTTGTTTTGTTTTGTTTCGCTGGCGATTCGTTTCGTTTCGTTTCGCGTGGCGCGGTTTCGTGTATCTTTGTATCTCGCCCCGGTGTATCTGTGCGCTCTCTGTGTGCGTGTGTGTGTGTCTTTGTATCGGCATAGGCATTTTTCGGCTGGCTCTCGCCAAACCGCCGGCAATCACACACAAGCAACCTCAGAAGTGCCAACAAAAACAGCTACATCGACAATTAAAGCAACAATTACAAGGAACAAATGTGCGAAAATATCGAAAGCTTTCATAAATTATATTGATATATAAAAAAAAACAATAAGAAACTCAAGCTGTAGACAAAACAAATTTAACAATTTCAAAAAGTCAAGTGAAGGAAAGCATAAAAATAAACAATATTTCAACAATTACCTTAAGAGATACACCAATTAATTACAATACTCCAACAATAACAGCAACAAATACATCAATAAAATTTTGAACAATAACGAAAGGGATTAACACAACTAATAAAATTTAGAAAAAACATAACGAGTGAAGCACCTAAATACACTAACAATTGTTCAACAACAACTCCAACACATACACCAACTAAATTATTAAATAAGTAAAAAATAAAACCTTTAAAATACAAAAACTTTCAAGAAGAAATATAGAAAGTTATACACATAAATTCACCAACAATATTTCAACAACTACTCCAACAAATACACCAACAACATTAATAAATTACACAATAACTCCAATAAAAGGACTTTCGCCTTAAGAATAACCCTCCTATACATTTTTCTAAACATCAAAACCAATTTCAGATCCTTAAAAACACTGGATTTAAGAATCAAACTGAATCAAGCAACACTACTTGCCAAAAGCAGAGCCTCACCAACACTGCCATCCAACAGACAATGGCCAAGATCAAACGACAGGCACAACAGCAACATCAAAAGCTTTAGCAACAGCAGCGACTACACACAGCAACGGCTACATGGAAAATAATCAACAATGAAACTCAACATTAATGGTAAACAAATAAACGACAAAAAACACAGAAACAAAATAAACAAATGGCGAAAAATAAAAATCAAACGAGAAGAAAATCAACCAAAAGGAAAAACAGTCAACGAGCGAATACCAAAATAGTTTTGCACGCGCCGATTTTTATTTATTTATTTTTTTTTTAAACAAAAGTGGCGCCACCGATCCATGCCACCACCAGCCCCTGGCTGCCTTAAATACAAAAAGCCCCAGCCAACTCGGAACGCGGAAAAACATGGAGAAAAGTGTAAAACACATTGTGAAAATGTAAATTTTCCATTGAGTAAATGCGAAAATGCAAGTGGAACAAAACGAGCAAAGTAAATAAATAAGAGAAAGGGGGAGGCGGAAAAAGTGATGCGGTTCAACTGAGAGAGAGGAGTCATTACGGTTACAACTATTTTTTGGGAAAATATTTGAGCAAATATTTGAGCCGGAACTGTCGAAAATTCGAAATTCGCAGTTCCAATCGGATTCAGTCCATGGATTTTTTGTAATATTTTTTTTTAATATTACATTGATGGGACATTTCCCTAATAATATTCGTTAATGCAGCTTTTTGATTTGAAATTGGATTGAAAATTTTCTAATTATTATTGCGAAATTGGTTTTGGAATATATTTAATATTTTTAAGAAAAAGAAAGAACAAAAATCAATAATAAACCAATAAAACCACAATTTCTGAAGTTGAATTCTTAGTTTCATCCTCAACCACAGGAGGGTTTGAGGAATGTCTAGTATCTTTTTTTTCTTTAAATACTTTCCCCACCCATGGAGAGACCCTCCGCGAACCTTAACCAATCGAAGGCAAGGTCGGTATGCCTACTTGTATAGGATATATCTTTATATAGATGTATTTTTTCTGAATATGCATGAAACGACCTTGACGGCCCACACAATTCGACCAAGGTGTTGACCAGCAAAAGAAGATAACTCAATGGCAGTGCCCACTCGACGACTGTGCGGTTAATGGCCTCGACAAATTTCACTGCGGTTTTCCAACTTCATCGACGTGGCAGGGTCCCTTCCACATCCGTATCTGTATCTGTGGCTCTAGGTGTATATTTGTATCTGCATTTGCGTCCTGGTGCTTGCTTGCTGGCTGGCGACGAAATCGAGTTAGTTATGCCAATTAATGCGACAATTGTCGAAAAGTGAGCTCCTGCCGATCCAAACGATGTTCCCTAATCACCAATAATCCGCATTAATTGCCATCAATTTGGGCTTGGCCATGTCCATGTCCTGCGGTTAGCAGATGTCCTTCGATTTTGAGGGTCACCAATGGAGGAATAGGTTCTAGCTGGCTGGAAAGGGACTATGACTTGGGGGAAGGATTTTAAAAATAAAAAATTGAGGAGTTAAGTAAAGAGATTTATTACAGTTTGGAAGAAGGAAAGTCTTAGTTATTGTTAAAAGAATAAATTTAAGAATTAAATCCAATGGAAATAATTATTTGAAATAAATAAAAAATATAAACATTTATTTATAAGTTCGACAGAACTTATTTTAAAACCAATTTAACTAGTAAAACCAATAGAAATAATTATTTAAATGAAACAAACAGTACCAGTTTTTAAATAAAAATTCTCCAAGCTCAAATATAGCTGTGTTTTCTTTATTTACTATCATAATCATTTGTTCGCATTTTTTTGATTGATAAATAAAGTGATACGCTAAACTTTGATTCACCGAATGAAGACGGCAGACACTGGGATTTTTTTTCCCCCCAGCCAACAACCGCAAATACAAGTAGTTGTTATCGATAATACTCGAAAGATAAGTTTAGAGTGAAAATATTAATTCGTTATTGGTTTTCCCACCACCAGCTCGCTTTGATAATTGATAATTCAATTGCGGAATTTCTCAATTTTTGGGGCAAACCTTAGTAATCGTTTAGTTTGTTGTCTGACTGATGTCTGTTTGTTGTTGTTGATAAACAGCATTTTAGATAATATTTCTATCATATGGAAATATATAAATTTATTTAAAAAGTTGTTGAAGTTAAATAAAAAATGTAAAAGTGTCTCTCTTACAAATCAATATATTTAAAGTTTTTTTTTGAGTTAAAGTTGCCTTCAAAAGAAGATGTTTCTTGAAAAGAAATAATTGATATTTAATTTCTGGAATATATGGAATGTATACAAAATAATATTTAATTTCTGGAATACTAAAAGATTATTAAATAGTTTGAAGCTGAAAAAAGGTTAAATATTGATGGGGAAAAAGTGTATATTGTTTGAATAAATTCGCCTTGGAAAGAAGATATTTTCTGTAAAGATTCAAAGTTTTGTTTAATTTCTGGAATATCAAAAGGATTTTTAAAAATATGCAGCACCTTGGAAAATAAATTCTTTGGAAATTGTTGAATTTTTCAAATATTTCTCAATTACCTGAAACTCCCCAGAAATTATGTAGAAAATATTCCCCAAATATAATTCCCAAAAATCAAGTTTTTAAAATGAAAACAACAGCTTAAATTTTTTTTGTAAATAATTTTTGTGTGTGATTTTTGTTTTTTTTTTATTTGGTTTTGTTTCAAATTCGTTTTTTGTGTTAAAGATTTTTTTTTTGCTTTTGCTTTTTTTTCTTTTCGCGCTAAAACTTACAGCTAGACAAAAAAATTGATTTCTCGCTTAAGGGACTAGTTAAACTTATTAATTACAAATAGCTAAATTCGCATATATTATCCACATAAAAAAAAAATGTCAAAAAAAAAGAGAGAGTGTGTTACAACTAGTTATCTATATACAGAGTGTTTGAGTGTGTGTTTGTGAAAATCATTTTTATGTTTTTGGGAAATTGAACTAAAGTTGTTAGATTTTTCTTGTTGCTTTTTTCCTTCTTCGATCTCTGTGTTCCTTTCGCTTTCTTGAAGATTTTCCGTGGAAGATCTTGTGAAAATTGGAGACTCCTTTTGGGGCTCGAACTCGTCGCACGATTTTATGAATCGAGCATAAAACTTCGCCGGAGCTCAAAGTCCTTGGGGATGGGTTTTTTAGAGGGTTTTCTTTAGGGTTTTCCGCTGCGGCTGCTGCTTTTCTAGCTTTTCCAGCTCTTCCAGCTCTTCCTGCTTTTCCTGCTTTTCCTTCCACTGATGAGGCTGCTCCGTTTGCCGGCCGGAGGCGTCTTTACTTAATACACTATATCACAATTTTCTTTTTTTTTTTGCTTGCTTGCTTGCCGCTCTGCGCCGCCGCTTTTCCAGTTTTTATCACTTTTTTTTTGGGAGGGAGGAAGGGGGTAGGATTGGAGAGGAATTTTCCGGAGGGGGAAACTTTCCCCTCATCCCCTTAGTACGGCCGCCACACGGTCTTCTGCTGGACAGCGGCACTCTTGAGCTTGGTGGCCGCCGGTATACAGGTGGTCTCCGGCGATGGCACCTCCGTGGCGCTGGTCTCATGGTACAGCGGCTTCATCGCCGACGGCGCCTTGAGGTCGCAACGCATGCGGATCGGGGTGATCGGGGCGGCAATGTGGTGCGCCGGCGAGCTGCGCGTCGAATCGATGCTCTTGTCCAGATCGTACTCCGACTTGACCACATCGATCTGCTCGTCATCCGAGTCGGCATCGGAGGCGGACTGCTCGTGGATGGAGCTCGTCTCAATGGAGGTGTTCAGCTTGAGCAGGACATGGTGACTCTGGTGGCTCTGGTGGCTCTGCGTCGGCGAGGAGCTGGATGGCCGCGAGCTGGCCGGACTGGGCTGAGCGGCCTCCGCTGTCGTCGTCTGCAGCGCATGCGGATGCAGGGCGGCGGCGGCGGCATTGCGTGCCCGGAGACCAGCCGCTGCGGCGAAATTGTACGGATGGAAGGCATGGGGCGTAGCCTTGGCCACATGATTGAACGGGAACTGGGGCATGGCATAGGCGGCCGCCGGGGCAGCTCCCGGTGGCGAGGGCATCATGGCCGCCGGTTGACCCGCCGATGCGGCTGCCGCTGCAGCTGCCGCTGCCGCCGCCTGGGCATGGACATATTCGGGGGCCAAAGATGATGCCACCGAGGCAACGGAGGAGGAGGAGGAGGAGGAGTTGTTGGCGGCACCGGAGGCTTGCGTGGCTGCCGAATTATTCTGCGAATTGGGGGAAACGGATGCGGAGGCAGCAGCGGCCTTGACCAGCGCCGGATGATGGACCTGGGCCTGAGCCTGGGCAGCGGCCTGATGACGGAAGTAGTCCGCATAGCCGTAGGTCATGTAGGCCGCGTCCAGCCAGGCGGGATTCAGCATGAAGGGATTGAAGGCGCCGGGATGGGGATAGCCATAGCCTGGAAGAAAGCGGAACAAGAAAAATAGGAAATTAGTAAAGAAAAATTCAGAGGGAAAAGCAGTTTCATCAAAAAAGGGAGTGGGTTGAGGGTTGGGGATTTGAAGTTGGATATTTTTTATATATTATAAATTTGAAAAATTGAAAGTGAAATGTTGAATGAATATCTTTGGATTATCCTTAAGGATATTTGGAAAACTATTCAAAGAGCTTTCTTAAGGTATTTAAATACTCTTTCTTTGAGGGATTGTTTTTTGTGGGGTTTTTGGGTTTAAGGATTTCAAACTGAAAACATAATGGAAACTAAAAAACTCACTTTGCTTACTTCTTGGCTCCCGCGGCCCGTCGACCGTCACCTTGATGGCCTTGCTATAGCTGGCGATCTGCACCGGATATGTGGCAATGGTGATTGTCAGCGTAAAGGACTTGCCCCTGCCCGATCGTCCCACGAAGCGTAAATCATTGAATTTGGCCACCTGATTCTTCATTGTGGTGGTGCAGTTCCTCAGCTCACCGCAATAATTCTCATCGTTGCCACATTTGATCGACACGAGAGTGCCATCGGGTACATCGTCCAAGGCGATCACCTTGAAGGCACCCGGCAGCGACTTGTTGGATCGCCAGTGATTGGGCAAGGCGCTGCACAGGATCGAGGGGGAGCCGGTCTGGGCCAGTTCCCCGTGATATTCCTGCAGCATCTCGTGCAGGCTGGCGAACATGTCCGTCATCGAGCTGGGCATCTTGGCATTCGCATTCGCATTGGAATTGGAGTTGGAGTTCGAATTCGAATTCGAGGTGGAGTTGTTGGTGCTGAGATCCGGCGTGGAGCTGCCCGTGCTGCTGGCCGAATGTGTGCTGGTGTTGTGGCCCGGATTATTGGCGGAGGTGTTGTTGTTGTTGCTGTTGTTGTGGTGCTGTGGCGTGCTGGCGCTCGATGATCCTGTGCTGGCGCCAACTACATTTCCGGCGGAAATGGCCGCCGCTGCTGCCGCCGCCGCTGCGGCTGCGGCCAGGACCTGTGTGTTATTGGCCACCATCGTTGGACCCGCTGGCAGATGCATCCTGTATCCGAATAATGTAATCCTTGTCGATATATATATATATATATTATATATATATATGTAGAGATGTCACCCACACACAGAATACACTTTTAAGCACTTCTTCTTTCAACAATTTTTGTTACGGTGTATCTATGCACTTGCAAAAAATATTCAACGCGGCTGAAGGGAAATATATTTTGGTTTCTTGGTTTTCCAAAAAATTTTCCGTATGTCTCTTTTTCGGTTTCGGCTTTTCGGTTTTCGATTTTCGGTTTTCGAATTCGATATATATATATATGTATCTCTCTGTGCGTTCTCGACACGCTAAAGTCGCTGAGTGAACTGATTCTCTGCTGCGATCGCTGGCAGTATTTAAAGTGGACTGCGCTGCTGGCCCGGCCGTCGCTGCCGGCGTCGCCGCTGCCGTCGTATACCTTGCCCGCTTCCACCTAGCGGTGTCCCGCTCTCTCGCATTGTCCTGGGCGGTATTGGCTACCTACACACACACACACACGCACACACTTTTAAGGGTGCACACAAGGGGCGCGCAGGTATTAGTGTCTGTGTGTCTGTGTGTATATCGAGCAACCACCATTGCCGCCGCAACAACAACCACAGGAAAAATTTCCCATTTTTCCATTGCGGTTCGGTGGAGGGAGGGAAATACAGCGCAGAGAAAACAGAGAACAGGAGGAAACACACAAAAAAAAAAAGAAAACGCAGAAAGGAAAAATAAAAATGCGCGACAGAGAGAGTCGAGAGGCGAGTCGTCGAGTCGCGGCGGCGCTCTCTGTCTCTCCGGCTGGAAAGGCGAAAAAAAAAAAAAATTGGCACCAAGGAAAAACTCAAAAAGAAAAATCTCTCGGTTTTCTCTCTCTCACTCTCTGTCTCTCTGTGTGTGTGTTGGCCGGCAACGGGCGGTCTGGAAAAATGTGTGCGTTTTTCTTTTCTTTTTCCACGCACGCCAAAAGGAAAACGCACGGCCGTGCAACAGTTTCCCAGGTTCACCATTGCCCATTCTCCATTCTCTCCTTCCATTTCCAGTTCCAGCGGGGCGCGTGTTTCGCTGGCAGCGGGGGGCCAGCAGGGAGGGGGCGGCGTAGGTCCTCTTACAGGTAGATGAGGTCCTGGCACCTCACGGGAGAGACAGAGAGAGAGAGAGAGAGGGGGCTCCACACGGGGCGACGTCCTGCCGACGGGGCATGAGGACTCAATTAGGGCCACGGCGAAGGGATCGCGCAAGTCGTCCTGCCGGCGATCATGGGAAGGTGGGAATACATAGAAATATTATTAGTTATTATCTTTGAGTTAAAGGTCCTTTAAATAATATTATTTTAAAGATAAGAAATATTAAATGGATAAAGTCCTATGATTAGTTAGGAGTTTAAAGCCTAAATCCTACTTTATAAATATTTTTATTTTATAAATATTTCATGATCTCTGAAATATTAGATGATTAAGGATTAAGGATTAAGGACTTTAAAAAACATTATCCCAACATTATGAGGATTTAAAAAAGAATATATAAAAGTTTCTTAAAGGTTATTTCAAAAGAGTTTTATATATTTTCACAGAAGTTTTTCCAATAATAATTTCTTATAATAATAAAAATAACTCATATGTTATTAGAACCCTCTTTTTACAAGAAATAATCTCATATTACTATATATAATACATCCTTTTAAAATTATCCCCAAAAACTAAACATATACGATCAATTTCAGACCAAACTCTAGTTCATTCTTTATTTTTTTTTTATGAAAGAAAACTAAAATGTCCTTTTGTTTGCACATAAATGTCTCAAAATTAGTGCTGTTATTCAAGGTAATCTGAAATCCCCGGCTGATCATATTACGACACACCGATACTGATACTGATCCCACCTAGCTGTGTCCTTGCCCAATGTTTGCTCCCGATCCCGCCCAAAAAAAAAAATGTTTGCCTCATTCAGGACGAGCTCGGATCCCTGGCTCTTGATCTCTATGATCTCTGATCGGGTAACTGCGATCTGGATCAATCCAACTAACACCCTTTGTCCGGTTTGCCAGTATCTAAATTTCACTTGCAGGATCGCTTTAATCCTGATGCTGATCAGGGGCGATTATCCTGCGATTAGTCATGTAAATATTTGTGCGCTTTGTCTCTGGAGTGGCGCAATCCTAGAGTCCACCTTGAATCGGTTTCCATTTTCGCTGCCTGTCCATAGCCAGATCCTTGATTGGATCAGAGATCAGGTTTGATCCAATCCGGAAGTGTGATACTCGGAAGAATTGGAATCTCTGGTATTTTTATGTACTACTTCTACACTTCCTTTTTACTCAAATATAATTTTTATATTTTATATTTTTATTTACTTAATTTTCTTAATTTATTTAGAAAACCCTTTTAGTTGTATGCATTTCCTCAGTGTATCTCAAATCAAATGCCCGACAGGCCAAAAAATTGCGGCCCACCAAAACAACCTTAAAAACGAGGCCACAGGGCCCTCAGTTTTTTGTTTTTTTTTTTTTTGTCAAGGGGAGTGGTGGTGGGAGGGAGGAGGCACTTTCCAGTAGGGGGACTGGAGAAGGGAAACCAGAGGAAGACCAACCAAAATGTCGCGAGAACGCGCCGCTCTCAGCAGGATAAATCCGACGCACACTTCCAATAAATCGCTGCTGCCGCTGCTGCCTCTGTCGTCGCTGCTGGCTGCGCTGCGCCTTTGTACGCGCGCGGCCTCTCGCTGCGAGGGACCTTAGGTCCTTGCGTTCTTCTTCGGGTCCTGGGGTCCTTGTGCAGCGACATAGGTTAGGCTCACAGGTTAGCGAGCGTGCGACAAGGACGCGGGCGAAATTCCCGGGAAATCAGCGCGACCGCCGCCGTTCTTGTCGCTATTTTTTGGATCCTGCTGCGATTCCTTGGCAATTTTCAGCGACAGGAGCCGGCCGCAGCACGCGCAGATCCTTCCCGATCCCGTGGAATTGCAAAAGTTGCCAGCTGAACAAACAGGTAGTAACTGTACCGTTCCACAGGAGCCACGCATAACCCTTTTTTTATTGCCATTTTTGTGGTACTCCCCCACCAAAAAAAAAAAAAACGCTCTCTCAAGATGGAAAATCTTAAATATATATATATATATATCGAGTAGAATATACTGCTCTCCCAGGGCAGGTATAGAGGTCCCAAGAACAGGTAATGCAACCGCGCAATCTTAATCCTTTGCTTATGAAAGTCAATCGCCCGGATTAACCAGCACGCCCCGCAAATATTTTGGCCGATTAGCTGCCGCCACCGGCCATAAATGTTTTGGGCCAACACAAAAAATACGCCCATCCGCGATATTCGGCTACCTGTTTTTACCAAAAACTCAACGGATTTCGCTTTTTAGTGTCGACTTAAGACCGGCTCAGGGCGAAGGGATTAAATAAATAAAGATCGGTTCGGGAAGAGCCTTGTAATAAATGTAAATTAATTTTAAAAATGTCAGGGAGAAGTATTTAAATTTAAATGAAATATTAATTTTGGTTTGATATATTATTCTTATAACTGAGACCAAATAAGGTAGAAGTAAGGCAGAGATATTTAACATAAAAAACAAGTCAAGAACAGGTCGCCTTGAATTGAAATAAATATTATTATTTTATTAGGGAAAAGTATATCTTAAGTTCCTTTAAAATATATTTGAAATAGATATAGATATCTTGATATTTGAATACAAATTACTCAAAACTAAGTATGTTTTAATCATTAAATAAAATGATTTAAACTTAAGATCGCTTAATAAATTATGTCGTTTTTTGTGATCTTTTTTCTAAAATTATAGAAAAATAAAAATGTTAAATAAAAAATACATCTCAAAAACCTCAGTCCATATAAGTCAGAAACTAGTTATATTTTTAAGATGGTAAATAAATAAGTTAAATATATTTTAAGACTTCTCTTAAAAATTTTAAATGAATTTTTTGTGTGACACAAAAAAAACGTCTTATATCTCTCGAGATTCTGAAGAATCAAGAGATCCTCAAATATATTCCGAAAAATCTATAATCTAAAATTGCTTTCCCATCAAATCTATAACCCCAGAAATTTACATAAACCCTGAATTTTTAAGAACCCTCTTAAGATATCTGAATATGTTAATAGAAAACACTGCGCTTACCTCAATTACAACTGGAACTGACTTCTAAAAAAACTGAGATCCTTGAAAGATCTGAAACTTCTGAATATTTTGAAATTCCATTCTATTCCATCTAAAAGTGATCTTCTATAAAGTAGCTCCTATTATTGCCATCAACCCCCAATTACCATATCGATCATTTCCATTCCAGCTAAGATCCCTCCCTTTTTTCACTGAGAGAGATGTATAGCCGATCTCAGGGGTTGGGGGAGGTGCTCTCTTCTGGCGTTTCTTTTTTTATTTCTGCTTGGAACCAACCGTTGGCGAGCAGATGGTACAAGCAGCATATATACATATATATATATACATCCGATCACAGAGGGGTTGATTTATTAATAGAGCGAACGGCAGCCAAGCGTTAAGCGATCGCGCCAGAGAGAGAAAGGGAGAGAGAGTGCGTGTAGAGAGGGAGATCTTGGCTCCGCCCCTCGTTCGCTCTCTGTCTCTTTCTCCTGGTGGAGCTCTTCACTCACCTGCTAACCAGGCAACACTGAAGCACAGATCCTGGGACCAAGGAGCGCCTCAGGAACTCAACTGAACTGAACTGAAAAAAGAAAAATGTAAAGCAAGCAGCGGGAAAAGAGGAAAGCTCTGGCACCGCGTGGAAATTCCAGTGGTGCAGGGGAAATTCTTGTAAAAAAGAAGGTGAAAGAAAAACGAGGCTCCCAATCGACAAGCATTGCCATACCCTAAAAACTAGAGGGGTATTTAGGTTGCCTGAAAAGAGCTAACAATTATTTTAATTTAGTTTCAAGAACTCATAAAATTATGTATTTGATTATATTTTTTTTCTATTTAAAAATTTTAATAAAAAAAACCTTTGGGTAAAAATTTATAAAGATTTTTTAGGAATATTATATATTTTCAAATTTAGTATAGTATTGATTTTTAAGTCTACATCTTTAACAAAATATTTGAATTTAAACAATGAAATTTAGCATTTCTTTGTCAAAAAATACTACTTAAAAATATTTTAAAAATATGTTTTTTCCATTTACATTAAATTAAATTAAAGCTATATTAAATACTATAAAAAATACCAAAATACAATTTTATAAAGTAGCGAAAATATTATAAAAATATTAAAAAAAAAACATTGATCAAATATAATATTTATTTGTCAAAATAAATGCATATTAAAAATATTTCCCATATTTATTCTAAATTAATCAATTATCTATTTAAAATTAAAACAATAAAACAATTAAAAATCCCAATGATTTATACGCTTTCCACCGAAAAGGGCACTCGACAAATTCGTCCTGCCAATTTCCCCGTTTGGTTTCGAGTGCAAAATAAAAAATGAAAATGAAAAACCAAAAGGAAAAAATTGCCACCACAGTGAAAAAACACTGAGAGAAACCGGCAGAGCGGCGGCAGCGCAGCAACGGCGACTGCGGCGTTGTGTAAGTGAATTGTGGTTTGTTGTTTTGGCTGTGGTGCAGTCGGCGTCGCTGCCGACGTCGCTGCCGGGGCAGGACACCACCAGCAGCAACCCCCACCCCCGGGGACGGGCCGGGCCGTGCAACCCCTAGGAAAAAATTACACCACAGCTCGGCTCACCACTTTCCATTGGAAAACGCGTGTTTGAGTGATTTTTTTGTCTTACTTTTGGGGGTGGAAAAGCGGGGAATGAGTGTACTCTGTGTTGCTTGGGTTTCCTTCTGTGTTTTTGCTTTTGTTTTTTTTTCCCCGACTGAGTTTTGGTTTTGTTTTTTGTTTTCCTCTGGTTTTTCTTTTGGTTTTCCTTTTGACTTTGCTTACGTTTTTTTTTTTATTTGTTTTTTTGCCTTGGCGACACTCCCACAAAATTGTGTTTTGGTTAGGTGCCCAAGCATTGGCTGGGCTCACTCCTCTCGCTCTCCGGGGTCTGCCTCTCGTTTTCCCCCACCGCTTTTCCAAGCCGCAATTTTCCTGGCCAGCTGTTTGCTGTTTCGTCTCCTTATTTTCCTTTTTTTATATTTTGCCTCCTGTTTGTTATTGTTTTTGGCCCGTGTGCGCTGCTTTTCCCGGTTGAATCCTTGGGACACATGTCACGGCATTTTGTTTGTATTTATTTCGTCGATCATTATTTGTGCACACAACATATTTCCTTCATTTTCCTCGATTTTCCCCCGCTGCTTGTTTACCTTGCCAGTAGCGGCGATCCATAACCATTTTGGACGGGCAAGAAAATAGTAAGAATTTTCTTTTTCGGAGCCCGCGACAATTAGCCCAAGGGGAAAGGTAGAGGGAGGGAAATTGTTGTTTTTTGGGGGGGAAATTTACCATCTGCAGCTGCTAGATCGGTGTTGAAATCCTAATGATCCTTTGCGATTGTTACAAAATGTCATCTACAAATTATCAAAAAGAAAAATATATCTAAGGAAAAAGTATAAAAAATGTTCAACAATGAAGGAGGAGGCGGAGGAGTGTTGCAAGTTGTTTTTTGTGGGCCCAACAAAGGACTTTGGGTTATGTTTTGGGCTAGGTTTTATCAAGGAGGAAGGAGGATCCTTTAGCCGAGATAATAGAACTTCGTCATATTTTATCAGGGCGTGTTTTTCTTTGTTTGTGTTTTATTTGGTTACTTTTTTAAATGTAGATATATTTCCATTTTAGTTTTTAAGAATCCTTATGGCTTTGTTTTTAGGGTAAGAACTTTTAAAGGACTTGCTTTATTCAGACCTTTTTATATGACATATTTTTAAATATTTCTTATATTTATTTTAATTATTTAAGTAACAAAAAATGCATTCGTATATTTTCTCCAAAACCTTAACTTGATTTTCCCAAGCGGATTTATTTCAAATATATTTTCTTTGCCCAACCAATTGAACCGCCTCTTCCGCTTTACGTTTTCCGCTTTCCCAGCCCCGGCTTTTGCGGCGCTTTCGAAAAACACGCTTTCGAAAACGCATTACGCCCTGATTTCCTTCCCCGGCGCTAACTTCTGAACTGCAACTTTTGGCTTTGGTGATTGAGACATGACATGTATATAATATATAATATATATGTGAGGCATTATCTCGGATATGGCATATACCTAGCACGCTTCGCAAATGACACGCACAGCAGTAGCTGTGTGTTGTGTGTGTACAAACCCTCGACTTTGATGGGCAGACAATGTGCAGATTAAAACTGAAAATCCGTTAAGCCCGCCCTTAAAAACTTCGCATTTAATGCGATTGCGACCCCTTGCGATAGCTGGCAGGAAACGGAATCTCGGAACGGAACCAGTTTCCATCTCCATTCCCATTTTGTGATATATGTGAAAAATTGTATCGGGTTTCGTCGCATAATTGGCGGCCATTTTTGAAGTGGCAAACAGATGCCGCAAATGCCGCAATTTTTGGTTGCAGGGGAGCATTGACTTGATGTGTGCCTCTCTGATACTCGTTTTTCTGTCGCTTTTCAGCCGCTTTTCCTTGATTTTTCCACATGTTTTTGCATTTTTTTCCTGCCATATTCCCCTCATTTTTCCAGGCACTCTTGTAGTATTTTTTAACAGCCAGAGGCTTAGGCGGAAAAGGGGGGTTAGTTGGTTGTGTTAGTCGATTTTAAAAAGGGTTTAAGGAAGGATTTTTCTAAAATATGGTTTATAAATAACTTATATACTTATTCCACAATTGTAGGTCATATTTAAAAAAGTTCTTACTAAGGTTTTCTTTTCTTTATGTTACATATAAGATTTCACAAATCTTTAAAGATGATTCATAAATTAATTTTATTTAAATTTCTTCAGTAGTAAATTCCTGTCTCTTTTATAATTTTTTACTCCCTTAAAAAACTTCAATCTATAAATTAAAAAATATATTTAAATTCTTAACTGGAAAATCCAGAATCTATAGATATGCCCCCCATTATTTGGCGACTCCTCTGCCGCCCATACCCCCTTTCTTCGCCGTTCGCGGCTCCATGACAACTCTTTTTTAACAAGCTTTCTCTGCCTCTCTCTCTCCCTCTCTTTGGCTTTCTCCCGCGCTCTCGCTCGCACTTTCTTCTGGCAGCGCCCCGTCTCTTTCTTTACTGGAAAATTGAGAGCGCGTCTTGGAAAATGCTCCTGTTTCGTGTTTAATTTTTGTTGCTGGTAGGTTTTTTTGTTTTGTTTTTGGCTTTCGCCTTGCCGCCTTCGTCAGTGTCCTTTGGTCCTTATTTCCACCCCAAAAAGAGTCAGACACCGAGTGGGTTAAAGGGGTGGCCGCGAGGACGCGGTGGCCAGCGGTGGGCGAAGGGGGAGGGATGGGCTGGGATTGGAAAAGGGGGACGGGGGTTGGTGCAAAGGCTGCGGCAGCTGCGGCCACAAAACTAGTTTGGCTTTGGCTTTGCCAGAAAGAGAAGACTGCGCCTGTCTAAGAGAGGGAGTGAGAGAGAGAGGGGGTTAGCCAGAGAAAGGGACAGAGAGATCTCTATAAGAGTGAGAGAGAGAGGGTAATGGTAAACCATATTTTCCACCCACTTTTCTGGTTATTTCTCTGGTCGGGGCCGTCTTAGCCCGCCAAGGGTTGCAAATCAAAACGCGGTTTGTTGGTTTGTATTTCTGGCCAAAGTCGTCGTAACTTTTCAAGCATCTCCGCCAGACAGAGACGGCTAGCTTGGGCGAGAAAAAGACGGCAACTAAGGGGCGCTGAGTAATAATAACAAAGGAAAAAAAAATAACAGCAACAACGGAAAGTGTGGAAGCTTGACGTTAAAGAGTTTTCCGCGCCATTATTGACACTTGGGTGTACGGAAAGAAAAGGAATTGTATTCAGGTTTTTACCTTACATATTTTTGGTTTAGGAAATATTTAGGTTTTAAAAAAAATATTAAATAAAATAATAAATTTAATAAGTTGATTAAAATATTAAATATTTAACATTTAACTTTGGTAAGAGCTAAATGAAAGCTTGGATCTTTAGTATCTTACTGTATATTTCAGTATCTTTCAGTATCATTTTACTATCTTGCGGTAAAGTTACTGTACTCTTGTAGTACTTTTACTATCTTTTTAGTATGCTTCAGGACTTGCCCGTATTTTTCAGTATACTTAAGAATCTTTTTATTTCTTGACAGACTTCTTTATGAAATAAAAAAAAAATATGGGTTTTTAAATATACATTTATTTAATATTTAGTATTTATTTTAAGAACAATTTATTATACCTAAACAAAATTAACTTTTAGTTTATCCTATAAAGGGTTAAAAATATACTGATAAGACTCTCGTGATTAAATTGAAAAAGGTTTATAGAAAATAATATTTTTGATTAAGTAAATACCATTAAATTTAATTAAATAAATATTTTAAATAAAATATATCAAACCCTTAGAGCTAACCCCCTTTTTGGCGCTGTGTGCTTCCTTAACCCGAGAGCACACCACCCCCCTACCATGACTTTTCCAGCCCGCCTCCCCCGCACTGGAAGTTGTCAACTTGTATGCATAATTGCCTTGCATTTTTATGCCCAACTGTGCGCAGTTTTTTACGCTCCCAAATGCCTCTCTTTCTCTCACTCTCTTTCTGTCTCTCTCTGTGGCCATCCCTGTCCCTCTTGGGGCTCGACGGTGGGGCAGTGTGGGGTTTAAGCCATTTGTTTGGCGTGCCGTTGCTTGTGTGCAATTTTAGTTTGGGATTTTCGTGGCATTTTTGTGGCCTTTTGTCTGGTTAACCGTGGTTGGTTATTGGTCAACACACACACACACACTGAGCCAGCGAGCGAGTGCGACAGAGATAGAAAGAGAGCGAGAGAAAGCCACCAGCAAAAGAGAAAGGTGAAAGGGGGAAAGAGGGGAGCTGTGGGTGGCAGTTTGTCAATGGTGTTGTAACCGCTAAAAAAATATTGACTTGACCAAAAATGCTTGATTAACTCCACGTCTCGATTTAAATACGCACATTTAATCAGCGGGCAAACAATGGAAAAGCCGGGGAAAAGCGGAAAACCCGGAAAGCCGGAAAACCAAAAATGACCGCAAAAAGTTATGGCAAAGGCAGAAAAAAAAAATAAATAAATAAAAAATTGTGGATATAATCGGTGTGAAAAATGTAAACGAATCCTGGCATGTGGTCTTGGGGAAAAAATTAAAAAACACAAGAAAATTGGTAGGTGATTTTTTATAGCATTTCACGAGGTGTTGGAAATTATAATTAATAGTTAAAAAAACAGAATTAAAATAAGAAGTAAAGAGCACAATTATTTCTATCAAAATGCAGGTTTACTTAAACAAAAATAATTATTTGTAGATATCAATTATATAATTATAATTAAATTTAGGTTCTTAATTAAACTCCAACAAACTAATTTAATATTCTAATTAAAATATTTAGAGTCAAGATAGTTAATAACATTTTTTTAATATATATCAAACAAATATATAATATTTATTAAGTACAAAAATTCAGCACGAACTCAAAGCATTTTTAAACATTTTTTCCTGTAAATATTTGTTCAAAAAAATATTTTTTTAACAAAGTAAAAAAAGAGTTATATACCTCCCGATTTTTACAGGAATAATATAAACCCCAAAAATATTTTAAAAATAATTAAAACCCTGTCATCTTAATATTAAATAAATTAATTATCAGCTCCTTAATTCATCACCCAATCTGCCCGCCTCAACCTCCTGCCATAAAAACAATGCTCTACTTTTTTACACCTCAACCGCAGAAGCCGAAAAAAAAATAGAAAAATAATAAAGAAGGACACTGGCCGGAAAAAAAAGGAAGAAGATCAGCCGGACAAAGGACGATCGAAGTTATGGCAACAATCGCGGCTAAAAAGCCAAAAGCCGAACGACAATGGGCCTCCGTCCATAAAACGTTTGCTCCAGTTTTTTGACCAATTTTTAGTGCAGTTTTTTGTGAGGCCATCGTTTTTTCTATGGTCCAACAATGGGCCAACAGTGCAAATCTCGCTTCCAGCGAAGGACCAAGATCCTGTGCAGCAATTATGAGGAAATGCAGAGCACGAATTCTCGACTCTGCTACAGTTTTTTCCATTCTTCGCCGCTGTTCGCCGCTGTTGGTTTTTATGGGCCGCTTGTTAAAAAAGAATCATAAAAATTATTTAGATCTAGATCAGGTCCAGCAGGACCTCAAATTCGAGGCCCATAAATCACCCGAGAACTGACCCACACAAAGGCAGAGACAACGGAAAAAATAGAAACGCAAATTGAAATTCCCAGAAGCCGAAGGACTTGCGTAATAATTTGCATTTTTTTCTGCGCCTTCGAGGAGGCGGAATTCCAATTTTTTTTTTTTTTTCTGTTGTTTTGTTTTTTGTTTTTGCTGGCCTTCTTTTTGCGCTCTTCATTCATGGGCCACGGAAAAATTGGCCTAAAAATTACCTAAGATGTGTAAAACGAGAGCAGCAGCCATAAACGCCCAGCAGCTAAAAGACATTGGTCCTTACGTAAGAAGCCCGAAGTGTCCTGCGGCGTTGTTGGTGTGTTCCACTTCTATTTTTTTTTGGCCAGCAATAAAGGTCGCAGTTTAGGAATTTCGAATTTTTTCGCCCTAAAAAGATGGAGGGGAGGGAGCAGGATATTCGAACTAATTGAGGCGGGTGGTGGTGGTGGTGGTGGCGGTGAGCCGGGCGCATCTTTATGATGGATTTGATCCTGATCCCTATGCCCGAAGGCTGACCTCATAAAAATTTCACAAAAAAAAAAAAAATACAAGTAAAATAAAGCAAAATGGAAAAAACTAAAGCAGCTAAAACAAGAAGTTGCAGAGTGCAAAAACAGGACCCTATAAATTGGTCAGAGAACTGGAGCAGCCAGGGAAAAATGGCAGAGCCTTTGTTATTTTTTCATTTTTCTCAATGCCAGCGCCACCTGCTGTTTATTGCCAACATGTCGCGATTTTTTTTTGTAATACAAAAAAGAGGGTGTTGGTGCTTACATTCTAACCCCCCTTAAACACAGCCGCTCGTTAAAGCGAAACAAAAAATTGCAGCAGGAGCAGAAAACGAGTGGGAAGTGGCGAATCCTTGTTGTGTTAATAATTTGACATTTTATTTGTCAAAAAACGCGAGGTAAACAATCAAAAATGCCAACACTTGGGCTATAAACAAAAATAAACAAAAGGAAAAACAAAAGGGAAGCCAAGGAAAGCGGAAAATGGCTGGCAAACACACACACACACATGAAGTGAGGAAAACCCCCAGTTTCCTCTTTACTTTTTTGTTTTTGACACAAGTGAAAAGTGTGCATAAAGGGATTTATGACAGTAGTCAAGTGTGGAGGTGGAAAATTAACAATAACAAGCCTGGCAAAAAATATTTGAAATATTTAATCAAGGGTTAGGAAAAATGTTGCAAGGGATATATATATTTCAAGAGGAATGAAGGAAAATTATAGCCTAAAATAAAATAAATAAATTAAAGTATAGAGCGTTTTTCTAAGAATTGTAGATACACCTTTAAATATTTTTAGATATTTCTATATATTTATAATTATATCAAAGAGCTTAGAATTAACAATAACAAACCTCCCAACAAATTTTCAAATATTTATTGAAGGATTTTTAAAATGTAAAAGGATTTGTGGGAGGGATATTTATTTCATGGAGAGTTTGGAAAATTATATAGGCATCAAGAAAAAAATGGGAAAAAATATGAAAACTAAGAAAATCCTATAAAAATTATTTTCTAATAATTGTAGTTCAATTCCTTGTTAGTTTTAATATACATAACATATCATATATACTTAATTAACATACCATATAAATACTTTACATATATAGCAAACATACTTAAATTCATATTATACAGTTTACCTTATTAAAAACCAAACAAATTACCTTTTAATACAAAATGTATAATATATAAAAGTCCAAGAATTTTTATAACCCGTGTAAGCCTTGATTTCTCAGCCATTTGCATTTATTATATTGTATTGACCCTTCACATTCTCTCTTTCTCTCTATGTGTGAGAAGGAGAAAAACCGTAAAACGACTCCCCAAAGTCTGCTAAAAATAAAATAAAAGCCCGAAAAACGAAATCGAAGTACTCCCCCGATATGGCGCATAATCGCTAAGAATTTCCATGTTCATGTAATTTGTTTGCCATTCCAAGTTGCGATTGCTACCAAAGGGGGGGGGGGGGGGGGGGGGG
>VNJU01005999.1:9443-28752 GCA_008042675.1 Drosophila seguyi | reverse complement strand
TTTTGTTGGCCTACCGTTCAAAGTCAAAGTTTAGCGAAACCTAAAGGAATATTTTAATGAGTCTAATTTTAAAATGTTGTGTCATCATTTATCTTCATAATGTTTTTGTCTTAAACCAAAAAGATCGTTTTTTTTTTTTTAAATGGACTTTGTATCACTGTCGCACGGGACATGTCGCACGGGACATCATAATTTTTTGGATTTTTTTTGTAATTACAGTTATGAAATAAAGTGAAAACAAGATTATTTATTATGTTTTTATATAAAGTCAACAATTTAATGTTCTAAATGACAAACTTACATTATATATACTTAAACTAATATGTGCAAAACAATTAAATAAATTCTTTTTGTTCGGAATACGCAGTCCTAGCTGATTTCATTGTTTTGTCATTTTAATAAAAATAATGCAATTTTAAAATGCCCCGACAACTTTTTATATTTTCCCATTTTTCATTTAACTTGAGCAATATGCATTGCTTCTCTTTCTCATCTGCTGAGATGAAAAGCATTTTGACTTCTTTCATATTTTGTTAAGCGCGTTGATAAAAAGCAAAGGCATCTGGAATAACTAATTTTTTGGCCTTAGTTAGCTGCCAAAGTTTCCTTTTTACTATGGCGCGAACTCCATCGACGGCTCCCTTTCCGTGTGGGCTTGCAAAAAAAAACAAAATACCTGGCAAAATCGTTAAGGCTATTTAAAATCCATTTTTTTTTAACTAAGAGCAGCATCCATCGCTTGCAATTGTTTTTATTGTTTTCCCTCATCTGAAATAATATAAATTAAACTAAATATACGTCTATACATTTTTTTTTACTTACGATGTCGCACGGGACAAACTTCAATTGTTGATAAAATTACAAATAACAAATTTTTTACAATAAGTTTTTGTTTACTGCAAAGCCAGTCAAAAAATCTGTTTGGAGAATAAAATTGGTGCATTTACTGCCAGTAGTTTCGGAGCACTGATAACAAATAACGTTTTTGATGTCGCACGGGACATTAGAAAAAGAGATAATACAAATGCAAAAAATCTTACTTTTATCTTTGCCAAATTGTTCAGCTCGCAATTTTTGCACTATTCTCTATACTTCCACCGATATTTAAGAGAGAACATTTTTGTCCATATCATCTTTGTTAACGAAGTAAAATTAAAACAAATCGTGCTATAGAAAACGCAAATATGCAAAATTTGCATATGTGCACCATTTTACCGCCCAATAACTTAAAAGGTGTTTAGAAAAATGAGGTTTTATGTTAAATTATTTAAATTTGGACAATTTTCTTTGGAAATATATAAAAAACAAGAGCTTTCAAGCACTTTTATTTTTTTAAACGTGGTTGACCTTCGCGTGGAATTGCCCATATATATATTTATTGGAGCGTAGTGTATTATTTCATTTAATTTCGTAATATATATTTATTAATTCAGCGTTGGATTATTTATTTGTTTATTAGGGGTCAATTTATTTATGTTTGTTAATTGTTTTCGCGTTATATACATTTGTTAGGTGTTTAGAAAATTTAGAAACAATAAATATGACCGAAAAGGAGACAGGGCATCAGTATGAGCTCAGGCCGAGGGTTCCTTTAGCCCAGGATGAGGAAGAGTGGGCCACAGATTTGGAGGGTGCGACTGGGTTCGCGCCGCCCCGAATTTCAACGGGATTGCTGAGGACGCCGCCGTTGCGACGGCTGGAACAACAGCCAGAAGAGCGGAGGCAGCCGGAACAGCCAAATTTCGAGGCTATCGGGGCCGCAGCAGACAATCTCCTAGGAGTAGATCCCGCTCGAAGGTCGGTGCACTTCCATGAGCCGCCTGTGGATTCCACGGTGCGGTCGGCGGTGAACCTCGCCCAAGGGAAGCTTCCCATATAGCTCGCGGAGCGGTACCCCGCCATTCCCAGACGGACCAAGCAGCAAGTGGACCACCACGGATCCAGCAGCAGCAGTCCAGGAGATTCCACAGAGGCCGAGGAGAGGCTTCGATGGGACGGCGGCGGGCGAAACTGGCGTGTAGAGGACCACAGAGCTGGCGAATTCCGGGACGAGCGGGTGTACGTCAACGGGGACGCCGGAGGCAGTTCCCACTACGCGAGAGTGGATCGGTGGAACATCTCGTTCAACGGCGAAGACGAGCGGAACCACGTCGAGGGCTTTTTGTTTCGGCTCGAGTACCTCCAGAGGCAATCGCGCTGCCCGTGGCCAGAAGTCCTGATGAATTTCTACACGCTGCTTTCGAGAAGGGAGCTGCAGTGGTATTGGATCCACGTGCAGTAGCTCCGCGTAGACCACTGGAACCAGCTACGCCGAGCTCTGTTGGAGAGGTTCCAGAGCCACGAAACGGAGCACCAGCGGATGCACCACCTTCTGCAGCGGGAGCAGCAGACAGGAGAGAGCGTGGATGATTTCCTTCACGCGATGCAGACCCTTGCTTCTCGCCTAAAAAAACCAATGCCAGACGGGCATTTGGTAAAGGTGATGAAGAAGGGTTTGAGAGAGGGGATAACAAGGTACGTGTACGCGATGGAAATACTCACCGTGGACGAGTTGCGGCAGGAGAGCGTGGAAGTGTAGCGCAGCTTCGGACGCAGGAGTTGCGCCGCATTTTGTCCACCCATACGCCACTCGAGCAGGGAGAGAAACAGGGTCAGCGAGGCTTTCGCACCGGAGCCAGAGGAGGAAGACCCACCTCGCGAAGTGGAGGAAGTGCGAGCAGGGCCGCGGAATCCGTTCCGGACTGTGTGTTGAAACTGCGGAGCCATGGGGCACGGATTCCGCGACTGCGAGCAGGAGCTGAGGAAGCTGTTTTGCTTTCGGTGCGGGAAAGCCGACACCGTCGCTCCTAAATGTCCGGATTGCTCGGGAAACGGACGGTTGGGCGATCCGAGAGCGGGAGGATCTCGCTCAGAGAGGAACCCCGCGGTGTGAAGGGCCTGGAAACACAACAAATAGAAAATAAGGTTGATATAAGTGATAATTTAAGATACTTACCTTTTGAAGAGCGCATGCGGAAATATTTAGAGGTGCGAAGCCGGATTTTTGAGCAACACCAGCTGAGTGGGATGCGCCAGGTGTCTCGAACGGTCCGAAACGCCCAAAACCGATTTAACAAGCGTCGGGAAAGGCGGAGAGAAGTTGTAGCAGCAGTCAAACGGGGCGGTCACCACGATCCCAGACCCTTCGCCAAGATCCAGCACCTCACAGGATTGTTGGACACGGGAGCGAGTGTCTGTCTGTTGGGCAAGGGCGGCAGGGAACTGGTGGATGCGTTGAGGGTGCCTGTCCAGAAGTACTTCTCGGTGGTGCGAACTGCCGCTGGCAAGGATCGGTCGATCATCGGACGGATAAAGGTACCTGTGGAGTACAATGGTAGGGTAGAAGACCTTCTGTTCTATCTGTGTCCTCGGCGGCGATTTCTGGAGGACGTTTGGCCTGGCTCCAGCGGTGGTAGGCCAAATCCCGGTCCGAGGCGTGAAGAAGGCCGAAGAAATCCACGCCAGGGAAATGGAGCACTACGCCGACCAGGAAGATGACGACGAAGAGAAGACGGATCCCGAATGCTGGACCATATCTGAGGCGGAGTCGCAGGAGCTAGAGGACATCAAGCGGATGTTCCTTACCTTCGAGAAGGATGGCTTGAGAACAACTAGCCTGGAGAAGCATGTTATCGCTCTGGTGGCAGGCGCTAAAATCTTCAAGGATCGGCCATATCCGATGTCTCCGGCAAAGCAGAAGGTGGTCGAGGACGAAGTCGACAAGATGCTTGCCCTGGGAGTCATTGAGGAGAGCAAGAGCTCGTGGAGCAACCGGACGAAGGTGGTGTCTAAGCCTGCAAAGGATAGATTCTGCTTAGATGCCAGGAAACTGAAAGACGTGACCGTCAAGGACGCTTACCCCTTGCCCAGTATCGATGGAATCCTGTCCAGAATCTATCTAACGCACTAAATTTCCAGCGTGGACTTAAAGTTCGCGTTCTGGCAGATCGAGCTGGACGAGAAAAGCAAGGAGCTGACAGCGTTCACGGTTCCTGGCCGGCCACTCTATCAATTCCGATTGATGCCTTTCGGACTCTGCAACACGGCGCAGAGGTTGGTGAGACTCATGGATCGAGTAATCCCAGCTAAAATACGATCCAATGTGTTCGTTTACTTGGACGATCTTCTGATCCTGGCCCCGGACATCGAGACGCACTTCCGATACCTGCAACGAGTGGCTGAATGCCTAAGGGAGGATGGGTTAGCAATCGGTCTAAGCAAGTCAAAGCTCAGCTTCAAGTCTTTGACATACCTAGGGTTCATTGTAGGTGGTGGTCGTCTGCGGATGGATCCCGGTAGAGTGGCGGCAATCAGGAGGATGCCGGAGCTGAGGATGATGAAGGAGGTGCGAGTGTTCCTTGGGACCGCTGGCTGGTACCGGCGCTTCGAACGTGGTGGCAGACACGTTTTCACGTTGCTTGGAGGAGATCCCCATGGATCCGACGGAGCTGCTGGGTTTTGATGGGGTTGAGACCACCGAATTTGGGGATAAGTACCAGAAGTTAGTCCAGGAAGTGCGGGAGAATATGGATAACATACCGGATCTTAGGATAGAGGAAGGTCTCATCTTCAAGCGAGTCTCCCTGGCAACGTTGGATGACGATTTGGAAGGATCTGCGTGGAAGCTGTGGATACCGCAGAGTCTGACCCACAGCCTAGTCGAGCGAGCCCACACGGATCCAACGGCAGCTCACGGATCCAACGGCAGCTCGTGGTGGACCACTTCTCCAAATACACGTTCTTGAAGGCCATGAGGGAAGCAACCGCCTCGAACGTCGAAGATTTCCTCATCAATGAGGTGTTCTACGCAGCTGAACGGGTGAACCGGTGCGTCTTGGCAGCGATCCGTGGGTTCCTGGAGGGCGATCATCGGGAGTGGGATGCCTACCTTCCCGAAATCGAGGTGGCTATCCGGAACGCAGTCCATTCAGCAACAGGAGAAACACCGTTCTTCACGTTGTACGGACATCATATGTTCCTGCACGGTCCCAGCTATAAACTGGCGAGGAAACAATGTGCGGCCACGAAATGGCCGGGATGGCGACGGCCGACAAACTCCGAGTGGTGCAGGAGAAGATACGTAAGAGCCTGGAGAACTCATTCGATCGCAGCCGCCAGAGATACGACCAAAGGGCCAGAGTGTTTGCCGCTAGGCCAGGCCAAGAGGTGTATTGCCGGAACTTTTCCTCAGCAACTTTGGAAAGCAATTTAACGCCAAGTTCGCCAAGAAGTTTCTGAAGGCCAAAGTGGTGAAAGCGGTGGGCAGCAACGCATACGAGCTGGAGGATATGGAGGTCCGAAGCTTGGGCGTCTACCATGCCAAGGATATCCGCATCTGACCTGGAAAAGGGAAACAAAGTATCCAGGGACAACATCTCAAAAGCGGAAGTACTTCCCGTAAGGCGTGGGCCCCGCGTTGGGCACCGTTTAAAGCTGCACTGGAGGTCAATGCCGCCTTAGTCTGCAGGTATTCCAAATGTTCCCAATGATTTCGTCAAGGCGTCGTAACCCAGTATCACATTGCTAAATCCTTGGGTGGTGTTGCATTTCCAATCGGAATGAGATGAAGGGACATCGATAGAACATCGATAGGGTAGGAGCGATAGGGATAGAGGTGAAGGGCAAGAGAGAACTGAAAAAAGGGGAACGGTGGCGCCCCCTAGATCTCGGCCAGCTCTTTGTAAGAGAAAGGGATGTTGCCCTTGAACTGATCGTTGCCCTGAGCGCCAAAACGAACGGGGTATCGAAGGAGGAAAGAAGGCAGAAAGGGGAAAGGCAGTAGATAGGAGAAACGTGAACGAGCAAGCGGCGTTAGTGCAATTTAGCATCTGAAAAATTGAAGTGAGTTAAAGTGTCCGAAAAGGTTAAGGCAAGAATAAAAAGTGTCTTTTTTATGTTTCAGCGTGGCAGTGCAATCACTGGCGACGGCACCTTTATATCTTATTTGCCGGTTTTAATCTTGACTACTACTGACTACGAGCGGGCTTTACCTGGGGGAGATGGGTCTGTCGCCAGACCGCCTGGAATAGGCCCCGGTCCGCCGGAGATGGGTGATGCCCCAAGATCCGCAGGAAGCATCACTAGGTTGGGTGGGTGCGCGTGGCGAGTCATCAAAGCCACCAATTCCGTCCGGCAAGTGTCGTCGAAGATGCGTATTTTTGGTTTGCTTACCTTTTTTCTTGTAGTGTTGGGAGCTGAGACGTCCGATATTTATCGGTATTTTTGTTTATTGTGCGGACTGTGGGCATCGGGTCAAAATCCCGCCCTGGGACACTGAGCTAGCTCGGCATTGCCCAAACCAGCAGTTCCGTTACACAGACAAGTTTTTGCTTAATATCAAAAATTATGAATACTTAAAAAAATAAGATTAGAATTAGATTGGATCTCATAAATTTCTGTTTTTGTTTGTTAACTCTTGAATACATTTTTGATTTTTATTTATCTCTTTTACTATATAAAAATAAGTCAGGTCCTCATTGCTGACGCTGCTGTCTTGCATTCGTTGGAAAGGTCTCCCGCTTCGGTAGGTTTACAGCAAAGAAAATTAAGGAAACTTAAAGGAAAAGCGTACATTGTTTTAGAGCTACTCATTGTTCCTGCTCAGTTATATTCATGTGCCAAACCGGTATTATTTTCACAGGGAACGATGGATATCCAGTTTATCGTCTGCGTTCAACAAAAGATAATGGTCGAACTATCAAAGTTAAAGTTCAAAATCTACAGATTGAGATCGGAAATGAATATTGCCTGCTCCTATCACGAATTTGCGAAACACATGCAAACTTTGACAGTTGTCACTCGGTTAAATCAATAAAATTTGCGTGCAAGTACGTCACAAAAGGCATCCATGTCGTGTTTGGTATTGCGTCGGAAAATGCGAATGACGAGATCAGAAACTTCCAAATGGCCAGATACGTCGGTACTAATAAAGCACTGTGGCGATAAGTGTCATGTCAAATTCATTAAAGATATCCCACAGTTGTACATTTCGCAGAGCATTTGGAAAATTGCTAAAGAGTTTACTTCACTGAGGCTAATACGGCACAATGACAACATTGACTAAATTCTTTGCAATGTGTGAAGCAGATCCATTCGCAGCGACGCTTATGTAGGTTGAAATTCCCAAGTATTACACTTGGTATCAATCAACAAAGAAATACCAACGTGTAGCGCCTGCTGCAGAGTTTCGGTGAAGGTCGCCGAGAAAGATAGAGAGGGGTCCCGCGCTTTTCGGGGCGTCTCCCTTTTCATTATCCATTTGCAGTAGGCAGTTAAGTGCGCTTTTCGCTTAGTCCCCAAGGTAAGGTGATTTAAAAGAGAAGTAATAAGAGTTGGAATAAAAGGCAAACATTTCCTTTCAGGTATGGCGCTTAATAGAAGCCTAATTTCGGCGATTCCTTCTGTCACCAAAACGAAGAAGGGAGCTCCAGCGGCCCCAGCAGCCACGGCAGATTCATCAGCAGATCAAGCGGCCCCAGAAGCATCAGCTATTCAGGGGACCCAGCTGGATCAAGTTTTCGTTAGGCCTAGCTTCAGCGGTCTCAACGACATCAGCAGCCACAGCGGCAGCATTAGCAGCGGCTTCAACGTTTTCGACGAATTCGAAAGCTTCAGCAGCGGCATCGGCGGCTCAGAAATCAGATAAGTAGTTAGATTTGTTAAGTGCAAGCAACGCGATTTAAGAAACTTAGCGGTCAAGCTGGGCAAAAAAGGAATAAGAAAGGGCAAGGTCCGTGCGCCAGCACAGCTTGCCAAGTTTTTTTTTGCTAGCTTTTCTTTGCTTCGTCTCGCACTCCCGCGCATTGAGACTTTAAGCGAGTATCATTTAAAGAGCGTGCCAGCTAAGCGGAATCAACAGGGAAGATCCATCCGGAAGGAGGAGGAATGTATCCGGAAATTAAGTTTTAGTTTTATATTTATTTTTTGTTAGTTTTCATTTAATTATACAAATTTGACCCAAAAAAGTTAAGGACGAAAGAGAAAGCCAATATGGCCAGAGGAGTGTTACTTGTTGGAACAGTTGTTCTTGTTGTTCTTTTAATTCTTTCGTGTGTTGACAAAAGGGAAAATATTTATTTCATGTGCAGGGACTATGCCGATTTTGTTTAATTGATATCGCTCGAATTTTTGTATGGGCATCTGGTGCATTTCCTTTATTTTCTTTTATGATTTAAAAAAAATGAATAAATGACAATTGCCCTGAATAGTAAAGCAGCGAGATCAAAATAAAATAAGAGAAGTCCCCTAACATCAAGACCTAAGAGCGGGAACAAAACCCTAGTCCCGTAGTCGTATATTTTGCTCCTACTCTCTTAAGGGGGCATTCATGTAAACCTAGAGGGGAAAAACCCATTTTTGGATTTTTTTTTTAGCGTGTCAATTTGAGTTATTAAATCGGCGTTTTTTTACGTAAAAGAAAAATTTTTCAACTTTTTATTTTATTTTTTTTATTTTGTATTAAAAAATTTTAAAATTAACAGAGTAATTTTTTTTTTTAATTAGGGTAAAAATAAAATAGAGGTGTTCGGTACCAGATGCCGTTACCTCAAAAACTATCAAAAATTAAAAAAACCAAAAAGATTATTTAAATATATGTACTATAATATAGTCGTTATCATAGCCGATTTTGAAAATATCAATTTTTGAAAAAAAAAACATCCTTATTTCTGCAAAACAAAAAAAAAAATTAAAAATCTTTTTAAAAAATCCGATAATTTATATGACATAATATAATACTTATATGTATAGAATAGCCACAGAATATTTCAAGTCAATCCGTTCAATGGTTTTCGAGATATTTCTGGTACCGATTTGGAAATAATAAACTCGAGAAAAACGCGTTCGAAAATTGGTCAATATAGTTATGGCGCTTTGACTTGAAGCTTGGACCATACATTCTTAAGATATCAATCTTCCACCTAGACTGATCATTATAAACGACGCAAACAAGGAACCACACTTATTTTCCACTGATGCACTAGGTCGCATGAATACTGTTCATCCCAGAAATAATTAATGTTTTAATTTGCGACTGTTGTTGGTAAATGTACGTCGACCAAAATCGTTTGCGCATTTGAAAACCACCAATGCCAAACATTTCGAATGTAAACTGTAGGGTTTGCTGGAGAACGATTTTCATGTGTATTTAGTTCAGTTGTTTCATCAAATTCGTACCAATTACGAACGATGTACAATGCAGGAATTCTAAATTCTGAATTCCGTTGCTGAATGAACAGATAATCAAACATGCAATATTTCCAGATCCAGTGCAATGGGGAAATTGTTGATGCATTGCATCATTGCATTGGGATAAGTGCACAATGGCACATAAGAAATCACTTGAAGCACTTAACTTCACGATGAAGGATCTTCGGCGAAATAACAACATCTTTGGCTTATTGTTAGCAGGCGATTTAGGCAGGCGTAGAATCTAATTTTCCTTGGAACGACTGCGGATGAATTAAATGCTTGCATTAAGGCATTAACTTTTATGGAATAATGTAAAAACATTATCGTTAATCACTAATACGAAAGTTCAACTTAAAAATGATCCAAGTGCTGAACAAAAGACTTATGCCGAATATGATTAAGGCAACCATTATTAACGAAAATTACGCAGATGAAAATGTATGTACATATTCCTCGAATACCAATGATTCCGTCTGACTTCAACGGATTGCAATTTTCAGTTAGCCTTGCGTTCGCAATGACAATTACCAAGTTGAAAGGCCAATCGATTTGTGTTTTCGGGATAAATTTAGAAAATCATTTCTTTTTACATTGCCAGTTTTACCATACGTTGCGTTCACGAGTTGGAAACCATCCACATTGGTCAAATGCCCAGTTTCTTGGAAAAAATTAAAGTAATGAAGATAGGAAGCTGAATCTTGGCGTATATTATATTTATAGACCGCTTATTATAAAATACAATTTCTGACGATTTTGGGCACGCGCACTCTTACCGCCCAAAAAAAAAACAAAATGGCGTATACGTAATTCTAAAAAGTCTGTCAAGTGCAGATAAGCTTATTGCACACAAATTTGTGTAATTAAGAATTAGTATGACTCAATCTAATATATTATTCAAATTTTAAATTATATAAATATGAGCGAAAATGCAATCGGAAATAGACTTTTCCGTTCGGATGTTGCTTAATGCTTCAAGTATATATTCCTCAGAAATTTACAGTAAATTGCCAAAGACAAAAGCACACGTTCAATTTTTGTATGCGCGAAAAAAAAATTATATGGGCTTCGCTTTGGGAAGTTAGAAACAGAGTAGCCGCAACAAAAATAGACCTGCTGCCGATCTCTCGCGAAGTTCGGACTGAATATTTAATCGAATACCCTTTTTAAAAATATATAGTATAATATATTTGATTAATTGCTTTGGTAAAGTCAAATTTTTATTTTTGATATCCTGCAATTTATGGTTCAAATTAAAAGGCATTCGTTTGGTCATGCATACCCTGACACGCGCCAGAATTTTCAGTCTTCCGTTTTCTTTTGTTTCTCCGAGTTTCCTCCGCATTTTGAGTTGACTATTGCTGCATTCAGAAGAGTTTTGCGTGTAATTTTAATTTGCGTAAAAGTGTAATATTATAATGAGGTAAGTGAAGTTATTTGTGTTTAATTTATACATGTATTGGCAGTGTAAGCATCGCATTTTAAGGCGTGCAATTGGTGTGAGCAAACTACATTGCCGATAAGCCCTATCGATAAGTCATGTCCGTTAATATAGCGTCGGTGAGTTAGCGTCGAAATGGAACGGTGGAAAAATAGAACACGAAGGAGGATTTTATTTTTTTATTTATTTTGTAAATAACCAACTAAATCGAAAAATATAACGTTGATATATGCTAAGAAAAATTTTAGCGTTCGTTTCCTATTGGACTTGGGAGCAATTGACCTTTGGATCTATTAAAAAATTGCCTTTTAAAAAATGCTGTTTTCACAATTTTCCTATCTCGGCTCACAGAGATATGCCATGGCGAAGGATATTCATTCTAGTTTCACTCTGAAAAGTTTCACTTCATTTGAACCATAACTTTTTGAGAAAATCGCATAACAGTTAACCAACCTCGGGGTCGGCTCCATACAAAATAGGGCAGTATATATTGTAACTCTATTATTAGAGTTATCTCCAGTGTAACAGAATGTGTATATTGGCTTACTAGGGGAAGATTTAAACCGCAAATTTGTGAGAAAGTTGCATTACAGTAGGTGTTGTTCGTGGACTGATAACAAAAGCGCGAGGTATGAAAGTGCAACCTGAGAACCAGCCGAGAACCGGCAGAGACCCAGCTAAGAACCAGTTGCTGATCCATACTACAAATTATACTAGATTTTAAAGCATTGATTTCAAAAAATTCTTACACCCTTCAACGAGATTGTGCCAATATGCACGGTGTCGCAAACGAAAGAAGAAATTATTCTCGAATTTCGAATTAAGTTTCATTGAAAACATATTCAATACTTTTCAAGTTCTAGGCTTTCCTTTACTTTATTTCTTGACTTTACTTTACTTAGTATTTTGACCAACCCGTTTTCATGCTTTTTGCGTAAAATCTATCGCAGTCTTTAAATTAAAGCACGGTATCCAGACAGACGAAAACTGTTCAAAACTGTATCCAGCTCAGATTCGAAAATACTAGAAAGGTGCAAGGCGCACTTTTAGTATTTCTATAACGCGTCGCGGAAAAGAATACAAATTTTAATAAAACAGACTGTCCCCGGTGTTTTCCTCTCGCTCTGCCCTACACATATTTCAAAGTATGGATCCCGCCACGAAAAATAATGCGTAGATATGTCAAATCCGGGAGATAAAAGAGCAAATACAGTATTAAATAATTTGATGGATTCAAATACCGTCCGTGGTAATACAGTGTCTAGCTAAGGGAACGGTTCAATTCCTTCCGCGCAAAAAATCCGGAGAAAATGAACCATCTGCCATGGTTGGTGGTGCCTGGCTGCAGGCATAAAAAGCAAGTGGGTGGTTCCCTTGAAAAATACGCCAGTATGAATGGGACTAAGAAGTCAACCGGGGCTGGGATGTCAGCCCAAACGGTGGGAAGCGTGACTGCTACCACCGGCTTTCACGAAGGAGAGCAGTCTTCTCTGCGTGTCGTCAGTGGTTACATCTCTAGCATGACGGGAGCAGGTCGTGCTAGTTGTACTCTTACTGCCCCTACAACGACTAAGAGCAAACTATGCCGCTCACGTGCCACCGTCGATGTAGACACGGGCCTGGAGAGCGTGCCTTACTTTAGAGGAGGAGGAGAACCTACTCCGCTCGCCTGAACCAGGTACCAGCTTCCCACGAGCCGAAACGGTCAAGCGAGGGGAGGAAGGCGCAGTATAAGGCTGATCTCGCGATTGGAAGTCGGCTTTGGGACAAAGCAAACCTCTCCCAAGAGGAGAAGGCAAAGCTAGCCTGGGCCGAGCAGAAGATCAAAGAGGACAGGTTACACTACGCCAAAATCCCCCATATGTCCTCAAAGGGCGGATTCGCCAATAAAGTGGAGAAAATGCTTGACAGAAAAAGGCAACGCTCCGCTAAGAGCGCCACGAAGGACGCTCCGGCAAGCAAGCGGCAACGCGGGCCCAAGCAGGTAGGCCCTCCACCGAAGGCGAAGAAGTCCCAGAAGGCTGTAAAGGTTAGTGAGGTGACCATACGACATTTGACTGTGGCACTTATTGAACGAAATGACGAAAACGGAAAGATGTCCGAAGAACGGTGGAAGACGGTGCACGCGATGTTCGTCAAAGCGCTGTTTGCACGGATAGAGGATGATTCCCTTGTTCCCATGCCCACATTTAAAGGTGCTGGGTGGCTAAATGGGGTCAAAATCTCGAAGTGCATGGACGGCCGACTTGGAAGTGACTGACGCAAATGGTCAGCCAGATGGAGGCTTTGTGGGAGGGGGCCAAGCTGGAAGTGGTGGACAGGGAGCTAATCCCATCTATAACGAAGGAGGAGGTACTCTTTCCCATCGCGGTCCAAGGGGACTGACGCTAAAGCTGCTACAGCGCCAAAGCCCCGACATACCCACCGCAGACTGGAAAGTGCTGCATGTTGCGACCCCAAAGAGGGGGCCAGTGCGCAGTCCTCCATATCAACAAAGCGGCGGAGGACATCCTGTACCCTAGATACGGGAAGATGGCGTGGGGTATGGGTAGCGTCTACCTGCGCCTCAAAAAGCGCCACCCGGCGGACAAGGATGCGCACTCCTTGCAAACAGGCGAGGTGGATAAGGACCTAGGTCTGGACTTCATCGTTGATGCCGCCCAGGACATGACGCTCGACGTCTCGGAGGAGGAGGAGGAGGACGGTGACCTGACAGTCTTAGTCAACCCGGCCCGAGCTGATCACTCACCATGACACTCAGGGTACTGCACCTCAACCTCCATAAAAGCAAAGTCGCCTTACTCGTAAGGGAGGGTCTCCACGCTAACCTTATGTCTCAGTGCAGCATGGATGACGTGACTGTTGTGATGCTTGAAAGCAAGACGAAGCGCCTCCTGGTAGCTTCCTGCTATATGTGACACGACAGAGCAGCACCACTGGAGGACCTAAGGAGCCTGGTGGAAGCCAACCGGAACGATCAGCAACTGCTTGTGGGTGCATATGACAATGCAAACCACTGCGTGTGGGGAAGCCCCGACATAAACGACAGAGGTGAGTCACTCTTAGACTTTTTATACCCTTGCAGGGTATTATAATTTTAGTCAGAAGTTTGCAACGCAGTGAAGGAGACATTTCCGACCCTATAAAGTATATATATTCTTGATCAGCATCAACAGCCGAGTCGATCTAGTCATGTCCGTCTGTCAGTCTGTCCGTCTGTCAGTCCGTTTCTACGCAAACTAGTCCTTCAGTTTTTAAGCTATCTGAATGAAACTTTGCAGATAGTCTCTTTATGCTCTCACTACTATATATGTCGGAACCGGCCGGATCGGATGACTATATCATATAGCTGCCATAGGAACGATCGGTAAATTTTAATGAAAAATATTATAACTTTGCCAATTTTTAAGATATTTGCATAAAATGACAATTTGACCATCTGACCATTTGGTATTATTTTAGAATTTCGTTTTAATTTTATCAAAATCGGACAATTATGTATAGCTGACATAAGACCGATCAGAAAAATTTGAGAAAAAAATCTAACTAAACCAATTTTCCACATATTTTCATAAAATTTGAGACATGGCCATTTTGTATTATTCCAGAATTTTAATTTTATCAAAATCGGACCACTATATCATATAGCTGCCATAGAAATATATATATCTGTTTGGCTTTGTTGCTTGCAACAATTTAGCCAGCAACATTCTGCACTGGCAAACTTTTATTTTATGACAGTACCCGAGAAAGCAAAAATGTCAGAAAATTTGTCTTCTTCTGCAAGGGTATTTAAACTTTGACATGCCGAAGTTAGCTTCTTTTCTTGTTATTATCTACAAACCTATGTTGGGGAGGAGCACGCCTTCGTAGGTCCCACCTCCTCAAACGTGTTAGACGTAACATTCGTAAGGGGACGATGTACTATGGTTTCAAAATGGAGAGTCCTTGAGAGACCATCCTTCTCAGATCATAAGTAAATACAATTCCAATATGAATTCGACCACTCTCCCAAACCAGCTGTCTTTAGAAACCCCCGGAACACTAACTGGGGAAAGTTTAAGAAGACGATCACGACACGACTCGCGACCAGTCCGGGCCTTGTAAAGTCCGCGGAAGACATAGAAAAGCCCCTCTCCAAGAAATTAAGATATCTAGAGCCAGGAAGAGGACCAAGCCGCACTGGTGGAACAGTAACCTTTCGCAATAGCCCCAAAGAATTTGTTAAAATCGCCAAAGAGGCGAAAAATTATATTATCAATGAGGAATACAAGATCCTACTAAGGGATTACGAGAAGGTAATACGAAGGGCGCAAAGAACCTCGTGAAGAAACTTCTGCTTCAATTGTAACGTACACAATCGATGAGCGCTGTCCACCTTAACACACTCTGTCTACCTTTTGACCGGAGGGCTCAGGGAAAGTGGGCGTGGGTTTTTGTGTCATGATGAACAGGAGTGTCACAGAAGTAATAATTGTAGACAGAGATACGATATCGACAAATGTGATAACCAAACGGTTAGGAATCAGACGAGAAGGTGTACCTATTGAAGATGAGGCTCAGATGTTGGTAGCCTCAGTATAGACTGAGGTATAGACCCACCCTACCTGGGGAATCCATTCGGACTTCACCCTTTAACAACCGCTGCTTTTACATACTCTCAGGTGCCCAAAAAGGCATATATTTATTCATATTTGACACCATATAATCAAAGATTTAGTCCTTAAAACTAAAAGATAAGGTATTTCTCCTCGTGCAAAATTCTTATTGAGTAATTTTGCTTATTTACAACAAATCAAAGAAAAAAATAAGTAAGAAAAGAAAGCTAATATTATTATTTGACTTTACATTACGATTTTGGTTTGTCCTACTTTACTTTTTATTTCGGAATATCTGGCGTGTATATATATGTTTGTTCAGATAATAATTGTTTTTACGGCTATGCCGTACTTACGCACTCTCCATCGATGTCAGCAGGCCTGATGACTGTTGATGAGTAGCTGTAGATTATTATTTATATTGGGAAAATCGCATATATATATATTTTCAGATCTCCCAAAAGTACGCTAAATTAAAATCGTAAAAATGTATGAGTACTTATTCTCCCACTTCCCACTCCCATTCCTGGCTCGATTTCCACACAATATCGAGACGGCCCCCGAAACGGCTAGACTCCGGTCGTTCAGAGTCATCTCAGGCGTGACGAAGGACAGTGGACTGAGGGCAGCGAGGAGGCCCTAACAGCTTTAATGCAAGGTCACTTTCCGGGATGCACTGAGGTATCCGATGCCAACAAGCACCAGGACCTCGCAACTGGAGAAGAGCTCCCAACAAATGTAATATCCTCTAGTAGAATCCAATGGGTTATGTCAAGCACCAGGACTAGATGGAAAATCCCCACCCATTCTACAGGTGACCAAAGAAGTCATCACCCCATGGCTCTATGCTATTTTAACAGTTTGCTTAAGCACGGGATTGTCTTCTTGCCAAAAGCAGGAAAGTGCAGTCACGTGAGCCCCAAGGACTACAGGCCGATAAGCCTTACCTTTTTTTTACTTAAGGCGCTAGAAAAGCTGCTGGACATATACATCAGGAACCAGCATGCTTACACAAAAGGGAAATCAGTGGAGACGGCACTACAGTCACTAGTAGCCACAATTGAGAAAGCCCTGCACAACAAAGAATATGCACTCGGAGGGTACAATCCAATTGGGGCACCGCCTCCATGGTGAAAGGAGCTCATAGGAGCACGCCGCAAGGCGGGGTCCCGTCACCTCTCCTGCGGAATATGCTGGTGGACGACCTGAGATTCGAAAGGAAGACCCCAAAGATAACAGCCTATGCTGACGACATAAGCATAATTATCACGGGAGTCTGTCCATCGGCCCTCAGCTCGATTATGGAATCAACACTCAGGGAAATATGTGGGTGGGCGAAGAAGGTAGGACTCAGTATCAACGCGGAAAAGACGGACCTCATTCTTTTTCACCAAGAAATACGAGGTGCCGCTATGGGTTTCCCCGAAAATTAACACAACCAGGCTGACCCCGAAAACACAGGTTAAATACCTCGGCACTGTATTAGCGGCAAGCTGGCATAGAAGCCCAATGTACTAGAAAAGGTAAAGAAGGTCACCATAGCGCTATATACATCCAAGAAGATGCTTAGCAGCACATGGAGCCTCTCACCCATTCTAATGCACTGGATTTACATCTCGGTGATGCGTCCAACTCTGCTGTATGGAGTCCTAGTGTGGTGGCCAGCCATGGAAAAGAAAATATACTACAAGCTTATGGAGAGACTCAGCGGCAGGCACTGCTTTGCATAACAGGGGCGCAACCCCCACAAAAGCACTCGAAACCATAATCGGAATCGATCTCCAAGATCTCCACGCGCAACGCTGCAGGAAAGGCAGCACAACGCCTGGTTGCATAAGGGAATATGTTTCTACAAGGATTCGGGCACAGTTCATTGGTCGAGACATGAGTAATATATCTGACTACATAATTACCAGAACGTGCCCAGATGTAAAAACAACAACATTCATGGGACCTGACGACTAGAAAACACCTCAATATGTACACCGACGGCTCCAAGATGGAAGATGTTGGAGCGGGCATATGTACAGACCCTGAAATGAGGCTGTCGTATAAACTACCAAGCCAATGCAGCATATTCCAGGCAGAAGTATTCGCCATAGGGAAAGCGGCAGAGCTTGCGTAGAACATAGATCGCCCATTTGAAGCGGTTAACTTGTTTGTAGACAGTCAAGCGGCGATAAGATTCTTGTAATCGTCAGCGGTCAGCTCCAAAAATGTACTGGAAAGCAGGGAGGCGCTAGGCTCCTTAGCACGACTACGTCAGTGCGGATCTACTGGGTTCCCAGCCACCAGGGCATCGATGCTAACGAGACGGCAGACGAACTTGCAAAGGAAGGCGTCGGACTGGCGAACGAAAGAATAGAAAACGTTTCTGTCTCCCTAAGAACGCTCCAAAGCGAGCTGAGAGACGGGCCGACACACGAGCTAAAGGCAGATGGAGGAGAAATTCCACAACCTGTACAACATAAAAAAACATGTGCAAAGAGCGCAACGAAAAACTCAGTCACAATGTGCTGCATCTTCCAAGCAAAGACTGCAGACTGTTAGTGGGAATTCTCACAGGTCAATGCCTAGCTGCGGCACATGCAGTCAAGCTGGGCATTCGACAACGCCAAATGCCGGAAAATTGATGCATCTGAGGCACAAGAAAGAAGATGCCCTCAAGAAGAAGCCAGGCGAATTACTGGCCTTCGCGAAAATACCTCAATCCTTAAAAATTTTAAATGCCGCGAAAACACTCTCTAGGTCCACTCAAAAAACCCCTGGACAACTATGCGCCATATTGGCCTAAGCGCTGCCCCGTGAGGGCCATTCGCTTTAACCTAACATAACCTATAATAACAATTCTTCTTAGCATATTTTTTGTATTATCCATTAAAACGAAAAATATGGGAAATACCTAAAAAGAAGTGTTGTAATTTTTTAAAAATTTTAGATTTAATTTAAGCAATGCAGTCGAAAAGTAGGAATTATCGTAAAGTGATATATGAAATACATTAACGCACGATTTTTAAAATTAAATTCTGCAATGCTAATTAATGTCTTATATTTTTTTATTCTCTTGGACGTTTATGCACTACGATCAGTACACTCAAGTGGCCCGTATGACACCAAGCACGTGCTTGTTCGTGTTAGGTGTTAGTAGGCGCGAAAGATGAAAGTATAGAAAAGGAATTCGAGGAAGTAACTACTGGCGTGCTGCCAGATTGTTTGCTTGCATGCGTACTAAGTGGGGTAGTAATAAAGTTTTTAGTTTAGGAAGGCTATCTACGTTTGAAATTATTATGTACAAATCGTTATAATTTGCACATAAGACTCTAAAGGGTTCATGCAGTTGAAAGGACGTTCTACAATGGCGCAGCACGAAGGGAATATAGGATCTAGTATTTCTACTCGGTACGTGTAAGTTAAGCTGACCCAACAAGTCAGCACTTTCCACGTCACCGTGGATAAGGTTATAAATAAAGGTAATGCCAAGCATGGTTCTACGGTTGGATAAGGATGATAAGTTAATATGGAGAAGTCTACTAGAATAGGAGGGTAACCTCTGGTTTGCATCCCAGTTTAAGCCGCTTAAGGCGAAAAGTAAAAAGTTCTTTTGAACCGACTCGATGCGTTTACTGTGGACCCCATACTGGGGGCTCCAAACGCAAGATCCATATTTTTAGATAGGACGAACCAAAGAAATATATTGATATTTTGTAACGTACGGGTCATTGAATTCTTTCGACCAACGTTTAATAAATCCAAGCACACCTCTGGTTTTATTCACCATGCATGAAACATGATCAATAAAGTCAAGTTTAGCATCTAGACGGACACCTTAATCATTAACTAAAGCATTTCTTTCCAAAGGGCAGCAGTTCAGCGTGTAAGTCGCAAGCTTAGGAGCTACACGAGAGAATGTCATAAGCTTGCATTTAGAGCCGTTTAAATTTAATAGGTTTGCACTGCACCATGTTTGAAAATTGTTAAGATCTGTTTGTAAATCAGACTGGCAAGACGCGTCCGTATATTGCACACAAAGTTTGACGTCGTCCGC
>VNJU01005997.1:0-33369 GCA_008042675.1 Drosophila seguyi | reverse complement strand
TGGTCACTGGCTACTTGGAACGCATGCGTCCAGGCTGTCGGTGCACCATAACGACTTCTGTAGAAGCTGTAGGGATGAGAAAGAGGAAGAGTCAGAAACTCACCTCCTCTGCCACTGTTCGGCCCTAAGCAGACGTAGACTGCAGTACCTGGGTCTTTATGATTTAGGCAATTTATAATCTTTCTTACCTACCTTTGGGATAAACACGTCTTTTACTTTAGTCCATTTGCTAGGTATGTGTCCAAGCAGGAGACTAGCTGAAAATAGACAGACCAGGGGGATTAGGTGCAGTCCCCGCTGCAGCAAGCATGGATAGATTCCATCTGGTCCAGGTGACTTGTATGGCCTGAAATTCTGCACTGCCCATTGTACGCTATTTTGATGAAACAGTCTATAGGGCATGTTTCCAACACGTTCTGAGCGATAGGGGTGTCCCCCTTCCCCAGCACCATTGGAGTCTGCCACCATAGTCACGCGCAGGTGTGGGCATTCTCCAGTCCCAGAGAGGTAGGTTCGTGCCTCACTCTCTGAGATGGGTTGCTCCACACCCACACACACACACCCAGGAAAGTGAGTACCTAGGAGTAAGCTGCTCGTTTCCATTGGATTGTTTGTGTATGTCCCATCCGGCTTTTTCAGCGTACAGATGCCGTTTGAGTGGTATTTGGAGAGGACTTTTTGTAGCCTAACAGCTTCCGGGAGAGTGAGGTCTGCCCGCAGTGTAGACGCTACGTAGCCCGTTTTGACCTTCTTAGCTCTGTATTATAGAGCGTTCAAGCTGAGTTGTTGGAGTTCCATGTGGTCCTCCCACTCTTCGCTTTATTGAAGACCCTTCGCGCACTCTTTTTGAGACTTTCATGGTTTTTGTTCCACCAGGGAACAGCCCTTCTGATCTTGCGAACATTTTGTGATATGCGTGATATGCTGATTCAACATTTGTGTGAAGCACAGTAGTTTCACGCTCTAACTCGTCTATGGATGTTATCAGTCTCTGGATTGCTCATGTTCAAAACAGAAAAGATCCCAAATGGTCTTTTTCGGATTTCTAGCGGCTAGACTACATTGTTAGACGCATTCTATGTCAAATCTAATGTGTTGGTGATCTGACATAGTGATCTCACTCGCAACGTGCCAGTTTGAGACAACGGACAACATGTTCATACTACAGAGAGTTAGATCAAGGACTTCCTCTCTAATCGCATTGATAAATGTAGGTTCGCTGCCCTGATGTAGTACACCTACGTTATTACTAATAATGTATTCAAAAAGTCACTCACCCATTTTGTTGATGTTACTGCTCCCGCAGACCGTGTGATGCGCATTCGCATCGCAGGCGATTATCCATCTGAGCCGGTTTCTCTGGCAGTGCTCTATTATGGCACAGGTAGCCGTCATAGGCACGTCCTCCGAGTCGCCGGGAAGACAGGCGGTGGCCAGCACTGCCTCCTGTTCGCCATGGGCAGTGGGTATTTTAACCCAAACTGCCACCAGGTTCTCAGTTATGAACTGTGAAAGGCGAACAAATGTTAAAGATTTGTTAATTAACAACGCCGCTCTAGGGCGAGGTTGGTCGTTTGCATAGAGCAGCTTACCAGATGGGGTGCTGAACCCCAGGACACGTCCGGCGTTTATCCATGGCTCCTGGATAAAATCTATGTCCATTGTAGCGAACCTCTCACAAAGGACGTCTGATGCGGCCTTTGCGTGATGGAGGTTCGCTTGGAGACATCTCAGGTGTCTCCGGGTGTTGAGGTGGGTGGAGGGAGGGTGCCAGACTTTGGCTTAAGTGTAGCCGTGGCCCAGCGATTTCAGCCGGTTTGCCGATACTGGGTTCAGTGCAATTACCAGAACGGCCGTGTTCTGCCTCATTTCGCGGTGGAAGACACGCCAGTCTCCCACGTGCAGGCCGCTGTTTTGGCCTTCAATGAGATTGAGAATCTCAGCCGTTTTCATGTCCGCGCTTGGAAGTATCCAATGAAGCGGCACGTGGAGACTCTGCCTCAGGAACTATCTTTATACGGACTGGATCTTGTTGAGCTGCTCTGTCATGAGCAGACTGCTGGGGTAATCGGCCGAGAGTATTGCCATCTTCACCGAGCTGGCAACGTCCCTGTATGAGGCCATGACACCGACTTGGGGTGTCTGCTTCTGTATTGCCTGTCCAGCCTTGCGGCTGCGAAGGTTACTGGAGCCTCCGTGGCAGGCAGTACGCTTGCACGGTATGCCGTTTGCATCCAAGGGTATTCCGTTTGCAAGGTGTCTACGCAACCTGTTTCTTGCGGCGCCCGATAATGCGATCCGCTTTTGTGTATCGACCTAAAGGGAGGCGAGAAGAGCTTCTTCCTCTTCCTTGGCGATGGTGTCGGTGCCAGAGCCTTGTGAACAATGTCCATGGCTTCTTCGGGCTCCCGAATGGGTTCGGCTTTACACGATTTGGGGCTGCTATAGCACCCTGTTTCGTTTTTGTTTATACTTGTATCCATGTATGGGTCCCACGAGTAATGAGGAAGGGAGTATCGCCCGGGGCAGAGCCTCATATATCGGATCGGGCGCTTGTTCGACCGGAGGTGCCAGGTATCCGGAGCCACCGTTACAAGACACACCAGTAGTGCCATTAATCACGGGGGCACGGTACGGTAACACCGGTGATTACGGGCTTTGTTCGAGTTGTCCGCTCTAGATCCGCCATATTTAGTCTAGAGCAGGGGCACCTCTAGCAGGATGTGGCTCTTGACTTCTAGCTCCCACTAGCTGAGTCAGATCGGCGCGGCGACAGGCGCGCACGCTTCCTTAACAGAACCTTAGCCCCCCCCTTATCAGCGGCAGTGCATCTGTTTTTTTCCCTTCCGCTCTCTCGGGTTGCTGCCTTTGCATACGTATGTACGATTTGAATCCGATGTTCTGAAATGTTCTTCTAGCAGTCCATTCGCTAACAGTTTTGTATAGGACCGGACAATCACCTTTTGGTTCTAAAGACCAGCGTAGAATGGCTAATACCCAGCTTATCGGCAACTTTACCACATAATATTGAATTTTTCAAGAAAATTTTCGTATTTTTTTTTTAAGGAATACGTTTTCATAATTATTCACAAAAAACCAATTCTCTCCGCAAAACCACGTTTTGAACTCATCTATAAATTGCGAAAACAGCATAAGAACAAATATATAGGTATATCTGGCTGATGTTTCCAGAAAAGAGATGAGAAAAAGCTAAAATAGGTACAAAAAAGTAAAACGTGCAAAACTGAGTCTATGCGAGTTTGTTTGGTTTTTTAATTCTAAGAATTTGAATTGAACTGATAAATTGCTTATTCTTTCCTTAATTAATAGCCCATAAATTTAGGATAATAAAACAAAAAAAAAAAGCTGTTGGATTAGCTTGTATGGTTGGGTTTTTATTGATGGCCAAAGTCAGAGTCATCAATATGCACTCAGTTTTGCTCGCCACTGTACATGCATGTAGAGCTTTTCATTTGGCTGCACAATGTCCCAACATTGATTCTTTGGAGACGAATAAATAAAACTTCAAAAAAAATAAGTAAATTTATTATTTAAATAAGTGAATTGATAATTTTATTTTAAATTATTACTTTATTATTAAATTTGATTAAATTGCACAGTGTAAAAGTGATTTTGAACTTTTGAAGTGACCTAGTAGAGATTATTTATCTGGTCGAATACATCACAAACCCATGTTTAAAATTTTTCTAACACCATCAAAATCCAAAGTTATTGTCAAAAAAACGTTTTTCGGCGCATTTTTGCTTTGAAAAATTCCTACTCGAAAAGTTTTCGACCAATTTGAAAAAGTTTTGCTGCTTTTAATAGCTTAAAAATGTAGCTTACAGGAAAAAATAACTTATTGTTTGTTGCTTGTTTTCACTTTTTTCCGTGTTTTTTCGACGTTGACGCCATTTTTGCTTAACAAATCAGCAATATTTCTCAATGATGCATAAATAGATTTTGTTGTCTAGTCAATTACGAATAAAACAAGACAAATTTAACGAAAAAATAACGAAAAGTGATGAAGCTATGACGATTTTTCAAAGAAAAAAAACACGAAAAAAAGTGTAACATACTTATTTCCAAGCAAACATTTTGTATTTCCCATTTGAAACAAACAATAAGTTATTTTTTCCTGTGAGCTACTCCATAAAGCTATAAAAAGCGCCATGAGTTTTTTCAAATTGGTCAAAAACTTTTCAAGTTGGAATTTTTTAAAGCGAAAATGTACCTAAAACGTTTTTTTTAAGAATAACTTAAGATTTTGAGGGTGTTAAAAAAAAATGTAAATGAGGTTTTGTATTATTTTCAACCAGATAAACAATCTTTACTAGGTCACTTTAAAAGTTCATTCCCATTTGTCAATTTTGTAGCACTGTGTAATTGTTTTTTTTTTTAGGGGGAAAATTCCTCATAACATCATCAATTTTAGTTCTTTATTTATGAAATTTGTCTTGTTTTATTCGTAATTGACTAGACAACAAAATTAGGTGTTCATCATTGAGAAATATTTGTGGTTTGGTTTAAAAAAATGGCGTCAAAGTCGAAAAAACGCGAAAAAAAGTGAAAAGTTCAATTTTCCAAGCAAAAATGTTGTATATCTCATTCGCAACATACAATAAGTTATTTTTTTCCTGTAAGTAAAATTTGTTTGCTATAAAAGCGCCAAGACTTTTCAAAGTGGGTTTCGCTCATCCACGGTCGTCGCTTTTTAAATTGTGGATTTTAATTTAGTTGGTGCCGCAATTCGTGCCAAGTTCTCCTTTTGGAACTAGCGATTTGCTAACTTCGGCATATATTCTGCAACGGTCAATTGGGTTCAGTGTGACCGCGTTCATTAATCTTCATTTTTTGTCAACTTAGTCAGCCGCGCAGTTCCAGTCAGATTATGGCAATTGGAGAGGATAAGAAACCACATTCGATTCCATTAATCCGATTAGATAGGTCCAAATCCACATCTCCCCGGTCCTCTTATCCGAAATCAACGTCCACAGTTGGCCAACACAGGGCGAATAGCTAGAAATCCGTAGATATCAGCCCAGGTCATTTGTCAAGGCTCACTCGGTCGACTACAAAAATGGCTCAATCCGCCCTCGATGTATCCATGAGGAAAATTATGCCCACTACGGACCGTGTGAGCCACTTTGAGGTAAACATCCACACTCCGGGCACCTCAGAAGCTGAAAATCTGTCCCCGTCCATGTGCCAATCCATCGGGACCAAATTCGTGCCCTATGGCAGAAGGTGGAGAAAAGCTACGAGAGCTGCTCTGACCTTATTTCTGAGACCTCTGCCTGTACGACCGCCGCAACTGTACTGGAATCAAAGTATAGGTACTGCTACTCTTCAGGACATAATAAAGCAGGCTGAGTCCCAATCCACTCAGGTTTCCGTCAGTGCGTCCGCACCCCCGTCTACTGGTTGTCGGCTACCACCCGTCGACACTGAGGTCTTCACAGGCGACTATCTTCGCTGGCCCATGTTTAGGTATTTGTTTACGGGGATTTACATCCATAATTCGGCGCCTCACGCCGGTGGACAGATTGTTCCACCTACTCTCCAAGAGTAGTGGCGATGCGTACTCCATTGTGTCTAAGGCGCTCCTAACCAACGTAGGGTTTGTCTCAGCGTGGCGAAGCCTAACGGAGCGCTTTGAGAATAGTAGGCCGCTAGTGAATACCCATTTGAAAATCCTGTTTAGTATTCAGGCTATCCCTCAAGAGTCCGGAAGCCCCTAAAGACTGCTGCAAGGCACCCTCCAAAGTTGTCTAACAGCCTTAGAGATGTCCGCCATTCAAATAGAGGCGTGGGATTCCATTCTTGTGTTCATGATTTCCGCCAAGCTGCCCAAGCTCACACGTTCCATGTGGGAGCATTCCCTTCATAACAAGGCCGAGATTCCGACCTGGAAAGAGCTTGATGCCTTTCTAACGGAGCGCCATCACGCACTGGAAGCCATTGACGATGTTCCGCCGAAGCCGTCAAACGCCAACGGGCCGCCACGCAGGCTTAACGCGTACGAAGCCAGCACCAAAAGGGTGTGTCTTTTGCTTTAGAGAGAACCATCCTGTGCGTCTATGCCCACGGTTTTTAAAGATGGACGTTAATGGTAGGTCAGACTACATCAAGAGGAAGCAGCTCTGTCTGAACTGCTTTGCCCGAGGCCATCAGCAGAGGGATTCTACGAGTCGTCATAGCTGTTTTATGTGCCATAGTCGGCATCATTCGCTGTTACATCGCGGTAATCCGTTTGCGAGCAGTCTCAGCCAAGAAGCGCCGTTAATGCCACGCTCTGCTCCTACTCCGGCAGGTGCTGCAGCCGGTTCCGAGGCGACTTTCATAACTGAGCGTCTCTTCAACCTCGTAAAACTTCCATTCAGGACTATCCAGGCCCAAGTCTCTGGCCTCAATCAGACAGTTGCGCTAAATCCAAGAAGCTCTGTCACTTTTCGATTCGATCCCCTTCCAGACCCGGGCTGCAGGTAGGGACTACAGCTTAACGAATGTATTCGAAAAATACTGGTCACACATAAACATCTATCTTCGTTAAATATAACGGGATAGTGTTGAGCTTTTGCAATATGAAAGCTTTATCTATACATAAAACAGTTGCATTCGAGCTTTTTCCTATTTCGCGTCAGTCGCGATTATGTACTTACTTAAAGTGATCAATACAAAGAAATTTTGCACAAAAAGGCAAAATTTCCGTTAATGTCGCACGCAGACATTGGAAAGTCATTAAATATTCCAAAATCAAAGATGACAAAAAGTTCGAGACTACATTCTTGTTGAACAGAGTGCCAGGTAGCGGCCGAAAGAAGGGTATTGTAGCTAAAAATGAGGCCACAGCCGTAGTGTCTGCTTTTAAGAGAAATCCTGAGCTCTCTATAAGAGATGTCGCCAAAAAAGTAAATATGTCGCCCGGATTTGTCCAAAAAGTGCGTAAAATTCATAGACTTCACTCATATAAAGCCAATGCAGCGCCAAATCGTAACGGCAGGCAGAACAAAGCGGCAAAGACGAGAGAAAGACAGTTATATGAAAAGTACATACTAAAATTTGGATGCGTTATTTTGGACGACGAAACCTACGTTAAAGCGGACTTCAGACAAATCCATGGTCAACAATTTTATACGGCAAACATGAAGGGCAATGTCAGCATAAAATTTAAAGACAAAAAAATTGATAAATTTCCAAAAAAAATTTTAATATGCAGGCGATATGCCAATGTGGCAAAAAGAGCGCCCCATTTATAAGCCAAGGTACAATAAACCAAGAGGTTTATGTAAAAGAGTGTCTTTAGAAAAGCCTATTGCCGTTTAAAAAGTCTTATAAGACTCAAGTACTCTCTTGGCCCGATTTGGCATCATGTCATTCAATAAGGTGAATTTTCTACCAAAAGAGTGCAACCCACCAAACTGCCCGGAACTACGGCCTATTGAGGGATATTGGGCAATAATGAAAAAAAAATTGCTTAAGACTAGAAAATCTGTCAAAAATATTACTTCTTTTAAAAGAAAATGGATTTTGGTGGCAAAAACAATGACAAATTCCAATGTGCAAGCACTGATGAAGGGGATGAAGTCAAAAATTCGAGCATTCGATTATGCGAAGAAAACTTGAAATTGTTTTTAACTAGTAATGTTAATTACACATAAAATAAACTAATAAAAAAAGTACATCGATACCTGCTTTAGTTTTATTTTTACAGCCATTTAAGTATGACCATTTTTTTTTTCGAATACATTCCTTACGTCCTTCCCCAGCTGGCCGTGAATCTGCCTTTGTATCCGGTCTCACGAGATCTTTTTAAAGATCTTCCTGGCCTTCCCTTAGCGGATCCTAGGTTAGGTTAGGTTAGGCCGGGGTCGGCCGGCTCAAAGAGCCGGCCGCCCACAAGAGCCAGAGCAAGCTCCTTGTGATTTCGCGTAGGCTTGGATCCCCTGTCCGCTACAGGTTCTCATGGGCCGCTGACCAATCCTAAGTTAGAGAGGACCAACCCGATCCTTGGATGAAACGGGTTATCTGCCTCGGTGATGCCTCGCTTTGCTCGGCCAGATCCACAAGGGTGAAAGAGCCCAGGTACTGCAGTCTACGTCTGCTTAGGGCTGGAAAGTGGCAGAGGAGGTGAGGAACTGTCTCTTCCTCCTCCTCATCCCTACAGCTTCTACAGAAATCGTTATGGTGCACCGACAGTCTGGACGCATGCGTACCAAGTAGCCAGTGACCAGTGAGAGCCCTAACAGCAAGGGCGCAGCTTTCCCTGCTTAAAGACAGTTGATCCTTGGAGCGCTTCGCTGATCGGGGTGGACAGATCATTCTAGCGTGGCGGCAGGAGATTAGGTTTTCCAATTTCCTGTCCGTGAGGAGACGAAAAAGTTATCCACAAAATAGTCTGCGAGTGGCCATGGGCATGTCAACTAGCTCCCTCTCCGGCTGAAGAGGGGAGGCTGTACCCTGCCGGGCCAGCTCATCGGCAGCGCAGTTGCCCTCGATGTCCCTATGTCCTGGGACCCAGACGAGGTGGAGGTCGTACTGCTCCGCCATCTCGTGAAGAGATCTGCGGCAGTCGTTGATGGTCTTCGAGTTAGAAGAGATAGATTCTAGTGACTTCAGGGCAGCCGGTTTGTCAGAGAAAATGCAAAGGGGAGCTCTGACCATAGTGGGCGGGAGCTGATCAAGGGCTTCTTTGATGGCGTTAACTTCCGCCTGAAAGACGCTGCAGTGGTCGGGTAGCTTAAAAGAGACGTTTAAGCCCAGGTGCTCGGAGTATATGCCTCCTCCCACCCGGCCGTCCAATTTTGAGCCATCCGTGTAAATGTGAAGGGACCCTAGGGGTCCAGGGGCTCCTAGGTTCCATTCCGTTCTGTCGGGGATGTAAACCTGGAAGGGTGTGATAGGGTGTTCAGTGGGGACACAGTAGTCAGTGTCTCCCTCAGTGAGATGTTTGGCAGAGCCAAGGTTAGTGTGTCCAAAACTCGATCTTTTTCACAAGCACGGACCCTTCAGCCTTAGTGCCGAGAGTGACGCAGTCATCTCTCCCATTATCTTAATTGGGAGGATATCCAGGAGAACGTCCAAGGCGTCTCCCGGAGTCGTGCGCAGGCCGCCTGTCATGCAGATCTCAGCCATGCGTTGGGTTTTCCTAAACTTGCCCAGGCAGGTGGACCGCTTTAGAACTGGCCACCAAATAGCCACCCCGTAGAGGAGTATTGGGCGAATGATAGCCGTTTACAACCAACGGACAATTTTAGGGGTCATACCCCATTTTAGCCCTATCGCCTTGCGGCAGATGTAGAGTGCGATTGTGGCCTTTTTGACCCTTTCGTCCGTATTTAGGCCCCAGTCTAGTTTTTTGTCCAGGATTAGACCTAGATATTTGGCCTGATTTTTAAGGGCTAGGGGTACCCCGCAGAGCTTAGGGGGTACCATTTTGGGGATTTTGTATTTCCTTGTGAAAAGGACCAGTTCGGTCTTCGCTGGGTTTACTCCCAGTCCGCACCTGGCAGTCCAATCCGCCAGCAATCGGAGACTGTCGCTCATCCTGTCATCCGACAGCCACCCTCCTCTATGCCCAGGAGCAGTTCGTTGACTGCCACATTCCATAGGAGAGGGGAGAGGACTCCGCCCTGGGTCGTACCTCTATTGACTTGTCTGGAGATAGTTGACTCCCCAGTGTTGCCTTCACCGTTCTGCTGCGCAAGATCCGGTCAATGAGACCCACTGAGTGTTGATCAATCCCCAGCTTAGTCAATGCCGTCGTAATTGAGCTCAGGAGAATGATGTTGAAAGCGCCCTCTATATATCTAGGAAGGCGACTCCTTTTCGTAGAGTGCTGTATCTGTTGATCTGCCCCTCCTATACGCGTGTTGTGATCCTGATAAGGATGTTTATGTTACTTTCACTAAGGAGGTATCACATTTCGGACATTCCCCGCCATGTCGGGGTGTTGGGTGGGCTGCTTTGAGACGTGCAGGCAGGGAAGTGAGCATCCAGGAGAACCCCGAGGGTTTCCTCGCTGGAGGTCGTCCAACTGCCGTCAGGACGCTTGACGAAGCCTGGGTTTGGGGGCGTCGTCGAGAAAACCTTCCGCAGCCTAGACGCCTCTGAGTAATCCTATATTCCTGAGCAAATGTCGGACCAGGCCCTTATTTTGGCCTTTCTTAATTCCCTATTGTATAGGGACAAGTTAGTTTTATAGAGGCGCTACGCTGCGTCCGTGTTGGCGCTCCGGGCTAGATTGAAAGACTGCCTCGTGGTCTTCTTGAGGCTGCCCAGTCCAGAGCCGTACTACAAGCATCGGTGAAAGTCTTAACCAGGTGCTCCAGCCCCTCTGGACAGTAGTCCGAGTTAGTTAGGGCTGGAGGGAGTTTAAGGATCTTACTCAGCTGGGATCTATATTTCGCCCAGCCAGTCCTCCGGGGGTTCCGGAAAGTGCCTGGGTTGAACCTATCGAACCTTAGCGTGAATTGAATGTATCTGTGCTTCTCCAGCACCCTCCATGTCTTCATGGTATCCCTTAGCGATTCCGAAAGGAGGTTAATATCTAATACCTCTCTAAGGTTCCTGGTAATAAAGGTGGGTTCGTTCCCCAACTTTCCCACTAGCAAGTTGGATAAAAGGAAAGAGACTCACCCCTGTCGTTGGTATCAGTGCTGCCCCACTGATGGTGGTGGGCGTTGGCGTCGCACCCGATAATGAAACCAAGGTTCAGCCTTTTGTTGTCCTCGGTGATCGGCCTCATGGTTGGGGGGCTGGTGTCCTGGTCGTGTCCCAGGTATGCTGAGCATATCCGGAGGGATCCGTTTGGTCCCTCTAGACCTGCAGTTATAAAGTCTTTATTGCTGAAATTGGGAAGCATGAAAACAGTTAAGCCTTTTCTAGCGAGTATACAGGCTCGCGATTTACCTGTTTTTGGGGCTGCGTACAGCCTATAGTCGGCTGTCCTCAGCCCTAGAATTCTGTCGCCACAGATCCAGGGCTCCTGAATGAGGACAGTGTCGATACCACCTTCTGCCAGGTGGACAAGTAGCGCAGCGGAAGCTGCTTTCCTGTGTTGGGGGCTTATTTGCAGAAACATCAGTGACATTCTGCTTCTTAACCTCCACCACAGTAATGTTGGCGTCCGAGGTCGGCCCGTCATGTTCGTCCTCCTCCTCGGACATACCGACGCTACGCAAGCCCCTGGCGAGCTCGCTCTCCTCCGAGACGTACCCCTCCAGGATGTCCTCCTCGTCACACAATTTGTCGGGCGCCTCCTCGATGCGAAGTCCCTCTATGTCCGGGTCCTCCTCTTTACGGCCCGGCTTGGCGTCGGCCTTGTATATTCGTACGGCCACGGGGATCCTAAGTTCCTCGAAAGCTTCCAAATTGATGTTTTGATCGGGGCCGACATCCTTCCTTCGGTTCTTCTAGGTAGCTCTAAGCCCAACATTTGCGGCTCGCTTCTCGGACAGGAGACTATCTTCGGCTGGGTGCTTACTGGGAACGTGTCTGCAGCAGCTCCTTGCAGCATCTCTGCGTTCTCAACGCAAGTCTCCTGTTCGGCCGATGCCTCGGACAAACTCCTTACCAAATTCTGAGAGACGGAGGAAGTTCCGGCAAACCTAATGACCGAGTCTGATTCGGCTTGTGGACAGAATTTTATCCAATCTACAAAAAGAGAAAACAGTGAAAAATACGTGGTGACGCTACCCTTCCGCGTCGCTGATCACGTTGGGGCCGGATTGGGACCTTCCAGGGCCTTCGCGTTGTCTCAGTCCTGAGAAACGAACAACGCTTGAAGAAGGACCCTTTACTCAAGGCACGGTATGAGGCCGTCATCCAGGAGTACCTGGATCTGGGTCACGCAACCAATTACTACCTTCCCATCACGCAGTGCTCAAGCCCGAGAGCACGACTACCAAAGTTCGAGTCGTTTTCAATGCCTCCAGCCCGTCTGCCAACGGAACCAGCCTGTATGACATCCTTCACGCAGGCCCCGTACTCCAGTCCGATTTAACAACCCAGATACTAAAGTGGCGTTACTTCCGGTACGTTTTTAACGCTGACATTGAAAAGATGTATCGGCAAATTTGTGTTCTACCCAGCCATACTCCTGAACAATTACTCGGCACTCAATCAGATCCGCATTCCCCTGAAGGTCAAGCATCATGGGCTCTGTGATGCCTCGCAGAAGGCGTATTTCGCCGCCATTTACGTCTGAGTTGAGGTCGGGTCCAAGGTGGCGTTGAACTTATTAGCCGCAAGGACGCGGGTGGCCCCAGTCAAGACGGTGTCTCTCCCGCGTCTGAATTGTGCGGAGCCGATTTGTTGTCCGAGATGGCCAGCGCCATCCTGCCGAAGATGCACGGCTTTGCGTCCGCCCTCCATTTTTGGATGGACTCAACGATTGTTCTCGCCCGGTTGCACAGGCCGGAGTGTCAATTGATCACGTTCGTGGCAAACCGGGTGACCAAGATCACTTAGGCCACCGAAGTAGAGAAATGGGCACATGTTCGCTCCGAGCATAATGCGGCTGATCTCGCTAGCCGAGGGGTAGCGCTTCAAGATCTCGTGGACAGTCAGCTGTTGTGGCATGGTCCTGCCTGGCTCCAAGGGCCGCGTTGTAAGTGGCAAGGAGATGACAGATACAGAAATCGAGAAGCGAGCAGTCTAGGTCCATGTTGCGAAGACCCCCCCGGAGGATATTTTCGAGCGCTTTCCCACCTTCGACAAGGCGTTGCGAGTCCTCGCTTAAGGACCGAGGCTTCGTTTGAGGAGCAACTAACGTCTACTGAGATTGCGTTGGCCGAGCATCTCGTAATTTCCGTCACGCAACGCCGGCATTTCACCCATGAGATGTCTTGTTTCACCCAAAAGCGGCCAGTGCCAACAGCCAGTCCGCTCGGCCACTGTGAGCTCAAAACGTGACAGCAGCGTCCAGTTTGATCTCGTGTTCAAGGTCGAACCTCACGTGCGCATTCACACTCCAGTCCGGGAACTGAGCGAGACGGTGCGTACTCATTTCCATTACGTCACACTGGCCGACGAGCGCTTCTATCTACCCGCGACAATATCTGTTGTTCTGGTTGCGGACATGAATTCACGCGTGATGCAGCCGGGCTTCATGAAGATCCAAGACGGACTACCGAGGGCCCAGGATACCGTTTTTGGATGGGTCGTGTCTGGAGCCTGCCACCAGCCTTAAGGATGACCATGTTGCAACCCTGGTGAGTGAGGGGCCACTCTGCCGCCCCCGCACCTAGAGCTTTCGCTCTTGTCCGCCCTCGCCCCTCTTTCTGCTTACGCGCTGCTCTTCCCAATGCTCGCGCGCTCCGGAGCTCGGGCTCGGGTTCGCAACCGAACTCCGCTGACGGCCGCCGGCGATCTCCCTGGGCTCGCTTTCGCAAGGTTAAGCGCGCGGGAGGGCGGCTCTAGGTTTAAGCTTAGAAGTTAGACTGCAAGAGCATCATTATAAATGAAAAGATTAAGATTTCCATCATATTTCCGGACATGCTGGATTACTTATTGCTTCAATAAAAATGGTAGCTTAATTATATATCTCATACGAAGATGTGCTGTTCAACAAAGAATGAAAGCAATAACCTTCGCAGGTTCATTGGCAGTACTGTAAAAGTTAACAGGTAATATAAAAAAAAGAATAAAATTATATATTATGTTATATGCAGTGGACTATATCGTTTTGTTTTTAATAGATATAATGTACTTCAAGATATTAAAAGCTAAATGTTTAAATTAAGTTAAATTTATTCTAATTTGCCTTTGAAATGTAAAATTAAAAAATGGGCTTAGCCTTGCTGGCCTTTGGCAGAATGTTCACACATAAAAACGAATATATAAGAATACTAGCGGTCCCGGCGAACGTTTCCTCGACCCTATTTAAAGTTCTAGACTCTGTTGATATTTGACCGGGAAGTAGTCTAGCTGACCTATCTAACGTTGTTCTGCCTTAAAAACAACAAATACGCTAACATACTGGCTTAATTTTTCAATTTTCATTAACAGACACACACTGTTATGATACAGTATGTTAATCAAATTAAAGCTTTCTGGAAAACTATACTTTTTGTTCTTGTTTGTGGTGCGTAAATAAACATTGAAGACGGGTTTCCGACGCTCAAACACGCAACTTATATTTGTCCATGAGCGAAACAGGGAAACTCCAAGTTAATTTCGCAAACTGCTAAAGACTGTCCTTCCGATTTGTTTATTGTTATCGCGAAGGAAAGAATATTGTAAACGTTTAAAATCGAATGGTAAGTCCGTTAAAATCATCGGTATTCGCAAGATCAAGACATCATCTACTTTGTATTTTCCTTTTAAAATTGTTGCCGTAATGACATTATTCATTAGCTTTTCACAGCCAGTCTTGTTAAATTGCATAGTCGAGGTTGATTGATGTGACGTAGCATGGTGACCACTGACCCTATTTTTAACTCAAAATTTTCAGGTGGCAATCCAGGAAAATCTAGTCAATTTAAAAACTCTGTGGGACTGATTTGTAGGCTACCAACTGTCCTGGAAGAAAATTCTGTATGGTCTCATTGAGATCCTTGACATCTTTTTCGCTGCCAATATTGGTCGTTCACCCAGCCAATTATAGGTTAGGTTAAGTCGGAAGGACCTCACGGTTCCGCGTATAGGCCAGTATGGTCCTTAGCTATCCATAAGTTTCTGTATGGACCTAGGGATTGTTCGCGCGGTTTTCGAAATCTTTAAGGTTTGGATGCCTTTAGTTCATCACATTTCTGGCATTTGTCGTTGTCGGTAATGCCCTGCTTGACTGCATGTGCCGCAGATAGGCGCAGTTAGGCGCAGCTAGATGTATCACTAAGTGGCTGAGTTTTTCGTTGCGCACTTTGCACATGATTTTTTATGTTTTTCAGGTTTTGGAAATTCTCTTCCATCTGCTTTTTGCTCGTCTGTCCAGTTCGCTTTAGACGCTTTAGAGCGTTCTTAGGTTAGGTTAGGTTAGGTTAGGGCGGTGACGACCGGCTCGTAGGGCCGGGCCATCCACTTGAGCCTAAAGAGGCTCCTTGTGATGCCGCATGAGCTGAGATTATGGGCCACAGACCAATCCTAAGTAAGAGAGCACCGACCCGATCCCAGGATGAATCGGGTTATCTGCTCGGAGACGTCTCGCTGAGTTCCTCATGATCCGCAAAGACGATGTGGCCCAGGTATTTCAGTCTTCGCCTGCTTAGGGCTGGGCATTGGCAGAGGAGGTGGAGAACGGTCTCCTCCTCCTCCTCATCCCTGCAGCTTCTACAAAAGTCATTGTGATCCACTGACAGTCTGGACGCATGGGTGCCAAGCAGCCAGTGACCAGTAAATGCCCAAACGGCAAGGGCGCAGCTTTGTCTGCTTAGTGATAGTAGCTCCTTGGAGCGCTTGGTGGATCGGCTAGGCCAGATCATTCTAGAGTGGCGACAGGTTGTCAGGTTTTCCCATTTCCTTTCCGCCAGGGAGTGGAAGTGATTCCTACAGAGAAGTCTGCGAGTGGCCATGGGCATGCCAAGTGGCTCCCTCTCCGTCAGAAGAGGGAAGGTTGTGCCCTGCCGGGCCAGCTCATCTGCAGCGCAATTGCCCTCGATGTCCCTATGTCCTGGGACCCAGATGAGGTGTAGGTCGTACTGCTCCGCCATCTCGTGAAGAGATCTGCGACAGGCGTTGATAGTCTTCGAGTTTGAAGATATGGCTTCAAGTGATTTCAGGGCTGCCTGACTATCCGAGAATATTGGGGCTCCACCCCCGGATGGGGGGAGCTGATTCAGGGCTTCTTTGATGGCAAAGACTTCTGCCTGAAAGACGCTGCATTGGTCGGGTAGCCTAAAAAAACGTTTAGTCCCAGGTGCTCAGAGTAAATACCTCCTCCCACCCGGCAATCTAATTTAGAGCCATCCGTGTTAATGTGAAGAAACCCTAAGGGTCCAGGGCTCCTAGGTTCCATTCCGTTCTGTTGGGGATGTAAATTTGGAAGGGTGTGATAGAGTGTTCAGTGGGGACACAGTAGTCAGTGGCTCCCTCAGTGAGATGTGGGCAGGTTCGTGTGTCGGAAACTCGATCTTTTCCACAAGCCCGCGCCATTCAGCCTTAGTGCCGAGAGTGACGCGGTCATCTCTCCCATTATTTCAATTGGGAGGATGTCCAGGAGAACGTCCAATGCGTCCCCCGGAGTCGTGCGCAAGCCGCCTGTTATACAGATCTCGGCCATGCGTTGAATCCTTCTTAGTTTGCCCAGGCAAGTGGACCGCTTGAGGGCAGGCCACCAGATTGCCACTCCGTAGAGGAGTATCGGGCGGATGATAGCCGTGTACAGCCAACGGTTAATTTTTGGGGTCATTCCCCATTTTAGCCCGATGGCCTTACGGCAGGTATAGAGGGCGATTATGGCCTTTTTGGCCCTTTCGTCCGTGTTAGGGGTCCAATCGAGTTTCTTGTCTAGGATAAGGCCGCATCTGGCAGTCCAATCCGCCAGAAACCGAAGGCTGTTACTCATTCTGTCACTTAGGGTTTGCGGGAATTTACCCGTGAACGCTAAAGCCACATCATCCGCGTAGGCCACAAACCGACAGCCGCCCTCCTCTATGCCCTGTAGCAGTTAATTGACCGCCACATTCCATAGGAGAGGGAAGAGTACTCAACCCTGGGGTGTGCCTCTGTTGACTTGACTGGAGATGGTTGATCCCCCCAGTGTTGCCTCCACTGTTCTGCTACGCAAGATCCGGTCGATGAGACCCACTGTGTGTTGATCCAGCTTAGTCAGTTCCGTTGTTATTGAGCCTGGAAGGATGTTGTTGATAGCGCCCTCTATATCCAGGAAGGCGACGAGTGTGAACTCCTTTTCGTTGAGGGATTTTTCAATTAATGAGGTAAGCGAATGAAGTGCTGTCTCTGATGATCTGCCTCTCCTATACATATATATATATGTTGGCATTCTGATAAGGATGATTTGGGAATAGTGATTCTAAGGTGCAGACTAATGAGTCTCTCCAGCGTCTTAAGTAAAAACGAGGAGTGGCTTATCAGCCTGTAGTCCTTGGGCGTGCAGTGCGAAGGCTTGCCTGCCTTGGGAATGAACACTACTTTTGAGCGGAGCCATCCCCTCGGAATGACCCCTGTGTCGAGGATGATCGAAAAGATCAGTCGAAGCCAGGGCGTGGATAGTTCAGCTGCATAGCTAAGCTGTGCAGGTATGATACCATCCATCCCTGGGGATTTTTATGGGCTGAAGCTGTTAATTGCCCAATTGATGCTCCTTTCACAAGGAGGTATCCCAATTCGGACGGACCCCGCCATGTCGGGGGGTAAGGCTGGCTGATCTGAGACGTGCAGGCAGGGAAGTGTGCATCCAGGAGAACCCCGAGGGTTTCCTCGCTGGAGGTCGTCCAGCTGTCGTCAGGACGCTTGACGAATCCCGTGTCAGGGGGCGTCGTCGAGAGGACCTTCCTCAGCCTAGACGCCTCTGAGTAGTCCTGGATTCCTGAGCCAAAGTCGGACCAGGTCCTTATTTGGGCCTTTCTTAATTCCCTATTGTATGGGGTCAAGTTCGTGTCCGTACTGGCGTATTCAAAGAACTTAAGCGAAGAAAGACAACATATAATAGAAGAAAATGCCCGACTATGCGATCTACAGTGATGCAATCTACAGTAATGATGACAATTGTTCGGAGGGGGGTGGCTTAAACCTGGAATGCACTCGATAAGAAAAAAACGAAAATACTTTTTGGGGTTTTACGCGACGTGCGTTGGTCTTTATTTGTGGAATGGTAAATTATAACTAAAAACAAGAAAGTTAATCCTAGCTTCGGTCAGAGGATTGAAAGCTCGGTGGACTGAAAGTCCGTTGGAAGAGGGAAAGAGTAAGAGTGTACGGGATCGCACTAGCTCTAGAAATAGGTCGCCCTTTTGGCGTGAACAACAATCTAGATCAATATTGGTCCAATGACCAATGACGACTATATGCCGATATTGCAATGCTTTAAAGTTGTGCTGTGCAAGTGTAAAAGTCAAACTGGATCCATTACATACACCACCACAGCCACTGAAACCATTGTTCGATGGAAGTGAGAATTATCAAAAGTCAAAAGTGGTTGAGTCAACGAGGAATTCTTGCCGCAAAGAATAATAATGTACACACAATGAATTTCACCATTCATTCAGAAATTGCCGGCGATTTGGTGACATACAAATCCGTTGATCCTAAAACAAATCCCGATGATGTAGTAAATTATCCAACGGAGTTCTTGAACTCTCTGGAGTTACCTGGGTTTCCACCACATACCTTGCAAACCAAAGTTGATATAGTTATTATAATATTGCGTAATTGGAAACCACCGCGACTTTGCAACGGTACTCGAAATTTGGTACAATGATTTATGCCAAATTTAATTGAGGCAACCATTGGTAACGGAAAGTACGCAGGTGAAAATGTATGTATTCCTCTAATGAAGGATGATAAAAGATAATTATGAAAGATAATTATACAAGATAATGATGATAATGAAAAATAATGATAAATTAAAGACGATTATGAAAGGCAAAGAAAAAACTGAATGATGGAATATGATCAACATTTAACTTGCGTAAGGCAGAATGAAGGGGCGGTGGCGACCGAAGCGAGCGTGAAGGGACCTAGGCGAGCGAGCGGAGCGAGCATCCCGACGCGAAGCTGAGCAAGCGTAATGTATAGATATCTGGGAGAATTCCTCGAGCTCCTCCGTGCGTCTCATTTCTTAAATAAAGATGAAAGCGGTCGTGTAGCATTTCCTTGAAGATAAGGAATATCTTGCAGTGGAAAATTCCTCCACTTAAGATCTTGTCCCCATGTCTGAGGAGCATATGGCCACTGCGTTGGTCTAGTTAAACATAAGATTAGAATACGTGGTTTTCATGTTAGCTACCTAAGCTAGAACTTAAAAAAATAACGTCAGTTTGATCTATCAACTCAACGAATGTAGACGTTTGCTTTATTTGCAGCTTCTCTACAGGCATTTTTATGTTCCTTTTAATTTAAAATATTATTGTTACTATTATTCTTGGGCGTTGATCCACTAAGATCAGTACATTCAAGTGGCCCATATGACAAAAAGTACGTGCTTGTTCGTGTTAGGTGTTAGTAGGCGGGAAAGATGAATTTATAGAAAAAGAATTCTAGGAAGTGACTACTGGCGTGCTACCAGATTTTTTGCTTGCATGCGTACAAAGGGGGTTAGTATTAATGTTTTTAGTTTAGGAAGGCTATCTACGTTAAAAGTTATTATGCACAAAAATATTATAATTTGCACATAAGACTCTAGAGGGATCATGTAATTCAAAATACATTCTTCAGTGGCGCCAACACAAAGGGAATAAAAGATATAGTGTTTTTACTTGGTACGTGAAAGTTAAGCTGACCCAACAAGTCAGGACTTTCCACGTCACCGTGGATAGGGTTAAAAATTAAGGTAATGGCAAGCATGGTTCTACCGTTAGATAAAGATGGTAAAGTAATTAGAAAAGAAGGGAAAACCTCTGGTTTGCATTCCAGTTAAAACCGCATAATGCAGAAAGTAAAAAGTTCTTTTGAACCGACTCAATGCGTTTACTGTGAACCACATACTGAGCGCTCCAAATGCAAGATCCATATTCTAAGATAGGACGAACTAAAAAATAAATAGGGATTTAATAACGTAAGTGTTATTGAATTCTTTCGGCCAATGTTCAAAGAATCGAAGCACACATCTGGCTGCACAACAGATTAGTGGAGGAGCTGTTGGTGTCGGGTGGCGCGCTGCCTCGTTGCGAGGATGCCGGCTGGCATCAAGGAGGATTAAAGGTGATCGCGTGCGAAGACGCGGAATCGGTCACCTTCTACAAGAGAGCGATCGCGGGATTGGTAGAAGTATTCCCAGGCGCGAAGCTCGCGGCTGTCGACTGCGACAAGATACCTAGAAAGCCAAGAGCCAGGGCGTGGCTCTCGCATAAGCCGGCGAAGCCTGAGAAAATTCTCAAGCTTCTGTGGCAGTCAACGATCTGCTCCAGGGCATAGAGGAAGGTGGCTGTCGGGTTGTGGCCTATGAGGATGATGTTGCCTTGGCATTTACGGGAAAATTCCCGCAAACCCACTGTGACAGGATGAGCGAGGCCTTAGTGCCTAAAATTGTTCGTTGGTTGTACACGGCTATCATTCGCCCAATACTCCTCTACGGGGTTGCTATTTGGTGGCCAGCTCTAAAGTGGTCCTCCTGCCTGGGAAAGTTCAGGAAAACCCAACGCATGGCTGAGATCTGCATGACAGGCGGCCTGCGCACGACTCCGGAAGACGCCATGGGCGTTCTCCTAGATATCCTCCCAATTAAGATAATGGGAGAGATGACTGCGTCACTTTCGGCACTAAGGTTGAAGGGAGCGTGCTTGTGGAAAAGATCGAGTTTTGGACACACGAACCTTGGCTCTGCCCCACACCTCACTGATGAAGACGCTGACTACTGTGTCCCCACTGAACACCCTATCACACCCTTCCAGGTTTACATCCCCGACAGAACGGAATGGAATCTAGGAACACCTGGACCCCTAGGGTCCCTCCATACATACACGGATTGCTCAAAGTTGGACGGCCGGGTGGGAGGAGGTATTTACTCCGAACACCTGGGCCTAAACGCCTCCTTTAGGCTACCCGACCACTGTAGCGTCTTTCAGTCGGAAGTTTACGCCATCAAAGAAGCCCTTGATCAGCTCCCGCCAACTAGGGTTAGAGCTCCCCTTTGCATTTTCTCTGACAGTCAGGCTGCCCTGAAGTCACTAGAATCCATCTCTTCTAATTCGAAGACCATTAACGACTGCCGTAGATCTCTTCACGAGATGGCGGAGCAGTACGACCTCCACCTCCTCTGGGTCCCAGGACATAGGGACATCGAGGGCAATTGCGCTGCCGATGAGCTGGCCCGGCAGGGTACAACCTCCCCTCTTCAGCTGGAGAGGGAGCTAGTTGACATGCCCCTGGCCACTCGCAGACTGCTTTGTAGGGAACACTTTCGTCTCCTCGCGGACAGGAAATGGGAAAACCTAATCTCCTGCCGTCACGCTGGAATGATCTGGCCACGCCGATCAGCAAAGCGCTCCACAGAGCTACTCTCTTTAAGCAGGGAAAGCTGCGCCCTTGCCGTTAGGGCTCTCACTGGTCACTGGCTACTTGGTACGCATGCGTCCAGGCTGTCGGTTCACCATAACGACTTCTGAAGAAGCTGTAGGGATGAGGAGGAGGAAGAGACAGTAACTCAATATCATAAGCTTGCATTTAGAGCCGTTTAAGTTCACTAAGTTAGAGCTGCACCATGTTTGAAAATTGTCAAGATCTGTTTGTAAATCGGACTGGCAAGAGGCATCCATGTATTCCACGCAAAGTTTGACGTCGTCCGCATACATAAGGGCTCTGTGAAATAACTCCCCAATGAAATAAGTCCCCAAAGAAAAAATGAAATAATTCAAAAAAAATTTGTATGGAATACACAGACAAAAAATTGTAATTATTATTTCCTTTTTTTAACAAAATATGAAAAAAATCAAAAAAAAAAAAAATGAAATAGGTCCCCAAAAAACTTTTATGTCATAAGATTCAAGAAAATGAAATAGCTCCCCAAATTTTGGGGAATTATTTTATAATTAAAAATTTCCCCAATTTTAAAAATAAAAAAAAATTACACATGGAAAAATGAAATAAGTTCGCAAGTTAATAGTTTTTTAGAAGTTGCTAGAGCATATAGTGTATTAAAGCTAATTTGGGACGTTTACTTTAAACGATGAAATATTCCAAACGTAAATTTATTCACCTTTATTTTCTCGGCTCTAGTTTTGCCTTGGATAAAGGCAATAACATCTTCCGATGTCTGAGGAGGGGAGGGCCGCGAAACAAATATCTGTTTCGTATGTTTTACTGCAAGAAGGACTTTCTGCGAAAAACAAACAAAAATTTTTTGATATGATTTGATTGAATTTGGGGACTTATTTTATTTTCATTTTATTAACAAAATATAAAATAACTAAAAAAAAAAATGAAAAAGGTCTTCAAAAAACTTGAATGTGATAAGAATCAAGAAAATGAAATAGCTCCCCAAATTTTGGGGAATTATTTTATAATTAAATAATTCCCCAATTTTAAAAATAAAATAGCTCCCCAATTTTAAAAAATTACACATGGAAAAATGAAATAAGTCCCCAAAATTTTTTATGGGGTACAACAACAACGATTTTTCTGTATTTTACGTAAAAAGCTATTACCCCTTTCATCCAATGTTTTTCGAAATAGGTTAAAAATGTAAGAAAAACGCTTTTAGAATCAAACAAAAACTCGACCCTTAAATTCACGAAAAGCTCTTTCAATAAAGTTCGTTGGTAGCAAGGGTAAAGCCAGTAATTTATGAAACGTTATATTGGCCAATTTTGAATTTCTTATAAACTGCAGCAAGGGCTTACTTTTGCATATGTTTCTGCTCACTGCTTGGCAAAAATTAAACCTTGAAACGAAGATTAATTATTTCAATAAAATGTAAACAAAAATAGCAACGAAAAATTATGCGTACCAACGTCCGACTGATTTTACTCTTGGATACACATTTTTGATGGCTCTCTTCAAGCCTTCCTCGTAGTCCGTTATTATTGATAAAGGATATTTAGGATTTATCGTAAAGTGAAATATAAAATACATTAACTAGCATTGCAAAATTTAATTTAAAAAATCGATAGTCACATCGAAAGTAGGATGATAGGGATCTTCAGGTAGCGTGAGCGGCATCGCCCTGGCTAAACAGGAATCAAGCAAGCACTCTGGGGAATTTCGTACATAGTTAACTTGAGACAGCGAAGAGTCGAACAAGCCAGAAATAAAAACATTCTGTGTGAAGGTAAAAAGTTTATAAGCGAAATTAGTTGATGACCAAATAGCCCCTGGGAAATTAAAATCACCAAGAGCTATTAAATGGTCCCTATCCGAAAGTCGACTGGAAACCATCTGAATTGCGGAAGATGGTTCTAATAAATAGGAAAGCTCGCCATAAGAGGAACAAGTAATAAACATGGAGCTACCATTGACTGATAGCTTTATACAAAGGAATTAAACATCGTTGCACTCCTCGAAAGTAATTACTTCAGACGCGAGACTGAAGTCAACCGCTATGAGGACACCTCCAAGTCTGATAGGCCGATCCATCCGATATATCGTGCACACAGATGAAACAACTTCGGAGCTTAAAATCTCCGGCTTTTTCTGTGAACACAATAACCTGGGGGGACGCAAACGAAAGACTATCAGAATAAAATTTGGGAAGCTTGCTGCGTAAACCTCTTGTATTCTGATAATAGATAGACAGGGAGTTAATAGTTTTTTAGAAGTTGCTAGAGCATATAGTGTATTAGAGCTAATTTGGGACGTTTACTTTAAACGATGAAATATTCCAAGCGTAAATTTATTCACCTTTATTTTCTCGGCTCTAGTTTTGCCTTAGATAAAGGCAATAACATCTTCCGATGTCTGAGGAGGGGAGGGCCGCGAAACAAATATCTGTTTCGTATGTTTTACTGCAAGAAGGACTTTCGGCGATGCAGACTGCCTATCTGCATTGCTGATATCGGCCGGTAGTCCGGGCGCGACACCCGGGGCAGGTAAGATAACGGGGCTCCGAGGGATCAATATTTGAGACCCCCCAGGGGAAAAAGCGGAGATCACGGGGTACGGTCACCACCGCAACATATTCGGATGCGGAATCTTTCTTTCTTCTCGATCTCAAAACTCTTCGAATTGGCTCTGAGGTCGAGGGCTTCGTCGCTGGAGGGTCCTGTTGATGGTGGTTTAATGAAAAAAATGATAACTTAGACAATTTTTGAGATATTTGCATACAAGTTTAGATCTGACAATTTGGTATTATTCTAAAATTTCGATTTTAATTTGATAAAAATATAGCTGCCATAGGAACGATCGGAAAATTTTGAGAAAAAAAATCTAACTAAGCCAATTTTCCACATATTTTCATGAAATTTGAAACATGGCCATTTTGTATTATTGTAGAATTTCGGTTTTAATTTTATCAAAATCGGACGACTGTATCATATAGCTGGCATAGGAATATATATGTTTGTATATCTGTTTGGCTATGTTGCTTCCAACATTTTTCGCCAGCAACATTCTTTGCTGGCAACATTTGTTTTATATCAGTGCCGAGAAAGCGAACAAGTCAGAACATTTTTCTTCTTCTTCTTCTACATACTGCAAGGGTATTTAAACTTCGGCCTGCCGAGGTAAGCTTCCTTTCTTGTTTCTTTTAACATACATTTTCGGAAATACCCTATGAGCGCTCACGGTGAATTTCGTGGTGAACCGAGCAGCGACGGTTGCACCATGAATTACCCTGCAGACCGCTTACGGTGAACTTCATGGTGAGCAGAGCGGCGACGTTGGCATCATGAATGTATAAAATCGAATTATAACTTTACATGAACGGATGGGGCCTAAACCATGAGCGGTTTGGTGGGAAAAGGACGCAGATTGCATGGGGAACTTAAACGAAGAAGGCACAAAAAAATCAAAAAACAACAGCTAGTAGCACAACTAAAATGTGAAATTAAAATCAATTAAATACACAAAACGAAATAGCTGCATGCACACGAAGTGAACGGGAACTTTATTATTCATAAAAACACCGGTTGTTTTTATCTAAAAATTACACAAAACGAGAGTGCAATAAAAAAAAATCGTCCGTTTACTTGGAAGAGAGAAAGAAAGATAAAGAGAAACAAAATAAATGAATAAATATATAAAATCCATGATGATTCGTAGATGAATTGTTAATGACTTCAAAAACAATTTGCTGATGAATTTTCATTCTAAAGTGTTGATTTATTATTGATGAATTTATAGTATAAATGTAGATGCATTTTTGGTCAAAAGTGTTGATGCAAAAGAATATTAATTGTTGATGAATTTGTGCTGATGATAAAAGCAGACATCCCATACAAAAATGAATCAGTATTTGTATTAGCTTGCGTTTTAAACTTTTGAGTAAAATTATAAAACCCTAAAAGGGGATAAAAACTGCCGAAGCATCAGCTTATATCGGTCAATCGAATTCTTTCGTTACCATGTCGGCTTCAAAACCGGATTCATACTTCCCAACATACTAATATCATTGATTGATTCTGTGTTTCCGCTCGCGTGTTACTTTCTATAAAAACTTAGAAATCTAAAGTGGCGTACCACGTAAAAACCGTCAAGTATACTATAAAAAAGCATCCCTCTTTAATCTTTCATCGTTTTCTAAATAAAATTAATATAAATAATATGATATTAAATTTTCGGTCTACTGTTGTATTAATTATAATATATTGCACTGGAACGAAAAGTCAACATAATACATTTAAGGAAAATGCTCTGAGCAAACAATCTGTTATTGACAATGTGGGACAAATGTATTTTGGCAAAGTAAAGGATACAAGCCCACCGAACTTTTTTAGACTGGTATTATTGCGCTTAGTATACGGAATCGCCTCTAGCATGGGCATGGAAGATAGACTGGAGAATACATTTAATGGTGCGTTTATACCTCCAGGCGCTAACGATGCCCTTGAATTTGATGATAGTGACAGTGAAGAGCTATCAGAAAATATATTCGACGGAAAATAAATAATGTTTTTAGTTTTTTTGGTTCTTTAAATTAAATTACCCAGGTCAGACAATTCATGAAAATGTAAAGTTTATAATAAAAAACATTCAAAAATTTAACATTTCCCCCTTTTTATAATACATTTCTTACACCCATATATGTGTGAGCGGGCGCAACAAAGTAAGTAAATACTAATGATGTCATAGCAAATGTCTTATGCAGGCTTACATTTATAAAATTTTTAAATGCGAGTGAAATAATATCAAAAACGCCTTTGTATTGCAATATCTTACAATTCAAACTAACTAAGATTACTTCAGCAATATGATATTTAGAACCCCTGCAGTAAGTAATTACAATTTCGTATATTAACGGGTTTTCGTTTCAAAAGCATCTCACCGAATGAGAAATTAATATTCCGACAACTGAAATCTAAACATTTAAATTTACAAAAATTGACAAAAATAACTACGGAGACTAAACGCGGTTGATTCTGAAGGATCGTGGAAGATATTTATAAAATTAAAACTAAAGACTAGACTAATAAAAAAAGTCCTTTGTAAACTGCCTAAATTATTATTTAATTTTTTTTTAATTTTCTAAAAATGTTTTTAGTTTTCTTATGGCAACTATATAAATATGTCGGTCTAATCGATTAATCGATTTTTTAATTCTGCGATACCCGATTTAAGTTTTGGAATTATTTTTTTTAAAAGTGTGTTGCTTCCGTCAGAACCTATCGATAGTTGACCAAACAAGTTGGTGTCCCGAAGTATAGGTGGCAGATATCGATTGGGTGATAGGCAGCACTCGGTAGCGGGCTGTCAACTGAATATAGTTTAAACAAGAAAGGAAGCTAACTTCGGCATGCCGAAGTTTAAAAACCCTTACAGTAAGTATAAGAAGAAACAGAAAAATGTTCCGACTTTTTCGCTTTCTCGGGTTCTGACATCAAATAGTTGTTGCAAGCAAAAAATGTTGCTGTCAAAAAATTTGCCAGCAACAAAGCCAAACAGATATATATTCCTAAGGAATTTCGACGATAAGGTGGTCGATTTTGATAAAATTAAAACCGAAATTCTGAAATAATACGAAATGGGCATGTCTCAAGTTTCATGAAAATATGTGAAAAATTGGCTTAGTTAAATTTTTTTCTCAACGTTTTCCGATCGGTCCTATGGCAGCTATATAATATAGTTGTCTGATTTTGATAAAATGAAGACCGAAATTCTAAAATAATTCCAAATGGTCAGATCTAAAATTGTATGCAAATATCTTAAAAATTGGCTAAGTTATAATTTTTTTCATTAAAATTTACCGATCGTTCCTATGGCAGCTATATGATACGATCCGGCCCGTTTCGACTTATAGTGAGAGCATATAGAAGACTATCTGTAAAGTTTCATTCAGATAGTTTCAAAACTGAGGGACTAGTTTGCGTAGAAACGGACAGACAGACGGACGGACATGGCTAGATCGACTAGGCTGTTGATGCTGATCAATAATATATATATATAGGGTCGGAAATGTCTCCTTCACTGCGTTGCGAACTTCTGACTTAAATTATAATACCCTGCAATGGTATAAAAATCGCCCTGACAAAGTATGGCTGGGTTGGAAGGTCGGTACGTTGCGGGCAATTCGGTTGGAGACCCGAGTCAAGACCCTTCCGAGAGGATTTGGGTGGGCACAGACTTGTACATTGTAGGACGCCTTTTGCTTGTCTTTGAGCCAGACGCGGTCGAATGCTTGAGATACCTCGAGGAAATAGCTTTCTCTCTTCCAAGTGAACAGACGTGTTTTTTTTCCTGCGCTCTCGTTTTTGTGTAATTTTTGGTTTATAACACTTTGTGTGCATGCAGCTTTACTGTTTTGTGTCTTTAATTGTAAATCTCTTCACAACGAACGGTCGTGTTTTTGTTTTGCGCTCCGAATTTAATGTTTTTTTTTGTGAACCACCGGAGTTTTTGTAAATTATTACTTAACTTCTTAAATATCTTCAGGCGTTTGCTATCACGCGTGCATGAGCTTTGTTTTGTGTTTTAATTTGTTTTAATTTGTGCTAAGACGGTTTTCTTAATTCTCTTCTGTGCCTTTCCCGTTTCTTATCGCTTAGGTCCCGTTTGTATCTAGCTGCAGCTAAGCGGTGCTAATTTCTCCCGCCCTCGCTATCTCCTTTTGCTCTCTCTCTCTTCCACTTACCCAATCTGACGGTTCTCCTCTTTTGCACAGTGTCGCCAAAGCGCAAAAAATCTGTTGCTGGTCGGCAGCAACTGTGTGAATGCCAGCAACCTATGTCTGGGACTACCCGCTCTGTACAGCCCCCGAACCAAATATTAAGCCGAATGGTCTTGAGATCGGGAACAATAAATGATTCGGTAACCGAATGTACGGAGGTGGAAATGGAAACCGGTCCGCCTCTTATTTCTGTTGTGTCCGCTGTTGTGCCCCAAACTTCGACGCAGCAGGCTCAGGCCTATGTCGGAACTTTCTATTTATTGGAAACATCTTTCCGCAATTCAGATTTCCAATCAATTCAATTCAGTTGAATTCAATTTATTTCAAGCAAAAGCAAAAAATCTAATATTAAAAAGCCATATCCTCACCTCAGACCGAATAAGGAGAGTTTTTTTATGATATGCTCCAACTCACATCAGGTGGGATGAGGCAAGGATAGGTGTCTTAAAAGAATTTGTGAATTATAATCTAAGGACAATTCTACATGTAACAAAAAATAATATTCATAATAAATAGAACATAAAACACGGAATGGATGGTGTAGCTCGAAATTCGTTCGGCATAGGTCAAGAGCGATCGGCCGAATGTGACGAGACGGTCTAGCTGGGACAGAAAATTTTAAATTGTTAAGGAGATAGGAGGAAGTTATATGACCGTTAATAAGCTTGTAAAGGAACATCACTCCATGGCACGTCCGACTATCCATTAGTGATGGCAGGCTTAGAAGGCGCAGCCTGTCGAAGTAAGTCGGAAGGCGACGATGTGGGTCCCAGTGTAAACCCCATAGAGCAAACAAAAGAAATTGTGTCTGAACCGATTCAATAAGGTCTTGATACTTCTCATACTGAGGTGACCATACGCACGAACAGTATTCGAGAATAGGACGAACGAGAGAGACATAAAGGAGTTTTGTGGTGTAAGGATCGTCAAACTCCTTAGACCAACGCTTGACAAAGGCAAAAACTCCTCTGGCTTTACTAACAATTAAGCCAATGTGTTCGTTAAAGTTTAAATTGTGGGTGAAAAAAACTCCAAGATCAGTGACAGAATAAATGCGTTCAAGCTCACTCGTCCCTATAGAATAATTTGCATTCAAACAATTTTTACGAAAAAAAGACAAAAATTTACATTTAGAGTTGTTGAGAAACAGCAAATCGTCTATGCACCAAGACTGCATGTTATTTAAGTCAGTTTGCAAAGCATATAAGAGTCATGATTTGTCAGTGGCAAACATAGTTTTACGTCATCAGCGTACATCATCACGTTTGAATTAAGAACCACATTAGGCAAGTCATTAATAAAAATGACAAACAAAAGTGGAACACCCGAAGTTACTCGGATACTATTAGAAAAAGAACCTTTAAAAGCTACTCTTTGTGTTCGGTTCGATAGGTATGTGGCGATCCAATTGGTCAACAAAACAGGGAAGCCCAAAAGAATAAGTTTTTTCAGCAGCAGCTGATGGTTCACTGAATCAAAAGCTTTACTGAAGTCTGTAAAGATGACATCCGTTTGGGTGTTATTTTTAAACGCGTTTCTAATGACAGCACAAAACTCGAGAAGGTTTGTGGAAGTAGATCGTTGTTTCATAAAGCCATGCTGTGATGGGGACATTATTAAGCGACATTGGTGCTGAAGTTGATCAGTTAATAGGAGTTCGAAAAGCTTAGGGATCGCACTAAGTTTAGCAATTCCTCTGTAGTTTTCAAGTTGTGAAGGGGAATTATGAAGGATTCCTTCCAACATACAGGAAAAAATGAACACTGAAGGGATAAATTAAACAGTTTAGACAAAGGACTGCACAACGCACTGGCACAATTTCTCAATACTCAACTTGGTACAAGTTCTGGACCAGATGAGTAGGAAGGTTTAAGAGTTTGAAGATTCTGAAGAACATCGTCTTCGCTGATTGTAGGTAAAAAAATACTATGTGAGTGCGGAAGAGAGTATGGATATGGTGAGGTTGAGTCAAGACTCAATAAGTTCGCAATATCTGGTTCATTTAAGGCGGACTCATTATTGAAATGAAGACTTGATGGAAAATTTTAGATTTTCGTTTCGAGTTAACAAACGCGTAAAATTGCTTAGGATTAGCCTGAAACTCTTGTCTACAACGATTCAGGTGATTTTTGTAACATTCAGAATTGTGGGTCAGAAAGTCGGAGCGGGCTATTAAATATCTAGCATGATCGACTTGCAGCCCAGTTCTTCTGAATTTTTTAAAAAGTCTTGACTTCACATTTTTCAAATAAGAAAGTCGACGAGAAAACCAGGGAGGCTTATGCGAAACGTCAGGAGAGGGTAACGATGGCACAAACAAGTCAAAACAGGAGTACAGTACGTCATAGAAGCGCTCAACCATGTGTAAGGGATCGTCAGTGGAGTCAAGAAAAGTCCAGTCGATTAGAGATAAATAATAGCTCATGTCAGTGAATTTAGCTTTGCGGAAGCAGCGAAAAAATGCAGGCTCAGCTTAAGGACAAGGCAGTAATGGAGTCGACGCTTCTAGAATTATCTCCAATGTGGGATGATAAGCGTCTTCAGGGCTAGAGAGAGGGTCAATTCTAGAGACGCAAGCATTGGCAAACTGTGACGCAAAGATTAAATCGAGGACTTTGTCTCCACAGTTCCAAATATAATTTAATTGTCCCAATGAAAGGTCGATAAGACCGTGAATAAAATCATGAGGTTCATGAGGTCCCTTTCGGATAGGGACCATTAAATAGTTCTTGGTGATTTTAATATCCCAGGGGCTATTTGGTCATCAACCAATTCCTTCAATATACTTTTTACCACCACACAGCATGATTTTATTTCTGGCTTGTTTGACATTTCGCTGTCTCAAGTCAATCATGTACGAAATTCCCTAGAGCGCTTGCTTGATATCTGTTTCGTCTCATACCCGGCAAGAGTTAGTTTAGCCAGGGCGGCGCCGCTGACGCTACCCGAAGATCCCTATCATCCTACTTTCGATGTGACTATCGACATTGGGACTGAGTTTCAGACTATTTCTGATCGTCCAGCCAAAAAAGTCCTCTGCTTTCGTAAGACGGACTTTGAACGGCTGAATAACTTTATATCTGATTTTAATTGGTCCGATCTATACAGGTGCACTGACATGGCTGAAGCCGTGGATATTTTTTACAGTGCCATGAGTTCATTTTTTCTTGAATGTGTTCCGTTTTTCTATCCGTCAACCTCGAATAAGCCTCCTTGGTTTACTAAAGAGTTAAGTTAAAAATAAAAAATCTAATCTGTATTCTAAATATAAACGAAACGGTTCTCAATCTGTCCTTTCCTGTTATTTCTCTGCTCGGTCGAGATTTACCGTGCTGAACGCGCAGTGTTACAAAAATTTTTTGACTCGTTGTAAGGCCCAGTTCTCTGAGGACCCAAAAAAGTTTTACAATTATGTTAACACCAAACGTAAGCCAATTACCCATCCTTCCTCGCTTTTCTTTGAAAATACTACTGTAAAAAATGATCAGGCAATTGCCGATCTGTTTGCGCAGTTTTTTCAAACCACTTACTATAATTCCACCGACTCAAATCGAACTTATTCTTTCATCATGCCCAAGTCAAACCTATTTTTCAGTCCTAATTTAAACGAAAGCTCTATCCTTTCAGATCTTCACCGTGTAAAGCCCATTTATTCGCCTGGTCCCGATGGAATACCTGGCTGTGTGCTTAGGTATTGTGCCGACGCCCTCTGCAATCCCCTTCTAAAATTGTTTACCTTGTCCTTAGAGACCTCCCACTTTCCCCTTATTTGGAAGGAATCATTTGTTATTCCTCTCCACAAAAAGGTAGCAAATCAGATCCCAATAACTATAGAGGGATCTCTAAGTTGTCGGTCATCGCAAAACTTTTCGAAAAAATCGTTACTCCTCACTTGCAGCACCTGTGTAGATCAACTACTTCCAAGATGGATTTATAAAGCGAAGATCAACGACACTAATCTTTTGGAGCTCACTGCCTTCATAATAAGGGGCTTCAATAAAAACGTCCAGACAGACGTAATCTATACTGATTTCAGTAAAGCATTCGACTCTGTCAACCATTCTCTCCTTGTTCGGAAACTCGACCTAATGGGATTTCCGGTTGATCTTCTTAGTTGGATTTCAAGTTATCTGAACGGCAGGACGCAAAGGGTCCTATTTAAAAACACCTTATCTAATGTTCTCAGGGTTACTTCTGGCGTCCCGCAAGGAGCCCATTTGGGTCCCCTGCTGTTTACATTATTTATTACCGATCTGCCCAAAGTTCTGACTAACTCCAGAGTACTAATGTATGCGGACGACGTCAAACTTTGCGTGCAATATACGGATGCCTCCCGCCAGTCTGATTTACAAACAGATCTTAACAATTTTCAAACATGGTGCAGTGCAAACCTATTAAACTTAAACGGCTCTAAATGCAAGCTTATGAAATTCTCTCGTGTCGCTCCCAAGCTTGCAACTTACACGCTGAATGGCTGCTCTTTGGAAATAATTGCTTTAGTTGCCGATTTAGGTGTCCGTCTGGATCCTAAACTTGACTTCATTGATCATATTTCATGCATGGTGAATAAAGCCAGAGGTGTGCTGGGATTTATTAAACGTTGCTCGAAAGAATTTAATGACCCGTACGTTACAAAATCTCTATATATTGCTTTAGTTCGTCCTATCTTAGAATATGGATCTTGCGTTTTGAGCCCTCAGTATGGGGTCCACTGTAAACGCATCAATTCGGTTCAAAAGAACTTTTTACTTTTCGCTTTACGCGACTTAAACTGGGATGCAAACCAGAGGTTACCCTCTTATTCTAGTAGACTCTTCCTTATTAATTTACCATCTTTATCTAACCGTAGAACCATGCTTGGCATTACCTTTGTTTATAAAAAAAGTTATCTCTCTTCCAAGTGAACGGACGTGTTTTTTTCTTGCGCTCTCGATTTGTGTAATTTTTTGATAAAAACAACCGGTGTTTTATTCTAATTCTTTGATTTTGTGATTAATAAAGATCCCGTTCACTTCGTGTGCATGCAGCTATTCTGTTTTGTGTATTTAATAATTATTAATTTCACATTTTAGTTGTGCTGCTAGTGTTTGCTTTTGCATTTTTTTGCATTCCTCTTTGTGCCTTCTCCGTTTAGCTTGCGCCGTCGCGACAGCTAAACGAAAAGCTTGCTCCCACGCTCACCCGCTCACCCGCTCTCTCATTCTCCTGTTGTTTCGGTGCAGCTGCACTCTTATCTCTCCTTACGAAAAGGTACAGTGGTAAGTCGAAATAATGTCCGCTATTGTCTGTGGTGTTAAAACCTGTAAAAAGGTTATTACCTCTGCCGATCTTACAATCGGCTGCTGGCTGTGCGACAACATTATGCATGCCAAGTGCATTGGTGTTGGGGCTCGGGCGGTAGACGATGTAAAAAAAAACATCGGTCTGCGGTACTGTTGTGAGGCCTGTCGCGAGGTTGAAAGGGAGATGATGTCTTTTATGCGGCAAACCAAAAA
>VNJU01005995.1:0-15170 GCA_008042675.1 Drosophila seguyi | reverse complement strand
GTCATTTGTTTCGTCATTAATTACTGTATTTATCAGTATAGTTTCTTCTATGGATTGCTGCAGGGGCCAAAGTTCCTTTGGGTTAGCTAGCCATTTCGGACCTTTCCACCAGAGATCACAGTTGGTCAATTGGTTAGAATCAATTCCCCTTGATGCTAAGTCTGCTGGATTATCCTCTGACTTGACATGATTCCATTCAGTATTTGTTAATTTCCGAATGTCATCAGTTCTTCTTCTAATAAATTTGATCTTACTTTGACCACTGTTAATCCATAATAATAATGTAATAGTAGAATCACTCCAAGCATAGATTTCCCCTATATTGTCAATATATCCTTTTTATCTTTGGATTTGGGAATAGTTTTCCTATTTTTTATAGGATTCACCCTACTCTTGCTAGCTATTATATTAATTTTATACCCTACTTTAGCATAGACGACTGCTGCGTACGCTTTTTCGGAGGCGTCAGCGAATCTATGGATCTGTATGAGAGAATAATTATTTGAATTAATCCATCTTGGGATTTTAATATTCTCTAAAAATAATAACTGTTTTTTATATTTTTCCCAATCGTTTTTATCTTCAGTCGACAAGTCCTGATCCCAATCAGTTTTATCTATCCAAAGTTTTTGAATGAAAAGTTTTTCTAAAATAGTAACAGGTGCCAACCATCCTAGTGGATCATATATTTTTGCCAAGGTTGATAATACTAACCGTTTGTTTGAGAGTTTTGATTCTGTGGTAGTTAATTTAAATTTAAATTAATAATTTTGCGGTTCCCATTTTAGTCCTAAACTTTTGACACTTTCGTTTTCAATAATGTTGAGAACTTTATTATCTCCTGTGTCTTCCACAGTTGCTAATACTCTCAAGTCGTTGGAAATCCATTCCCGCAAATTGAATCCAACCTTCTGTAATTCTTGTGAAATTAACCTTATCAATTCATTGGCTTCTTCTACCGAATCAGCTCCCGTCATTAGGTCATCCATATAGAAATCATTCCTAATTATTTTACTTAAGGTTTTATTTTCACATTTATCTGCAATATCTACCAAAACTCTGGTAGCCAAATATGGTGCAGATGCAGTTCCGTAAGTGACGGTTGTTAATTTATAATTTTTAATTTTTTCTTCTGGAGAATTTCTCCATAAAATATATTGATATTTTTGGTCATCATTATTTATTTTTATTTGACGGTACATTTTCTCAATGTCCGCTGAGACGACAAATTCCCATTTTCTCCATTTTACAATGATGTCAAAAATATCTTTTTGAACTCGTGGTCCAACCCACATTATGTCGTTCAAACTTTTGTTATTTGTAGTTTTTGCTGAAGCATCAAAAACTACCCTTAATTTTGTCGTCAGGCTTGAGTCGCGAATCACAGCCTGGTGCGGTAAGAAATATTTTCCTTCATCTTGCACTTCAACCATATGTCCTAAATCCATATATTCTTTCATGAATTTAGTATAGTCAACCTTAAGTTTTTCGTTCCTTTTTAACTTTTTCTCCAAATTCATATAACGTGCTATAGCTTGTTTTTTAGAATCTCCTAAGGTGACATCCTCCTTAAATGGAATTGACACAATGTATCGTCCATCTGAATCTTTCTTTGTAGTTTTAGTGAATTTATTCTCACATATTTCAGACTCGATATCATTTTTGTCTTCCTCCTCAACTTCCCAATATCGATCTAGATCTTTTATCTCGATCGTTGTAGCAACAATTGTTTCCTTTCCTTTTGATTTCTTACATCCAGAAACAATCCAGCCGAAACTAATTTTCTGTCCAAGAAGCCCATCTATTCTAATCACTCCATCCTGCAGAATGTCAGTGTATAAGTCAGCTCCAATGATGATTTATTCGACCTGGCTTATTAAAATCGGGGTCAGGTAATTTATAGCTCGTCCATTTGTCTTTATCAACATCAATTTTGCTGACTGGAAGAGCTTTCATTAATTTTGGAAGTATTATAGCTTCAATTTCTAAATTTTTAGGAGAATTTTTAATAGAAATAATTGCTTTGTGCTTGGAGATGCACTTACCTGTGGAAGATACTCCACTTATTTCCGTTTGAGACCTTTTTTTGTGTAATTTTAGAACCTGCGCAGATTCTTCAGAAATAATAGTGCTTTGTGCACCAGTGTCAATTAAAGCTCTGAAAGTTTCATAATTCCCTTTAGAACTTTTTATTTGAACCTTAGCCGTAGCTAATAAGGCTTGATCCGACGTCCTAAGTGCATTTACTTTTTCAATTTTTTGATGTGGTAAATGAATCATGCTGTGATGATTTTTTCTACAAATCGAACATGATATATCGCTAAGGCATTTTTTATTATAAGAGTGTTTTAAACATTTAACACACAATTTTGCTTTTTAAATTAGTTCCATCCTTTCTGATGGACTTGAATTTCTAAATTTGTGGCATTGTACCACGGTGTGTCCCCAACCTTTGCAAACGGGACAACTGTTAGCAGATTCTTTTTTTGCGATTTTTTCTTTGACAGGATTTTCATCCTGAATTGAACTAATAGAGCTTAATCTTTGCTCTAAGAATTCAATGACGTCGGACAATAATTGGATCTCTTTCGGTTTTTTAGTGTGGCTCTCGTATAACTGCAGAGCGTCTTTAGAAAATTTTTTTAAAATAATCTGTGCAAAGATTATGTCCACCTCATCTGACATCTGTGCCTTTAATTTTATTATGTGAATTGACTCGTTTATAGAGTCAATACACGTTCTTAATTGCCTCGTTGAGTTGACATTTACATTTTCAATATCAAGAAGGCGATTAAGTTGCTCTGAAAATATTTTTCTTTTATTTTCATACCGCTTGGTTAATAATTCCCAAGAGGCTTCATAATTTTCCCCAGACCCCAGTAATGGATGAGAAACCACGTTTCTGGCTTCCCCCTTTACTGAGATCTTAAGGTAGTTAAATTTTAAAGTCGGACTTAAATCCTCCCTTAAATGAATGAGTTTATTAAATAACTCATAAAATAGGTCCCAATCTTTGGAATCTCCATAGAATGTGGGAACCTGTATTTTCGGTAGTGTTGGTAAATCATCAATTTTTTTATTTATTGGCACACTTTCCTGAAGTTTGATTTCCATATTATTCTTCAGGGTAGAAATGTCGAATTCGATTTCTTCGAATCTTAAACCATAGCTCCTATCAGTGACATCAATCTGGATGGCTTGTTTTAAATTCAAAAGCCTTTCCCAGTAAAAATCAATCTTTTTTATCCTTATCTCAAAAGTTTTAATTTTATCATCCTGAATCGCGTTAAGCGTGTCTTTTAAATAATTCTCTAATTGCTCGAGTGCCTTTTCTAACTTTAAAACTTCTGTTTTAGCATCAGTTTTGTCTGCCCTTTGTAACGCTTTGTCATTTTTTCTTTAATAACATTAAAACATGCCATCATCTCGTCAAAGTGCTTATTTTTGAAGTAGTCGTGATCGACTACTTCAATACGCAACAATGCCGAGTGATTTCGCACGCATTCTGACTTCAACTCATCGAATTGCAAAATTGAGGCTCGGTAGATTAATTAACTCCCTACTGGTTTCGGTTATTTCGATTTGCCTTTTAATAAGCGCAATCGTTTCAGCGGACAACATTTTAACTTATTTTTTTATTTAAAGGGCTCAAAAATAAATGTTATTTTGTTTTTAAGAGAAAAACCAATTTTTTCCACACAATTTTTTTTTGTTATTTTTACGTATGAAAATGTTTTTTTTAAATTTTTTTGTGTTTGTGTATGTTATGTATGTATAAATTTACATTAACATTTTTCTTAAAGTTTAATTTTTGTGTGTGTATGTATATGTTATATGTGTGTAAATATGTGTATATGGTTTTAATTATATTCTATGTATGTGTAATAAACAAAAATATATTTATTTATTTTTATTCGACTTAGCTGATGTCTTCCCTGCTGCTGTTGTGTTTGCTGCTGTTGTTGTTGTTTCCGCTGTTGTTGTTGTTGTTGCCGCTGCTGTTGTTGTTGTTGCCGCTGCTGTTGCTGTTGTCGCCGCTGCTGTTGTTGTTGAAAAAGATCCTGTGGTCGTCTTCCTTCTATTAGCGTCTTTGGCAGTAACTTTTTATATTCATATATGTTTTTTGTTTTATTTTGTTTTTATATATTTTTTGCAATTTGGCTTTCTCTTGACACTTCTGGAGGCGCACTGGAGGTAGTTGATTAAGGATGATGATTTGTTTTGTCACTTGGAGGGTGTTATATGTCACTTGATGGAGTTAAATTTAACTTTGAGGTAATTTTTTTTTTCACATGCTGGATTAAAAATTTTTTTTTTTTCAAAAAACAACACTTTTCGATGTTTTGGCCTCGAAAAAAACGCCCACAATAAATTAATAAAACCCACGCAGATGTCTACACCTAACGCTCAAGTGCTGTTAATTTTTAGACTATAGGCAGACCAACTTGTTGACATTACATAGCTGCAGCGGTTCAATAGATTTACATAAATTCTTATATATATTCTTATATGTATATTCGTGTTTGTCTGAACAACAATTTAGTCCCAGACTTTTTCTTATGTCGTTTCTAATCAGGCTAAAAATAGCAGCCAAATACCGCAGTACAGGACTTCAGACTGAAATTGTTAAAATTTGTTAAATTTAAACAGCCTAATCAGCCTAATGTTACCATGCTGGAAACAATTATTTGTAAGAACCTATTTTTGTTTTTTTTTTTGCCGCAATGAACTTTTTAGTTAAAATGTCCGTGTCTATATTCCTGCCCACAATTATGCGGCAGCCAGAACATTTTTGTCTCGAATAAAAATTATAGATGCAATCAAATATTCGAAAATAAGATTTTAAGCACAACAGCCGAGTCGATCTAGCCATGTCCGTCTGTCCGTCCGTCCGTTTTTACGCAAACTAGTCCCTCAGTTTTGAAGCTATCTGAATAAAACTTTGCAGACAATATTCTATATGCTCTCACTACCATATAAGTCGGAACCGGCCGGATCGGAGGACTATATCATATATAGCTACATTAGGAACGATCGGTACATTTTAATGAAAAAAATTTTAGCTTTGCCAATTTTTACGATATTTGCATAAAATTTTAGATCTGACCATTTGGTATTATTTTAGAATTTCGGTTTTAATTTTATCAAAATCGGACCGATCGGAAAATGTTGAGAAAAAAATCTAACTAAGCCAATTTTTCACATATTTTCATAAAATTTGAGACATGGCCAAAATCGGACCACTATTTCATATAGGTGCCATAGGAATATATATATCTGTTTAGCTTTGTTGCTTTCAACATTTTTCGCCAGCAACATTCTACACTGGCAACATTTATTTTATGACAGTACCCGAGAAAGCGAAAAAGTCAGAACATTTTTCTTCTTCTTCTTCTAATTACTGCAAGGGTATTTAAACTTCGGCATGCCGAAGCTATCTTCCTTTCTTGTTAAGCTTTAAATCAACATACGGAAGATCGAATCACAGATTAAAAAATAAAAGAACATAAAAAAAGTATCACACTAACCTTAAGCATAGCATCTTGCGGAAAACGATTATCTTGAATCATACAAGTTACTATTTGTAGTTGAACTAGTTCGTTTTCAATACTATTTACGACACAGGCGTGATATATGTTTGCTTGACATTCTGTCGGTCCGTGTTGACATTGAAATGATAGTTCACCTTCATTTTTTTCGCTTGTTGTTGCTTTCCCGTAGGGAACGAGGTGGACTTTCAAAATCGATGAAGCAGCCATAAAAGCTGGTAACATCTGCTTCGTAAGAAAATACTTAGAGTCCGGACACAACGCCTCATAAAACACGGACAATAGAACCGGCGCACCATCAGTTCTTAAATAGTCTGGTTGGTTCTGCACAGAAGATCCAGAATAATTTAATAGATTTGTGCATACATAAGTACATACCAGAGATCGGCACTGGTGTCCGATTTGAGCACTACAAGTATACTCGCTTTAAAAACGGTGGCGGTGTTACTCACATCGCATAATATGCGGTTTTACCACCGCAACGTTTGTGTCTAAGATACAGACAACACACAATAGTGTTCCAAGGCACATGGAATAAAACAGACTCAGCAAATACAATACAAATGTAGAATATCGTCCAAGGCCAATGTTACACACGCAGAAGAATGGCAATATGCAAGAAAATAACTTTAAGTTCAAAGTTGCATTTGCATATGTCCTTTTGATCTCCTTTTTTAAAACCGGTGCATTGCCAACAAAAATGTTTTTGTTGTTTTTTAGCATACACAATTGTATATGCGGCGGCCGCTTGCACGAGTAAAAAGTCAACAAATCAGTAGGTACTTACCCATATTTGGCACCGCATAGGAGTGCACAAAGAAACGAAATTAAAAAAATACCGCATTGTTTGACGCGAGTTTAAAAAATACTGTCTTCTTGTAGTTGCAGTGGACTAATGCAGATCTCTGATATGTACATATATTAATATGCATCTTTAATAAAAAGTACTTACATTAAAAATTGGCATTGCTGAATTTCGAATTAATATTCTCAACAAACAAACTGATAGTATAACCACAATAAATATCAAAAATATGCGCTTACGTGATGGAATCATTTGAGCACTTATGTCTAGTTAGAATTGCACTTTTATTAATCCAAAATCGCAATATTTAATATTTATATATATATTCATTACTGTTACTTTTGTTTCATTAATGTGATTGAGAAATTATCGATTAAATAAAATGTCCAGCCATTTAAAAATATACAATTTATACTATTACTCCTTTGTATAGAATCATATTTATATACCATTAGCAAACTATTTTATATATCCATTACAGCTGTGTTTAATGTGCTTCTATTTTTTAGTAACATATACATATTATATATGTACAAAGACTATACTTAATATTCAGTACCGGATGAATATTTCAGATAATCCCGTACCAGGCCGCGAGGCCTGCTTGATGCTTGATAACTAAATCATACATATAGGGACGGCTATTTTATTCAGTTATCGGTGAATAAATAAGTTTAAAAAATATATATAATTATGTGTTTTTATTAGTGTTCTAAAAACAAACGCAGTATGCTTTTAGCCAATTTTTAACATATTTGCATAAATAAGATCTGCCCATTTTTTATTATTATGGAATTTCGGTTTTAATTTTTTCAAAATCGGACCACTATATCATATAGCTGTAATAGGAATATATATATATCTGTTTGCCTTTGTTGCTCGCAACAAATAATTCGTTGGCAACATTTTTCGTTGTAACATTCTTCGCCCGCAACATTTATTTAATGTCAGTACACATGAAGCGAAAAAGTCAGAAAATTTCTCTTCTTCGCCTTCTACTTATGTAAGGGTATTGAAGTTTCGGCATGCCGAAACTTCTCTTCTTCGCCTTCTACTTATGTAAGGGTATTGAATTTTCGGCATGCCGAAGTTAGCTCTCTGGTTATTAGCCTTAAATTTCATAGGGGCGTAGTATATCAGTACTATTTTCATATCTAATCCGCCCTAACTCAATTTAATGTCACTTTTTATAGCCTTACAGGGTATTATAATTTTAGTCAGAAGTTTGCAATGCAGTAGAGGAGCAAACGAAAAAGTCAAAACATTTTTCTTCCTTTTTTTCTACTTACTGCATGGGTATTCAAACTACGGCATTTCGAAGTTAGATTCCTTCCTAGTTTAACTTTATTTACATAAAATAAAACAGATGTGCGTAACTTCAGTCTGACCATATTTTATAAGTTTTTCTCCCTATCTTAAAACTATTGGGTCACACTGGTTCCCGAGCGAGATATATGGCAATTTCGCTCAAAGCTTTTCGAAAGCTTAATCTTATGTCAGTACCTAGCTTTAGTATCAGCAAATAATTGCTAGACACCAGCAAACAGCAAACGCTGGTAGGGTCTTCCTAGAGATCGGCCATCCAGTCTTACGAGGAGGAGGAGAAAGGGGAAACCGAAAGAGCGCCACATACCGTCCCCACCCACGGAAAGGGGAAATATGGATGGTATGTGCGTCGCGAGAGGAATGCATCCACTCATACCAAGGCAGGAACTGAGCCCTGGCCTTGAAGTCTGTTCTCGACCTAAGAGAGACAGAGGAGAGAAAAGTAGGTAAGGGAACCGGCAGTACCGAGCCCACATATAGGGAAAGGTGACAGACATGTTGGTGAGATGAAAGAAGCAGCCGTAAAAAAAAACTCTCGGGGTGCGAATAAAGAGCTGTGAGTTCGGTGGGAAGTAGAGGTGCAAGCTCCAAAATAATCTTTAGTGGGGTGTTTACAGTAAAAACCCGATCCGGAGATCAAGCGAACAGGAAAAGATCAGGCAGGCTAAAAAGAAAGAATAAAGTGAGTCCGTTCCGAATGTAACCTAGATTAGAAATAATAAAACTATTTGGGGTTCAGAGGGGCAGAACTGCCTTTCCGCGGAATATCGTTTTTCATGGATCCGGGGAATAGTTTCTTTAGGGACCCGGTTAACGAACCAATTCCTACCTTGAACCCCACTACAAGCAAACCAACCCGAGGGAATTTATGCGATAGTTACTAAAGATGTTTATCTATTTAATCTATCTATACCCTGCAGTACCACTTCTCATCAATAACAAACAAGCGTGGTGAGCGTTTTTTATTTATTTTGACTTTAAAGAAGTAGTAAGAAGCCAATATGTTTCAGCTGACAAAAGTTAAAGAAAAGTGAAATTTTTGTTAACAAATTCCAATTATACCGTGAGTGTTGTTGTACAGCAGTAGATGCATTTTTTTTATAGCAGTGAAATTGTACGAAACACTGTTTTTGTGTAAGATTTTATTTTGTAATTTTTGCTTTTCTTTTATATTTATTTAATGCTTTTTTTGTAGATCCCACCGGTCAGGATGTTATCGGAGCAACCTACATGGATCATAGAACCTGCATAGATCATAGAACATATATATATTTGGTTAATTTGAATATAAGTTCCTTTTAATTTAAATTATTATTGTTACTGTTATAAGATAAAAAGGAAATAAATAAATGAATACATTTAAAAACTCCTAGATGAATCGTTGATTAATTGGTGATGAATTATTGATAAATCGTTGATAATTTGTTGATGAATTCATTAACATTTTTTTGATGCATTTTTGGTATAAATGTTGTTTTTTTTTTTTTTTTGATTACTTACTGATTAAATATACCTTTTTGTCATCTACGTTTTGTGCGTGTGGTGATCCTGACCACACGACTGGCATCGGTCGTCACTGCGGCAAGATCTCTTGGAATGATGGTGGGCCAGGCAATTGACGCAGTACTTCTTGTCCATGACTGCCTGGAGCCGTTTCTCAGCATTCAGTCGAAGGAAACGGTGGCACTTCCGAAGAGGATGGTTCCCTTGACAGACTCGGCATGGGTAGGATATAATACCTCGAGAACGTCTGCATTTCATCTCGTCGTATGGAACCCAGTAATTTGAGGAATCGGGAGAAGTAGTAACTCGTGTGGAGAACGAGGAAATCCTTTGGATCGGATCGGATATAGTATCAGGAGGAATCGGTACACTGGAGGAGCAGTTGCTTGGATGCAACAAAGTGTGATGCCGACCTTGACACGTGAAACATTTGTCGGCGCTTGTGCAATTACGGAGTTGATGACCGCTTTCAAAGCAAATTAACCTTTTTTCGTATGTAAGAGGAGCGATCCTCTGTCGTTATCTGGAAAAAGCGTAGACATATACCCACTGGATGAATCTCTTTGAAACATAAATCACATCTTTTGGATATCTGAACGATCGGTGGATGTTGGTTCGGACGAATGAAGCCGCAACTTAGGAGGTAGAATATAATCTTTGGTCTCTAGAGACCTACGTCGCGCAGTAAGGAATGAATCAAGTTCTTGTTTTGTTTGGAATAGATTACTCCCATAGTGAGAGCGTCAGCTTTGGAAGCTCCTCGGATCAAAAATAAACCAAAAGAAAGTCCCAATTACCCGTATGAAGGCCGGACATATTTAGGGATGTGAGGCAATTTTGGATTGTACTTTGCAGCTCCTTCAAGGCTGCCGATGATTCGTGTGAGATGGACTGGGTGCTCAGTAATTTCTTTAGTTGGCGTTAACCAGCGCTCGTTTATTTTCGAAACGCTCAGATAGGATTTTTCATGCTTAGCGGAAACCATCGAACTCAGCGAATTGGAAACTATGGAATGAGCTTCACCACTAGTCTTGGCATTTAAATATATAAACTCTTTTTGACAGGTTTCAGCGCAGGATTGTCTATATAGACCGCTGTGAAAAGGTCCCGGAAAGTCGGCCAGCGAATATAATCGCCCGAGAAAATTTCCGTATCGCACGGAGGAAGCTGACAGCCAGACTGAAAGACTGCTTTAGATGTGATCGTATCGATCTCTTCCATTATCTGGGCGGAACACCTTTCGTAAATAAAATATGAATACTCATATTTTGTCTTTATAGTAGGCAAAGTTTCCGCCGCGCCCTCTAAGCCAACTAAAATTTGCTCTAAACAAGCCTAGCACTCTTTTTCGACCTTATTCCAAAGTGCTCGGGCTTGGTCGAGATGAACTTGGCACGTATACTTGGATCGACTGGGGTCTGCTGGACTGCAGAATCTGGACTCGAAATGACTCAGTCGGTCACAGGACATCGTAAATTTATTTAATATGGAGGAAGTCATTCTGAATATATTTTTGGGACATTTGCTGTCATGTATATATATATAAGGATTTCGAATTATTTATGTGTCGAAGATGAATTTGGAATTAAGGAATATTTATTTTCGAAGCTGAATTAGAAATTTAGGAACCAATCAAAATATTATAGTTGCGGAGATGTGCAAATTAACTGAATAATATTCACTGAGCCGGAAAAACCTACGGTCACACTAATACGGATATATATGCACTTGTATTTCTAACTTTATTATTTAGTTGGAATTTATTAAAAATAATTTAAAATCATTTTTTGCCTGGACTTATTTAGTTGACCACTGCTGTATTTGGCGCAGAACTGGTTTCGTAGATAAGGCGTGTGTGTGAATATGTATGTGCATTAGCCGTTTGCCAATGCAGAATAGCGGAAACAAAAGAGGTGGAAAAAAATGCCAAAAATCAAATCGTCGACTTGCAGTCGATTATGTATGCAATTTCAATATGTATATGTTTGCATATGCATATATGTTTGCATATGCCGCTAAGGATAGAGCAAAGAAGAAACAATAGAGCAGGTAAAAGTAAATATATAGTTAAGCGGCGTTTATGTGCTGTGGACTGTATATTCGATTTTTGTTTTGGAATAATTATATATTAAGTTAATCCAGGATGGGAATTTTTATAATTTTTTTAATTTGCTGGGTAAACTTTTTAAATTATTAAACAAGAAAGGAAGCTAACTTCAGCATGCCGAAGTTTAAATACCCTTGCACTAATTAGAAGAAGAAGAAAAATGTTCTGACATGTCATAAAATAAAAGTTGCCAGTGCAAAATGTTGCTGGCGAAAAATGTTGCAGGCAACAAAGCCAAAAAGATATACAGTAGAATCCGGTTATAACGACTCCGCTTATAGCGTCCGTCCAGTTATTGCGACGAAAACTTGATGGGTTGGTTTGTTCCCATACAAACTTATATGAAAGGGCCTCCGGTTAGTACGTCTCCGCTTATAGCAACCAACCGCTTATACCGACGAGTTTTTTCAAAATTCAACCGGTTATTGCGATGTGCCGAAAAAATAGTACATCGAAATAATTACACAGTGTTACGAAATTGCCAAAAGTGAATGAACTTTTGAAGTGACCTAGTAGAGATTGTTTATGTTATGTTTTGTTTAACAAAAAACTATGTTTGAAATTTTTCTAACACCCTCAAAATCTGAAGATATTGTCAAAAAACCGTTTTTCGGCGCTTTGAAAAAGCTTTGAATAATTCCTACTCGAAAAGTTTTCGACCAATTTGAAAAAAACTTGGCGCTTTTTATAGCTTAAAATGTAGCTTACAGGAAAAAATAATTTATTGTTTGTTGCGAATGATAAATACAACATTTTTGGTTCGAAGTTTTAACTTTTTTTTTCGCGTTTTTTCGACTTTGACGACATTTTTTTAAAACAAATTACAAATATTTTTCAATGATGCATACCTCTTTTTATTGTCTAGTCAATTACGAATAAAACAAGACAAATTTCATGAAAGAAAAAACACGACAATTTTATGGAAATATCTTAAAACTTGGCAAAGTTTTAATTTTTTTCATTAAAATGGTGTACATATCGCTAACGTCAATTCTTGCTATAAGTTTTTTCCCATGTTTTAGTAAACATAGTCAATCCGTTATTCGCAAGGTCACTACTTTTCGTACCTCGTCATTTACTATGACTTCGTATACGTTGGGGCTGAGAAGCTTTGTTTTCAGTTTGCCTAGGCAAATCTACTTGATATTTTCCTGCGCAGGAATTTTTCTGTTTACTTTGATTTCTGGTAGTGACTTTCAGAATTGAATTATTGGTTTGCATGTTTTTTAAGTCTGATATTGTTATTCTAGATAATGCGTCTGCTACATTATTATCTTTGCCTCTCAGATACTCAACTGTAAAATTATATTCTTCCAATTCGAGTCTCATACGAGTTAATTTTGAACTATGATTTATCATAGAGAATAGGTATGTTAGTGGTCTGTGATCAGTCTTGACAATGAAATGTCTACCATAAACATATGGTCTGAAGTAAGGTATCGCCCAGTGAATTGCTGCCAATTCTTGTTCTGTTGTGCTTTTATTACTTTCGCCCTTAGTAAACGATCTTGATGCATAAGCAACTGAAAGTTAGAGTCCATTTTTGTTTTGAGTTAAAACTGCTCCACATGCTTGCTTAATTGCATCCGTTATTATGCAAAATTCTTTGCTGAAATCTGGGTATTGTAATAAAGTTGGATTCATTAGTGCAGATTTAAGATGTTCGAAGGCATTCTGGCAATCAGTCGACCATTAGAATTTTACATCTTTCTTACATAATCTTGTTATGTGACGGGAATATTCTGCAAAATTTTGGATAAAACGTCTATAATATTTGCAAAACAATAATTCTTCTAGCGATGTCTGCATCATGTGGGACTGGATAATTTTTGATGATGTCGTATTTTTTGTCGTCTGGCAAGATTCCTTTATCTGTGCATTTGTGTCCCAAAAATGTGGCTTCGTGCATGAAAAATGAGCATTTTTCAGGATGTAATTTAAGATTGCATTTCCTACATTTCTCAAAAACATCAGTTTGGTGTTTAAGCATATGTTTTTCGGAACAACCTATGACTATTAGATCATCCATGTAAAGGAAAGCTTGAGAAGGTTCTAATCCTGAGAATGCTATAGTCATTATTCTCTGTAATGAATTTGGCGCTATGATATGAACCATTGCTTGTCGAGAAAGACTTTACGTCCCTTTAACTTTCTTCGAGTTCGATTTGATGGAATCCAGACATTAAGTCTAGACATGAGAAGTATTTCGCTCTTCCTAGTTGATCTAAAATATCATCAATTCTAGTTAGCGGGAATTTATCCGAAAAATTTTTTTTATTAATTTGACGATAGTCGATTACTAATCACCATTTTTTCTTATCAGAACCGGGAAGGGATTTCTTCGGAACTAACAAAAGTGGGCTATTGTATGGGGATACAGACGGTTCGACTATTTTATTATCGATTAATTTTTGTACCTATACCTGTATCTCGTCTTTTTGACTATGCGGATTTCTGTAATTTTTTGTGTAGACTGGTTCTTCATCATTCAATCTTAGTTTTTGTTTGTAGAAGTTGTTTGTTGTTATTGATTCGGTTTCGAGTCCGAATGTATCGCTATATTTGGTGCATATCTCTTTTAATTTTGATTTGAATTATGGGGGAAAATTTTTTGTTAGTTGAGATAAGACAGTCTTTTCTCTTACTTCGGGATCAGTTTGAACTATTTCGTAGTTCGAATGTGTTTCGTATTTTGAATCCTTAACATTTATTATTTGATCAACATTGGTTGTATTCAGCAATCGGACAAATGCATTTTTGGTAGCTGCTACTGTGTGTGCAACATAAATGCCATTTTAAATTTCCTGGTTGGGAATTAGTACAGTATCTTTATTTGATAATATGTGAATCTTTCGGACCAACTGAGAACTTGCTGGTAGAATCATGGAATTGTTACCAGAATTGTTACCAATCTTCAGTGGGCTTGAAGTCTAGTTGACAATTAATTTCTTTATGAAATCAATGCCTATTATTCCATCAAACGGTATTGGGAATTACTGATCTATCATATGAAAATTGTGTGGAATTATATATTTGTCTGTCTGTATCTTAATTGATTCAATAATTTCTTGGCTAATGCCTTGGATAATCTTGTATACTATTAAAATAATCGGCTTTTTCTTTTAGAATTGAAATATTTGCTCCCGTGTCAAGCTCGGTACTGTGACGAGATAAATTTTTTTAAAGCTGTCAAACTCCATATAAAAAAAAACGGAGCAAAAAGAAGAAGAAGAGAAATTTTCTGAAAGCTAGCTTTCGGGGGTACTGTGATGAGATAAATATTGCGAGCGAAACGGGTAAAAACGTTGCCAGATCAGAAAACAAATCAGCTGTGATTTCGAAGCGAAATAAATGAATTTAATTATTTTGAAAGCTAGATACGGAGAAGAAGAAGAAGAAGGAACAAAAATGTCTAGAATTGAACGGTTTTCTTCTCGTGAGGAAAAAGTAGCTTTAATCAAATCAGTTGAGGCAAAGCCCCCAATATGGGATTAAGCTCACAAGGGGCATTTTAATTCTATATTTGTTACTAGTGCCTGGAAGGCCATTGGCAAAGAGTTGCAAATCTTCCATTTATGTTCCTCCTAAACCAGTAATCAGGTATTGGTCGTCGACGACCGTGGCGCCTCTGGTTATTAGCCTTCAGCTCCTTAGCGGCATAGTACATCAGCATTATTCCCATATCTAAACGGCTTGAATTCATTTTAATATCTGATTTTATTAAGTTTGTTTACATAAAACAGCTGTGCGTAAGTGTCAGTTTGACCCCTTTTATGCGTTTTCCGCCTTTTCTTTAAACTATTTGGTCACACTGGTTTCCGAGCAAAATATATAACAATTCCGCTCGGAACTTTTTGAAAGCCAATTTATCTCGTCACAG
>VNJU01005994.1:0-13487 GCA_008042675.1 Drosophila seguyi | reverse complement strand
GAGCTCAAAAAGATTAGTTGTCATTGATCTTCGCTTTATAAATCCATGTTTTGGGATAGCCGACAACTTAGAGATTCCTCTATAGTTATTGGCATCCGATTTGCTACCTCTTTTTTTTTGTAGAGAGGAATATCAAAAGATCCCTTCCAAATAAGGAGGAAGTAGGAGGTTTCTAAGGATAGGGTAAACAATTTTAGAAGGTCGTCCGCACACACTGGCTTAACACGGTAAAGATATAAAAGAGTAGAGCTTTCGTTTAAACTAGGACTGAAAATTTACTTCTGTTTGGGCATGATGTAAAAATATATCTGATTTGAGTCAGAGTCAGCTTTCAAAAGAAAGCAAGAAATGTGAAATGGGCTTACGTTAACAATGTTATAAAACTGTTTTGGCACCTGAGAGAACTGTGCCCTGCAATGAGTCAAATAATATTTGTAACACTGCGCATTTTAACTCGGTAAAATACAGCCCAGAATTATTGTTTTAAAAATCCAATAATATCCTGTGGGATACTAAAATCACTAAGAACTACTAAATGGTCTCTATTCAAAAGTCGGAAGGAGATAAAGTGGGAATTAATTAGTTTTTTGGAGCGGATGTCGTAGAGGTCTGGTCGAGCCTGGGAAGACTTATTCCTAGAGGCCCCTTTTATTTTTCATCAGGCCAGAATTTGGTAGTGATAAATGCGATAACATCATCAGATGTCTGAGCAGGGGAGAGTCGCGATATAAATATCAGTTTCAAGGGGGTACTGCTATAAAGGCTTTCGGCGAAGCAGAATGCTTATCTGCATTGCCAATATCAGTAGTCCGGGCCCGACACCCTGGGCAGAGAAAATATCGGGGCTCTAAGGGGTCAATATTTGAGACACCCCAGGGGACAAAACGGATATATCACCGGGGGTACGGATTCTTTCACAACACAGTCGGATACAAATTTTTTTTTTTTTAACACTCGATTTAAAAACTCTGAATTGATCCTGAGGTCGAGGGAGGCTGCTTTTAGGAGCCTGCGGCTGGTGGGTGGGATCAGACCAGATGCGGCAGAGCAGTTTTGGTTTTTCGCACTAACGCATAAAGAAATCATTTCCATTTCAACCTAGCGACAGGGCTTACAGCAGAAACGCAAACCGATGTTTCTTCTTACATATATAATATGAATTAAATGAACAAATCAAAATTTTCCTGTATGCGGTACTAATTTGATCCTACCATAACAAACATCCAACGCACGTCGCGTATATCTGAAACAAAAATATTCCGGGCTTTACTTATTGAGTGTTTCATATTAAAGCCACCGCGATTAGAAGTGAACGGGAACTTTATTGATCATTAAATATAAGATTTAAATAAAACCCCTGGTTTTATAGATGATCACCTCAAGTGATTGCTTACATTGAGGGGACACTACATTCTCATTTCCTTGCCTTTTAGGGCTGCTCTAACAATTCTAGTTTCATATTCTCTATGATGTTTCAGGAGCTATTCGTGGAGGAACACTCCAGGTTGTGTACAGCACAATAGTTTGTGATTATACCGATATTCCAGGGACAAGCTTAGTTTTCGAATCCCGTTTTTGTAATCCTGTCATGGCACTATAAATAGACATTAAAAGCTTCTTGGGCTTGCAGAACTCAAGGAGTAAGAATTGGAAATTCAAATGTTCAATTTAAATTTGATAATTTCAGAACAGTTTTTGAAATCGATAGGTTAAGTAATCTTAAATTCAGTATATTTCTATGTTGTATTTTCGCAATGTAAGAGTCTGGGCACTCTAAGAAACTGTATAAGAGAAGTAAGACGCGCCAGCAAACACAATTTGAAACGCGTAAAATAAATGAATAAATTTGAAATAACAGAAAGGTAATTCTGCAGAACACCCATTACACTCCCGATTTTTTTTAAATTTTTACTGTTAATAAAGGCGATTTTTTAAAGAATTATGGTGAAAATCTTATTTGGGGGAGGCTTCTAGTTTTTGTTTAAACGATTTTTAAAGTTTAATTATTTTCCATACAAAATGTATGCGCGTTCCGAGTATTTCGTCAACAATGACCAGTGTGACCAGAGTTCACGAAGACGAAAATGCAGACTGATTTCGAGTAAAAGTACTAGAACATATTAGAAAATGCTGATAACGATATATTTTTAATGGGGGTGGTCTCACTGTTCAACATTTAACTGTAAATTTTAATTGCGATTTAAAAAAATTAAAATCTGCTCCCAAATGTGCAACAGTTGCGAAATTTCGCTAATAGAGCTGAACTCTTTCAGTCTTAGTTATTTATTCCAATATCTACAGAGCCATGGCGTCTTACTGTCTGAGAAAAAGTGTGAGAAATGTGGTGCCCCGTCCACATTACGGGGATCCACATTCTATTGCACAGGGTCAATCCAATTGGCCAAGAATAAAAAAAAACGTTTGCGGCATAAGCATACGTTTTTTGAAAGTAAGGTATTCCGTTATTTTAATTATATTTATATTTTAAAGTTTAATATTTTCAGGATCGAAACTAAGTTTCCAAGAAATCTGCAATTTCGTCATAATGAGCCTTATGAGAATAAAAAATGAGCACGAGTATATGGGTCGAGTGCTCCGGTGGTCGAAGCATACCGTCAATGATTGGGCCAGTTTCCTTCGGGAAGTTTTCATTTACTGGCCCAAGCAAAACGGTCGACAAAAATTAGGTAAGTATAAAGAAATTGATTACTTTATGAATATTAAATGTGAATTACTTCATTCCTAGGCGGTCCCGGCAAAGTAGTCGAAATCGACGAGACAAAAGTCGGTCGACGAAAGTACAATCGTGGGCGGACTATTGAAGGGCAGTGGGTCTTCGGCGGAATTCAACGGGACACAAAAAGAATTCTTTTGTGAAATAGCGAGACCCTGCTGGCCTCAATCAAGGACAATATTGCCGAGGGAAGCATAATTGTGTCGGACTGCTGGAAGGCCTATAATTGCCTCGAGGATGAGGGATTTCGTCACTTTACAGTGAACCACTCGATTAATTTTGTGGACCCTGTGAGCGGTGGTAAGTTTTGCAATAAACTTTTTGCCTACGGCTTAAGAATTAAGTTTGTTAATAAACTTAGAAGGGCTAGGAAAGCCTGCAAAATTAAAAAAAAAAAAATCGGGAGTGTAATGGGTGTTCTGCAGAATTACCAAAAATTTCAAAAGTCGGGAGTGTAATGGGTGTTCTGCAGAATTACCATAACGCATAATACATACATTCAGTGTTGCCAACTATCGGTCGCCGTTTATAGTCGGACAGGCCAATTAAAATAGCTAAATTAAATAAAAAATAGCAAAGAAAATAGCTCGTAATTTTTTTAAACATTAAGTGCAATGCATTTTAATACGAAACATAGTGTGCACACATTATTTAAGTGGTCCACCGAGCTAATGGAACAATGTTGTGTTACCAATAAGAGAATCCGTCGTTTTTCTAGGAAAACAGATAGCTTGGTGGATTACACACAAGATTTGACTGTTAATAAAGGCGATATTTCTAAAAATTTGTGCAAGCCTTTTTTGGGGGAGACTTGTGCCTTTTTTTAAACGATTTTTAAGGTTTAATTATTTTCCATACAAAATGTATGCGTTTCCCGAGTATTTAGTCTGCAATGAGCAGTGTGACCAGAGTTCAGGCATACGAAAATTCAGGCTTATATGCAGGAAAAGTACTAGAAATATAAGAAAGTACTGATAACCATTAATTGTAATGGGTCTGGTCGCACTGTTTAATTTTTAAATGTGAATTTACATTGCGATTCTAAAAACCGAAATGTGCACGTCAATTTGCAAAAACTGCGAAATATCGCTCATAGAAATTAATAAATTCAGTATAACTGAATTATTTACATTTTTACAGCGTCATGGCGTACTGATACGGAAAAAACGTGCGAAAAATGTGGTGCCGACTGCACATTGCAGAAAAGTACATTTCACTTCACGGCTTCAATTGCCAAAAACAAAAAGAAAAAAACGATTGCGGTCGAAAGCGCAATGCACTTTCAGCCAGTCTATAAGAAGGCATACGTTTTTTGGAAGTAAGTAATTCTGTTATTTTATTTATTTTTATATTTTTAATTTAATATTTTCAGAATCAAAACTAGGTTTTTAAGAAATTTGCAATTTTGTACTGTTGAGCTTGATGCGAATCAGGAACGAGCACGAACATATAGCTCGAGTGCTGCATTGGTCGCAGCATACAGTAAATGATTGGACCAGTTTCCTGCGGGAAGTGTTTATATACTGGTCCGAGCAAAACGCTCGAAAAAAATTAGGTAAGTATTAAGAAATTGATTAATTTAAATATATTAATTGTGTGTTATTTGATTTTAAGGCGGTCCGGGCAAAGTCGTAGAAATCGACGAAACTTAAGTAGGACGCCGATAGTACAATCGAGGGCGGATGATCAAAGGCCAGTGGGTACTCGGCGGCATCCAACGGAACACAAAAGAATTTTTTTGTGTCCCGTTTTACAGCGAAACAGCGAGGCGCTGTTAGCTTGTATTAAGGACAACATTGCCGAGGGGACCACCATCGTGTCCGACTGATGGAAGGCATACGATTGTTTAGAGGAAGAGGGATTCCAACATTTTACCGTAAATCACTGAGTAAATTTCGTGAACCCTGTGAGCGGAGGTGAGTTTTGCAATAAACTTTTCACCTACGGCTTGAGAATTAAGTTTTCTAATAAACTTAGAAGTTAAAAAAGCCCGCAAATTAAAAAAAAAAAATAAATCGCACGATTGTTTTTTCTGCATATTTACTATCCATTTACCACATTTTTTTTAATCCGGCATTTTATATGAATTTGCACAACCCTGGGACCGCCTCCTCTCGATTTAGATCGCTCATGATGTTATTGAAGTTGTTCTTGTTGATCAGAAGATTTGCCATTAGAGGTGCAGACAACATCGATACATCGATTTTTTGGAAAATTCTAAAACCATCGATGTTTTTTACTATCGATTTTTTTTATTTGAAAAGTGATGACTTTTCAAAGAAGAAGAAGCATTTTGACACTTGGGTGTTCGTTTTAAAGAGGTTGCCACAATGATATATCCAAGGTTCGAGAAACAAGGCTTTCAAATGACCAACAATTCTTATAAAGCATGTCACGCAATAAAAGACGATATTCAAAGTGCCATAAAAAGGTTGTCAAGAGAGCATTCCACATCAGCGTCGCACCACATTACCAAATCAGTCAGATACTTTAGATACCTATTTTACCACGCTAAAACTGAAGTTGAAAACCTATGCAAGGAGGCAGGATGATAACTATCGATACACCTCACTCTACTTTACATATATGGACCATATATGGAAGTGGGTAAAAAATATTTGTGTGTGCCGGCAACATCATGCGAATCTGAGCGATCGTTTAGCAAAGCTGAACAGATTAATTCCGACCGACGTACCCGTCTTAAGTCATACTTGGTCGACAAGTTGATGTTTTTAATACAAATTATGAATACTTTAAAAAATAATATTATAATTAGATTGGATGTCACGAATTTCTGTTTTTGTTCATTAACTTTCGAATACATATTTTGTTTCTTCAAAATTCGAACTTAGACAATTTTTCACATACTTTTATAAAATTTAAAACATGGCCATTTTGTATTATTCCAGAATTTCGGTTTAAATTTTATCCAAATCGGACCACTATATCATATAGCCGTCATAGGAATGTATATATCACAGCTATTTTGCTTTGTTGCTCGCAACATTTAGTTCGTTCGCAACATTTTTCGATTTCAACATTTATCTTATTTCAGTACTCGAGAAATCGAAAAAGTCAAAACATTTTTTTTTTTTTCTTCCACTTACTGCAAGGGTATTTAAACTTCGGAAAGGCTTTTTTTTTAACAGTAAATATGCACCATATAATCATTTTCAGAAACAACAAAGGGAGTTTTTTTTTTAATTGGAAAAACAAAAATTAGATAACTGCTATTATCTGAAAAGTACAACAGAGGCAACAACAAACAAATTATTATTAAGATGAATTGCTATATATACGTAAAAATTATTTGCATTAAATTCTTTAAAGTTTCGCTGAAATCAACGCTTGAACTGGCTTGCGAAAAAGTAACTTCTGTCTGTGTCGTGTGCGATACCCTTGCAGGGTATCTACCATCTTCATCGGAACAACAAAGGAGCTCAAGAACAACGCAAATTTATTCGATATATGTAGACGCCATGAAAATGAGGCCGTCCAGAAAGGAATTAAATGGATATTCAACTGCCCTTTTTCGCCTAATGGTGGGGGATGTTGGGAAAGGCTGATAAGAATAATAATAAGATTATTAAATAAAACATTGCACAGTATCAACCCACGGGTCGAGACCGAGGCAGAAAACATACAAACTCAAGTTCTCTTACTGAATTGCCAATCACACATGAAGACGAAGAATCCTTAACGCCGAAACAATTTTGAATGAGCTGTGCAAATTCGGCACAGACGCCACAGCCAACTGTTAAAAAAATAAGCTTTTAAGGACCGTTATAAGTGGCACCAAATCATTAGATGATCTTGTACTCATATTGAACGCAACCTTACCAAGAAGTACGTGGAAGAGGGGACGAATAATCAAAATTATCACTGGAAAAGATCAAAAAGTACGTTCAGCCGACGTAAAAACTGTGGATACTATTCTGCATCGACCAGCTTCGAAGTTAATACGACTCCATTGTATGGTGAATCTGAGGACGATTCACATGTGGGGAGGGTGTAAGAATTTGAAATATTTTAATGTTAAATTTAAATTTGATAATGTCAGACAGTATTCGATATCGATAGGTTATATATCTAATTAGAATTTCGAAATGTAAAAGTCTGGGCACTCTAAGAAAGAGTATAAGAGACGAAGATGCGCCAGCAAATAATAAATTCAAATGCGTACAATAAATGAATAAATTTTAAATAACAGAATTAATGGAATATCTTTTGTCAAACCTTAACACTACGTAGGAAGCTACCATTGTTTTGTTCACTTACGTCAATGCAGTGCACTATGGGGAATTTGACAATTTTATATTTGGAAAGATCTTCTTATTTTATATTTTTCATATTTTTAGCGAAATTTTCCGATGTTTCACTAGGTTTTAAGCAACAAAAGGAAAAGGTTACGTTTTCTTACGTTTCTGTATGCTTAGAGTGACCATTTGTTGTAGAGGAGAAAATAAGATATTTACCTTTCGAGCTAAGGCCACACTGTACGCCACACGTGAAGAATGAACAACAAATTGGACGAGGTCGTGTGTGTGTTGCCGTGTGTATTATGCAAGCAAAAGCTGTGTAAAATCTGCCGATAACCGAGATAATTTGATGCGATTTGCGAGAACAGCGTGCCGCTAGCTGCAGTTTCCCGAAATGTATCGTCTGTTGAGCGCAAATCGAGCGGCGGCAGTGCAAAAGGCACTGCGAGTGCCACCCACCGCCCCCACAACAACAGCAGTGTGCTGCGGCTGCGGCGGCAACTCTGGATTTGCGCCTCCGAATTTCGGTCATTATCAGCAGTATTATCAGATGCTATACCGCCAAATGCCGGCAAGTGAGTGTGATGCAGCTGCCAATGGGTGTTTTCTCAACGAGACATGTGCTTCTTACCGATTTCAGTGACACTTGCACCGAAATCAGTAACATCGGCGACGGCGGCACGCACACAAACAACGATACCCACACAGTCAGATGCAGTGGCCCAAACCAAAAAGAAGAGGTTGCGCAAGCCCCGCTACGCCAAATATGTAGAACTTCTGGAAGGTAGGCTGCTTCCCAACCAGAAGCTTCATTCAGTATAACAATCTGTATCCTCTGTCCAGTCACCGAACAGGCCATCAGCGAGCGCAGGTCGCGGGTGAAGCGGCTTAAGTCGAAGAAGCTAGCCGACTTCATACAGAAAGCCCAGCTACAGATCTTGGAGAGGCGTGCAAGGGAGGAGAAGAAGGATAATAAGAAGATTAAGGGGTGTGCACTGGAGTTATCAAAGCGGCAACCTGTGGAGTACCAAAAAATCGACATGGAGGCGTTGGATGCCTCTGTTCTTGAGTCCGGCCTATACGACGACCGGCCGATGCTATTCTTTGGTAAGGATGAATACACCAAGCAGCTGATAGCAAATCCCGAGGAGGTGCAGAACATCCTTAAGAGTTTTAACAACTTTCGGGATATCATCGAGAGCATTGAGAACGAACGTCACGATGCGGATTTTGGGTGAGCTGATTAATAAAACTGAACTATTAATTCTTCGCTGAAGAGTTATATATATTTTCAAGTATTCTGTTGCATCTTTCAGCCCTCTTACGAAGGTGCCTTCTGAAGATCCCGAAGTTGTCGTCGACCCCTTTGAGGCTATCGAACCCTACATTAATCCTCTGGAAAGAAGCAGTCCGTCTTCGCTAACATCAGTGGCCATGCCCGCAGCTATCGCAGTTACAGCAAAGTCCAAAAAGCGGTGAGCTATGATTTTAAGAAAGATTTCTGGTTCAATTTCCCTAAAGTAAAATATTTTGTTCCAGTTTCAAGTCAAAGATTCATGTGAACGAAGAGCAGGAGCGCCTTGCAAAGCAGAAGGCGCTACACATGAACCTGATCACCTATTTGAATGTATGTGTGTCGGCCAATATGTTGAGTCGTGCCTTGTCCACCATCATTGCGTATCGCGGAAGGGTGAGGAAGAGTTCTATGTCCCATCTGTCTCCAGGCCTCATCACAGTCGATCTGTACAATATTTTGCTGCACGGTTACGCGGCTAAGGGCTCCTTTGAGCGGTCTCAGGAGTTGTTTACGCTTATCAAAGAAGATGGTTTAGCGTTAAATGAACAAAGTTATGCCGCCATATTCGAGTGCCTGGGCCGCTTGGAGTCGGACGAAGAGAATCAACGAACTATTAGCAAATACATAGCACAAGCGGAGAACGAAGGATTCACCCTCGATCAGATTATGGACCGTTCGAAGTTCGTAGCGGATCAGCGAGACATAGCCCTGGATGCCATTAGACGGATTCGCCCGGACTTCACGCCCGTCTATCTGCCTCCCCAGCTGGGCTATGACAACGAGCTGCTGAATCATTTGAATAAGCACACTCTACCAGTGGGAGGACCAGCACAAACAGGGGACCCAGACTATGCGATAATGAACTCAAAACTTGGCTACACCAAAGCTCAATTGGAGCAGCTCGCCCGGGAGCAACTCAAGGTAGAACTCGACGGCTGCATCACCATCAAGTCTATCGAGAAGTCCAAGGAGTTCGCCAATGCCGAAAGATGCGTAAGTTTTATATTCTAAAATGTATTTCCCAATTGAAAATTGATTTTTATTTCAGCGTGAGCGCCTGAAAGAGCTGGAGGAAAATTGGCGGAAGCAAATTTCCGCGGCTATTGTCCGCGATCTTAATACCATGCGGGCCCAGGTCCGCTTTAAGCCACATGGCTTCATGACCTACTATACATACCTTAAGACCCTTGACACCTCGCACTTTTCCGACATCCTGATCAAGGAGCTCTATAAGCTGGCCGAGGGCTCGGAGACATTCAGTCCGACAGTGGGGCAGCTGTACAAGGAACTCGGACAAAAGGTGCAGCGGCGATACCAGATTGAGCAGAAGAAACACAACGGCACGCTGGAGAAGGTGGGCGAAATCTATAGTTCGTACTGTGATTTGTGGGATAGCGGCCGAACGCAGGACAACACACGGCAGGCGTGGCAGCGTCTCGTGCACGAACAGCGCGAGAGTGGCCCGAGCATGGATCTGCCGGAGGTGCCGTGGCCATCCAATGTCCTCACTGGCGTGGGTCGCTTTCTGTACAACATATTGATGCGCGACATCAAGATCGATACCCATGTGATGAGGAAGCAGAAGTCCAAGACGACTGCCCAGCCACAGAACCTGTTGCCCGCCTTCTACACTCTGTTCCGTAACCAGGGGCGCTTGGTTAAGGAGGAGGTCAAGCCACATCCGGTGCTGGCGAGATTACTGCGGTCCTCGCGTCAGCAGACGCTTACTTTTGAGTCGAATCTGGTGCCCATGCTGTGTCCCCCCCAGCCCTGGAGTACTCCCCACAACGGTGGCTACCTGCTGAACAAATCGGAGCTTATTCGTCTGCCCCACCAGGCCATCCAGCAGTGGGAGCGCATTGGAGCGTCGAATCCCCAGCATCTGTATCCTGCACTGGACTCTCTGAATCAGCTAGCCAGCGTACCTTGGCGAGTGAACACTCAGCTGCTGGATGTAATTGTTGAGGTGTTCCAGAATGGTGGCGATGCCAAACTTGATGTCCCCCAGCCGCCCAGTTCTCTGCCTCAGCTGCCCACGCTGTCGGCCAAGGATGCCGATGGAAATGCTACCTCCAATGCAGATCGTGCCAAGCAGTTCCGAGATAAGATGGGACACCGCAGGAAGCAAGCCGAGATGTACAGCTTGTGGTGCGATGCTCTCTATAGGCTGTCGCTGGCTCAGCACGTAAGTATTTATGCGAAACCCAAACGAAATCTGTATTGATTACCATGGTTCATTCCCTTTTTTTTAGTACCGCGACAAAGTCTTTTGGCTACCGCACAACATGGACTTCCGCGGACGCGTTTATCCTGTGCCGCCGCATCTAAATCATCTGGGCTCGGACTTGGCCCGCTCTATGCTCATCTTCGATCAAGCCCAGCCACTGGGGGTCGACGGTTTCAGCTGGCTGAAGCTGCACTGCATCAACCTGACAGGTCTGAAGAAACGCGACTCGGTGAGGGAGCGCCTTCTTTACGCAGAGGAGATCATGCCGGAGATACTGGACTCGGCGGACAATCCGCTCACCGGACGCCAGTGGTGGGCCAAGTCGGACGAACCGTGGCAAACTCTGGCCTGCTGCATGGAAATAGCCAAGGTGCATCGTTGCCCGGATCCTGCCGCCTACCTGAGCCGCTTCCCTATCCACCAGGATGGCTCCTGTAACGGGTTGCAGCATTATGCGGCCTTGGGAAGGGATAAGGCGGGTGCTTGCAGTGTTAACCTGGCGCCGTCCGCCATTCCGCAGGATGTGTACAGCGCCGTGGCCACTCTGGTGGAACGGAGTAGGAAAGCTGATGCCCAGAACGGCCTGCATGTGGCGGAAGCCCTAGCCGGATTCGTGCGACGTAAAGTGATCAAGCAGACCGTGATGACGACGGTGTACGGAGTTACCCGCTATGGAGCACGTCTGCAGATCGCACGCCAGCTGAAGGATATTGACGATTTTCCCAAGGACTGGGTGTGGCCGGCCTCTACATACCTCACGACTAAGACTTTCGAAAGCCTTCGAGAAATGTTTACGTCCACGAGAGAGATTCAAGATTGGTTTACGGAGTGCGCTCGCCTCATTGCCGGCGTTTGTAGCCAGAACGTGGAGTGGGTGACGCCCTTGGGTTTGCCGGTGGTGCAGCCGTACAATCGCCAGGAGGCAAAGCACACCGCTCGCACGGGTCTGAAGGTCACCGCCAACCTGCCCATGGACATGTTCGAGAGACCGAACATTCTTAAACAAAAGAACGCCTTTCCGCCCAACTTTATCCACTCGCTGGACTCCTCGCACATGATGCTCACCTCGTTGCACTGCGAGCGGAAGGGCATTACCTTCGTCTCTGTCCACGACTGTTTCTGGACGCACGCGAACACTGTGCCGGAGCTGAATCGGATGTGCCGAGAGCAGTTTGTGGCCCTACACTCGCAGCCCATCTTGGAGCAGCTCTCGGAGTTCATGAAACGCACCTACAGCTTTCACGACACGTGAGTACTTAAAACCATTTCGTTTGGCTGTAATTAATCATTCATTCTTATGCCTTCAGCGACTTCACCAACGATGGTTCCGTGGAGGATCTGTCCAAGCGCCAGCTAAACCGAACTCTGAAGCAATTGCCCCAGAAGGGAGACTTTGAGCTGCGCAACGTACTTGACTCTGTGTACTTCTTCAGTTAAGAATGCCGGCAGATACTATACATGCAAATCGGACAGTGCCTAATATTAGTCATTAGCTTTATTTAATATACACCCACCTGTTGAATTTTTGTTTACCAATTCGGCTTTGATACAAAAAGAAGAACTCTAAATACAAAAAAAAAAAAAAAAAAAAAAACAAGAGGCGGATGGATAGGTGCCGAATGTGATTTCCTAACCATTGATTACATGAACTGGATTATTAAAAAGCTTGTTAAAATATGATCTACGATTCACTTGTTGGAGGGGTCCAGGGAAGATGTTATATAAAATCAAATGATATGTATTACAATCTAAATAGGCAATGCACATAATAAAACTGGAAAATGTTTATTTGCTTTCATGCCCAATGATCGATTCTGTATTTAATTTTCTTCCAATGCACATTTTTTTCGTATGTTTGTTGTTTACCTACATGTTTTTCATTGCTTTTTACGTCAGAGCAGAGGCAGAGCCACTTAAGCGTGTGTGCCTGTGCGTAGACGTGCAATAAAACGATTGTTTAATTAAATTTAGCTTCTACATGATGGATTGTAGATACCAAGTCAATACATCTGTGCAGGCGAAAACATGTGCCAACAGTTAATTACGATTGTATTTGTTTTTTTTTATTGTTTAAAATCAAATAATTTATAATACTCTAAAGTTCTTACGTTTAATTTTTGTTAATTATTTGGTTTTAATCGGTCCTCATTAAATAATGATTTTTTTTTAATTATTGTGGACGACCGCCTACGTAGTGACGAGGAACGCCGAGAGTGTGCGTATAGTTATACACTCAAAATTAAATCAGCTTTGAGGTGTCCGATTGTAAAGAAGTATGTATTACATTGGGGAAATATTGAGCAAACTTGGACTTTTGAAATCGGTTGGGGAAAGAGAGTTAAAAAAAAATAGTGTATATTGAGACCGGCGTAGCCAATCAACACAAAGTTTTTTCACCAAGATAAAATGGTAAGACGATATGTTTGTATAAAGATCGTATTTGTGAACTTTGTTTGGACCGTGATTTCTTTTATTTCATTTTGATGTATTTATCCTTTTTATACCCTGTACCGTAGGTACATAGGTATATTAATTTTGTGCAAATGTATGTAACAGGCAGAAGGAAGCATTTCCGACCCCATAAAGTATATATTCTTGATCAGCATCAACAGCCAAGTCGATATAGCCATGTCTGTCTGTCCGTCTGTCCGTCTGTATGAACGCCTAGATCTCAGCAACTACAAGAGCTAGAGCCACCAAATTCGCTATGTAGGTCGGAATGTTTGGCACGCAGATCAAGTTTGTTTCAGATTTTAAAATTTCCCTCCCACTCCCCCGCAAATCAATAAAAAACGTTTTGCAGCCACAAATATTACCATAGATCTTTTTTTTTGTGCATAGGCATGCATATGTAGTACATGTATCAATACCGAAAATCTGGTAAAGATCGGATAAAAAACACAAAAGTTATTTACTTATCAGTTTGTTATCATTTTGGCAGCTAGCAACAGGAGCTTCCCAAAAAACAAC
>VNJU01005991.1:0-36689 GCA_008042675.1 Drosophila seguyi | reverse complement strand
TTTGGCACAGATTGAGATATTATCTTATTGGGAAAAATACACTTGAAGCATTATTCAAGCTTAAGTTTAAGCTGGATTTTTGAATATTATTTGGGACTAATCTAGATTTTCTTACTTAAGACTCAAGCAATTTAAAAGTAACTCCATATTTTCTTTCTCTGCCGCTTTATAGTTAAAAGTTTAACTGCGGCAGCCACCATTTGGGAATCGAATTTGTTAGAAAACGCTTTTGGGGCAGTTATCGGAAGCTAATGGCTGCGCTGATAATTCCCCAAAATGCCTTTTCTTGTCTTTAGAGCATAATTTACGCATCGTCGCCGGCCAAATGATGTGTAATATATACCTATATATACACCATGTGTGCCAGCTGTGAGCCCGGCTCGTAAAATGGCCGTCCAAAAACAAAAAAAACGGTCTCACAGAAGGCAGTAAAAATCGATGCACACCAGATATAAACGGTATATAAAAGGCACAGTGTGTGTACCGTGTGTGTGTGTGTATTTATGAGCAATTTGCAAGAGTGCTTTAAAGTGTAAAGCGTATGCGCTCGGACGAGACGTAACGATGCGAGCGACCAGCGCGAAAATATATGCTAAGGTAAATGGTGAAAGCAAGGCAAGGCAAACAAACATTGCGCATACGCCGTGTTAATTTGCATTGTTATCAGACGCCGCCACTGCGGTTCGCTGATGCGCGTCTTTTGAGCCAGCGCCGCCTGCCAGGCAGCAGTTACCAGCCACATCCCGGGCCACACATCCACACATCCCCGGCCACATTCATGTCCACATGGCAACTGTTTTGGTTGCCGCAACGTTCCACGCTGCGTATGCGTAACTCCATACGTTCATCGCCCCGCAGCCCCCGGCCATTGTCGGTTTGTTTTTATGCCGTATGTGTATGCGTTATTAAATTTATTTGACTTGACGTGCGCACACACACAGACAGGAGACGGGATGTAGCTGGTGGCAAGGAAATGGATACAACAAACATCGACAACAGACGGAAGAAGGAAGTCGAGGCTCAAGGTTTGCCCGGGTTTTGTGGCTACTGCTACTGCAGAGTCTGAACCGGCGGCCATGCAACTGCCCAGGACTGCCGGGCTCCTCTCCTCTACACTTCTCTCGCTCGCATTCTCATTCTCATTCTCATTTAATATTTAAATTGCTTGTGGTTAAAATATCTCATGTGCTCTTGTGGCAATTTATATTTTAAATTATTAATTCTGCCTTATTACATTACATCCAACATCGCCCTGGATCTCTCTCTGTGTTTTTTTCCTCGTTCTTCTGTCTGGCTCCTTTTCGTTTTGCCTCAATTTCAAGCTTGACTTCATATTTATTCAAAAGCAGACACACACACACACACCACACACTCGACACATGACTTAGATTTTCGGGGTGGGTGCGGATTTGCTTTTGGGGTTTTCGCAATTGAATTTGGTCTCTCTTTGGATTTCCTATTTGCATTTCAAAAGGAATTTTCAATTAAAATGTCAACATAATTTAGAATTAATTTTTGCATCTATGCCAGTCGGTCATGTAAATCGCTTTCTAGGCTGTTTAATTAAATTTTAGTTTCGTTCTTAGGATGCTCGAGGATATTGTGGGGAATGGGACTGGAAGAAGCAGGTTTGTTTTTAATTTGAATAAATTGAATAATCTCTTGCAGAAAATAAACATGGAATATAACAATAAAATACTGTATGTAAACTTGCATTTATTGACAACTTTAATGGAAAGGTTTTATTGTTTGATTTAGTTGTTGTAAAGATTTTTACTAGTTTTGAAAAAAGTGATTCGTATATTTTACATTTATTGTTTTTTGATTAAAATTAACTTTATATTTTAAATCTTTCCAGTTAACCTTTAAAAGTGATAGTGGTTTTATCTTACTGTTTTTTTTTTTTTTATCTTAAAGTATTTTTAACTTTGCTCTGGTTCATTCCCTTCATTCTTTGATATTCATTTTAAATATTTCAAAGGAGATATGAAGCGCCTGCTGCCACATACAAATGTGTGCCTGAATACCATTCTTCGAGCCACATCACCCCGCTCTTCATACCCGTATCGTTCTCTGTTCCTGATGGGTATTAAAAACAAATACATTTTATTCATGGCTGCGTGTCAAAGTTTTTGGGAATATTTATTTCGCCACGGCTCGTATTTATGCCACACATATAAATATAACCATTCCAGTTCCCTTTCCGTTCGCTTGGTACTTTTTTTCTGGATGCAAAGTTTTCTGTTTGTTTTGGAAGTGGCATGTGAATTTTATATCCCTTATTTACGCACAACTTTTTCCCCCTGCACGTTGCGAAAGCCGCTGAAATGCATTCGCAGAAGTTTGGTAGTTACTGAAACAGATGAAAGTTTAATATTTATTTATATAAATTTATCATAATGCCCGCAAAAATGCAGAAAACATCTCAATAAACAAAGGCAAGCATGAAAAGTTTGAGCGATTTAATGTTTAAGCTGATTTTACGCTAATTGCACCGCCTCCTTCGACAAATTACTTATTCTAAGAGGCTTAGGAGCTGCTGTTTCGATATCGCATTAAAGCTCATCAAATGCTTATCTGCTATCAGCAGGCAGCCAACTGCTAAAAGCTGCACTAACAGCTCAGATCCTGGCAACGCATTAACAAACACAAGCTCACGCAGGCAAAAAAAAAGTAAGAGAAAAAAAACAGGGACCTCCCTTAATATAAAAAGGAAATGTCGCATAATCATATGTGTGAGTGTGTGTGTGTGTGGAGTCGTGACAAATGATACGAATATGGCGGAGGGGACTCGAGAAGGTTTAGCAGCAGTTCATAGACCCCCAAAGGACCCATCCGCCACGCCACGGCGTGTATTTTTCATTAGGCGCGAAAAATATTAAACAGACGTCAGGCTGAAATTATTATCCTGAATCTGGCAGAGCCGGCTTGCTGGCGATGATAACAAATTACGTATACGCATCACACATACGCCGCGTTGCCGCTGCAAAGCTCATCAGCGGCAGCGATACATATTTTTTTCCTGCTGCTGTTGTTATATTTAAGCATCGCTTTAGCCCCACCACTCGAGGCAGCGTCTGGCGATGGCAGTTGGCTCTCCTATAAGCCGCTGTGATTGTCAGCTGTGCGTTGCTAAGCTGTGACAGGAGGTCCTTACCCGGCGCTCCTTGCGCTGCGGAGAGGGGTTTTCGCGCTGCCGCACAATTGTTTACGTTATGCGTGTGCGTGTGCGGCTCCTCGGGCACTTTATTATATTTGTAATATGTATTATGACATTTCTTTTATGGGCCTTGGCCTCCCAGCCTGATGATTTGTCGATACCGTGGCACACAGTGCGTTAAGTATTTATTAAACCGAAATACAGGCGGCGCGCAACTTAGGACTAGCCAGGAAGTGGTCGTAATTGCGTTTCTATGTTTGCCATTCGTATGCCTCCTTCATGTGTTCATTTCCGCACGCAAATAAACAGGATAAAATCAGGCAATGCCCAGAGATGCCAGCGTCGAAATATTGATCCAATTTGGCAGGGAAAGGGACTGGAGAGAACAGCTTTCCAGCAAACGATCCGAGTGCCACATAAATTCATTTTTTATGAAACCCAAGCATGCCAGATTGAAAGGGGTGTTGACAAATCCCGGAGACCCTGAGAGAGAGCCTGACCTGCGGCACTTCATAAAACGTAATCCGGCTTTGGGGGCGGGGACTGGCAGGACCGGGTCGCTTATGACAAACATAATCATTAAGCCATTATTATTATTACACTTACGGTGGGCGAACGAGTTCTGCTGCTCCGCCCACACGCACATAAATTACGCCCGGATATAGTGGGGGGTTGGGCCACTACCACTGCCATCTGAAGCAATTCGCCATGATTTACGGTCCATATTCCGGCGAAGGACCCTGAAGGCGTCGCCCTCGTCCTCGCTGCGTTGCCATCGATAAACAACTCGAAATGAAATGCAATTCCAAATGAAATGCAAAGGGAAGCTCGAGTTCCTCCTGGCTTCCTCTTTCTGGCTCCTGGGCAGGATCAGGATGTCGGCAGCAGACTTGCAGCGCACAGACTTGGGTGTCCATCTATCTGTTTGCCGATATTGGAAATCTGATTTTATGGATTTTTATTTCGTTTGACTTTGCGCTGATTTTCAATTGCTCCGGCATCCACCCTTTCGATATTCATACTTTTAATAATAACTTTTTGCCAGGACCTGCCCAGGCTCCCTTTCATCCCCCATCCGGCAAATTGTTTGTCTTTCATTCTCCACTCTCTCTCTTGCGCTCTGTGTGTCTCTGTGGTCTCTTTGCCTGGACTAACCAATGCCTTATTTTTGATTTTATGAAATATTTATGCCTGGCTTTGGTCAACAGGGAAATTGATTTTTCTTGCCACCTCTCGCTCCCGGTGGCCGTTTCCTTTTTCCGCCCCCGCCACTGCCACTGCCACTGCCAATGCCTGTCACATGCATGTCCTGCGACAGCCTGTTGAGAAACAATTACAGTTACGCCCGACGGCAAAGGGACCACGCCCCGAACAGGTGTTGACATGTGTCGCGGCGGTGAATTAATAAATATTTTATCATTTGTATAAACACAACATTTCATTTCATTTCATTTCATTAATTTTTATACATTTGTATTTGCGGTGGTCGCTGCCGCCGCCGCCGCCGGCTGTGCCTTTGTCCTGTGACTATGAATATTCTTCGTAATTAATCGCCCATGTCGCATTGGTCCTTTGTGTAAAATTATTGGTAAATGCAGCCGGCAATTAAATACTTAATCCAAACTGCAGAGTTAAACAGCCGCAGCAGAGAAACCAGAACCAGAGGCACATTGTCAACATCATCGTGGCCATTATCGTTAATGGAGTGTCCGTGGCCCCCCGCCCCAAAAGATGGCCATAATAATCATAATAATAATAATAATAATAATAATGATAAAAACAGCAAGGATTTCTGCATATTTTCAGTATTTATTATCAAATGCTTTCAATTGGGTTTCAGCCAATTAATTTTCATAATGAGCCAAAGAGAGCGACATGCAATTTTAATAATTTTAATTAACCATCAGCAGCAGACAGTGCTTAATGTGGCTGTGAATATAGCATAATGCGCCGTCAGATCAGATCAGATAATAATCCCGTAATGCCGCTTAACTTGCTAATCGCATTTGAGCCTGGCATAAATCTAAATGGCCCAAGGCATTAACCAGTTTGACACTTTTACTCACTACGCTTGTCACTCGGTTACATTTCTACATTTCGGAGAGTTGCATATTAAAAAGATCATTTTTCATTTTCATTTTCCCTAGAAAACGTACACACACACACAGTGGGGCTGGTGTGGGTGGGTGAAGGTCGCTGGCACGCACATGACGACAGTCATCAGTCAGTTGGTTAACGCGCTGTGGCCCGCTTTTGGCCCACTCTGTGCGTTTAAGTGCTTGTTTGAGGTTTACGCGCAGTGTGACCATAATCTGCCACAGACACTTACACACAGCGGCAACGTCAACAGATAAATAAACAGGCGACAGGGTCAGAGGGATGCAGGGGGAGTTCTAGGATATAAACGATGTCCTGGCATAGCCTGATTAATGATGTTGCGACAATAATTAATTATATGCCTGCATGGGGGGAGTGAGAGGGGATGGGCCATGGTCTGCTGGTTGAGTAGTGTGGCCGTAGGGTGGGTTTAGTGTGGCCAATACCGCAAGTATTTCATTTCATTCGCGCGTCTCTTTGCCTGGCTCGGCGCTGGTAAGCCACAAAAGCCACTAAATGTTGCCTAAGCAATAGCCTCAGCGGCGGAAACTTGAAGGGGTTGGAGATATCACAAATCAGGCAGTCAGGGTGGGAAACTGAAAACAGTTTATATAACTTTAAATCAAATACAGGCCTTAAAAATTGGGAAAATATATTGTAATTAAATGATTAAGATTTAAGTTTGTTACTCTTCAAAACACTTGAAACTTTCTCCCATTAAACAACCCCATTCCCAACTTCTTCTATAAAAAAAACCCCCCTTTACAACATTTCTCCCGCCGCTCCGCCCTCGGGAGTGGGTTAGTGGAACGTCAAAATATATTAGACTCGATTGCTATCAGGCACTCCTTTAGCCACTCGAGAGCTGGCAAAGCTTTGGCGTAGCAATTAAAATGCAATTTAAGGCATTTTCAGCATTTGCCTCGCCATTCGGCATTCCTCGCCCGTGTTTTTCGCGTTCATTGCGAGGGGAGTCCCTTGTGTCCTCTCTGTGTGTGTGTGTGTGTGGGTGCATGATTTAGACATTTCAATTTGCATGTGTTAACATGCGATGCAAAAAGGATTCGATTCTTATCGCTGCCACATGCCAAAGGCCAAAAAACACAGGTAACAACAAAGAGAGAGCGAGCAGCGGCAGTGCCCGACTAAGTCCTGGCTAAAACTCCTTCTTTCTCCACTTGCATCCATTCCCTCCTGCTCCTTTGGAGGATTCCAAGTTTATAATGGTGCATGCAATGTGTGGCACACACACTCCCACACACCCGTCGTCACACTCCATCTTGCCGCTTCAAATGTATGTATGCCCCTCCGCAATGTGGAAATTTGAATATCCTGCGGTAATTTCCACTATTTTTAGTACTTTGTTGCCCTTTTGAACTGTCATTACTGCGGCTTGCCGCGGAGTTGAGTGAGGAGAAGCAGAACAGAAAGAAAAAAGAGAAAGACGGTGCGGCGCTTGGAGGTGTCGCAAGGGGGGACGGTTAAGGGGAGCTGTATGTGGGGCGATAAAGGGTTAAGTGACTGCCCGCCGGCAGGGTGGCGCATCTTTTGTGGCACTCACGTTTCCTTTCGCCCTTCCGTTTTTTTTCGCTCCTTTTTCGAATCCTTTATTTGCATGCGAGTTGAGTTACTTTTTATGGATTCCCCTGCATAAGCGAAAAAATCCATATAAATATATATACACATATATATACGGTATTCAAGGCAACTTGGCACAACTCGCATAACTTTGATGGGGATTTTTGATTACTTCTCAAATGGCTTCCAGCTCCATCATGGTGCCCCCCCGCCGTTCTCCTCTTTCGCTCTAATGCGCAATTAGAGCGCCATTCCTTGATTGAGAAATTAGCCAAGTTTGAGTCTCGTCCATCAAAAGAGCATTTCTGGCTGCTCCGAAAGGACTTATGTGGCATTAGAACGTTCAGAAGCCATTCTTCATTATGCTGTGCCGTCCGTCCGTCCGTCCGGCCGGCTGCGGACGTGGCCATTGCGTGAGCCTCCATTTTCTTCTCCAATTTTTCCACAGCCATAGCCAAGGACACTTGTGTGTGCGTGACAATTGTCCGTAGTTGTTGTTGGGGGGGCAAAAACTTTCATCGGTTGTGTCATATATGGCACACACTATGCTGCTCCCGGGAAGGTAGTGCTAAAAGCAGTATATTGTTCTCTAGTGAAAGTTGAGTAACTTCAATTTATTTACATATATATTTTTAATTTGGAAAGTAGTGTATTTATTTCAAAAAAACTTATATTTTGATTGGACTTAATTCAATTCTTAAAACGAATTCAAGAAATATATCGATATATCCGAACCAGTATCGACATATCGGTATTTTCTACCGTCCCTACTTCCACCTAATGAAGTGGTGTCTTTGGGGTTTTCTGAACCTCGGATTTTTGGTAAAAATTGACCCAACACTGAGGCGATTTCTGGCCGCGCATTAACCCCGAAATCGGTTAAAGCGCAGCGAGAGCCACACAAAATTGGCACGTTAAAAGCGTCTATAAAATGCATGTGTAAACAAGGCCCCAGCTCGTGTCCAATTATGGCCGACACACACGGAGCGAGGGTCGGGAGCCAAAAGCAAACTTTTATCTAAACAAACAGCTCGTTTGGGCCAACTGGACGATGGAGCGCCGAAAGCGGAAAGTAAAGGCGAGGCGCGGCATGCTAAAAATAAATGAAGACATTAGCGACGCTCAAATGACATGTTATCGACTTTGAGGGCCAGCAGCGGGCCAAGCGATGGCGGACGGCGCAATTACCGTTAGCCTCACAGGTGTGTGTGTTAACCTGGCTCATAAATAAAGCGCTATAATGGCGGTAACCTTTCGGGGCGACTGACTGACTGCGTTTGCCTTTCAGCTTTTTTTTAAGCGCGCTTCAGATTCTTGCGAATGATATAGGAACATGCAAACTTCCGGCGGAAGTGCAGGCGTGCGACAGAGACGGCTAGCGCGCTGTTCCGTTCCGCTGTACCCAATACATCGACACGAAAAAGCCATTAACACACACACTCTCCCCCTCTTTCGGAACTCTTCTCTTTTTTTTATGTGTTTGCGATAAATTCTCATTTCGCCGAGCTGCGCTTTTTCGCCGCAATCAGTTGGGTGGAAGCAACATAAATATTTTACCAGCCAGCCAGACTGACAGACAGACAGGCGAACAGGCAACCAAAAAGGACACGGGGACGGCTGATGGATCCAAGGCGATGCCACCACATAAAGTTGCAAAAGTTGCGGCATTTTCAAAATGCAAATTACCATGTGCGAGTTCTTTGGACGAACTCCTTGCTCGGTGGTGGGAGGGGGCGGCCACCCGCCAGCACTCAATCAAGCCCCACACGAGCCCATCAATTAAAGGTCATTTACATGTCAATGCAGCGACCAGCAAAAACAACGAAAGCTCCAAACAAACCGCAGTGTTTTGCACCCAACAAAACAACTCCTCTGTAATTGAAGCATTTAAGCCCACGTCATTCCTCAGATTTGTATCGCCCAAGGAGGGTCAGAGGCGTAGGGTCAGAGGGATAATAGAGAAATAAATAAGGAGAATGATTTATAGGGTTTTAGGGTTCAAAGGAAGTGCCTTAAAATCCATTAAAAAAATTATTGTAAATTTAATTAGAAATTTATATAATTAAAATATAAATATTTTATATTTAAAGAGCTAGATTCTTCACCTTTAATATCCTTTGAGAAGTACTTTAAAGTACATTGAAATAAAACAAATAGATTACTATATGAACAATCCACATCCTTAATGTTCTCTGAATTTCACTGCTCAACTTCAACTTCCTTGTTTTTTCCAATTTTAAAACTCAATCATAAAAACCTACTATAAACTACGCCCCTGCACTCCAAACCCTTGCATGTTTATGGCCCCCTTTTGGCCCTCTGCTCCTTGCTTTTTTTGTTATTTTTGTGTGGTTTGAGTGGAAAAGACTTTTGTTACGAAATTGCAGTTGCTGTTGCCAAATACTTTGCAGTTTGTAATTTTAACTGCGTTGCAATTTCTTAAGTGCATTTGGCCCGCAGTTTTTTGTTGTTTTCTTTTGGTGGAGCAACCATTAAAAAATAAAGTTATTAAAGTCACGAATGGTAAGGCAGAAGCCACTCGGGTTTCCCAAAAATTATAGTTCAATGTTGGTAGGTTTTGGTTCGCAAATTTGAAATTGCTTTAAATTTCAACAGCATTAACACGAACGCACACTGGGATTGGCCGCTGACGGACAAACAGAGGCCGGACAAACGATCCTTTGTTTCGTCAACATCATAATGTCGCCCGCTGTGCTGTTTCCGCGACAGCGACTAAAAGTCCACCCCACTCCCTCCCCCCATTCGGGGCACTTCCGACCTAGCCAAGCCCCACCCAGCAGCCACCCACTCAGACATGGAGTAAACTCTCTCTCCCTCTCCTGATTTGCATTTTCGACATTGTTTGGCGCTGATGATGACTGCCACGCCTCCGTTTCAGATGGGAACCCATTACCACCACCCATCAGGAGGAGGCGGCAGCACCCCGTTGCTGCCGTTGCTGCTGCCGCTTTCCATTGACGGCAATTTATGTGTTGCATTGTTTATGACAGATTTATCGCAAGTTAATGACATGCGACCGCTGATTTATACAGCGAACACAAATATGCCAGCCAAATGACGCGCAGCTGACAGAGGAAGACATGTACTGGTCACAGGCTGATGCTTAATGTGGCCGAAAAGGATCCGGTGGCTAATGAGCACACCTGATCGGATCGAAAGGGAATATATATTCCATATTCCTGCAGCTGAATAAGCAAGAAGCTTTAAGGAGGCGGAGCTGGATGAGTGAAATAATTTGCACATTTACACAACTGGAGATAATTTTGTTGTTTCTTCCTGAGCCTTTCACTGGGTCTTAATACACTTTCTCGGAGCTTAACTCGCTGGGTTCATAGCTTGCTATAATAAGGAAAGAGATTTTTAAACTAATTGGAGCTTAGTTTTATTTGATTATTGAAGAATATTACTTGGGAATTTGATCTATACTGCCTGTAAAAGCTGTTACATCTTACTTTATCTCTTGACTTTATATCAACTTTTACTTTTTTGTTATGAAATCTCTTTGTGAAAGTGTTTTAAAACACCTTCTCCCCCTAATTCATAGAGTAAACAATCTTCGGTATTCCCCCGAAGATGCTTTTACTTCCTCATTGTTCTTGCATTTACTTTTTTCTCCTTCCGATGTTGCTGCTGCTGCTGCCGGGGTGCTGTAATTTTAATAATGAGAAATTGTCAGCGCATAAAATAAAGTCCAGACGACGACAGCTGACACAACAAGCCACAGTAGTGAGCCACCAGCACCACCCAGTCAGCCTCCACTTTTAATTTAAAGCTTTTGCACATTTACGCGTCAGATGGCCGGAACCTATTGTTGTTGTTGGTGATGTTGCTGTTGTTGTTGTTGGCCATATATAATAATAAGTGCGCGGCAAGTTGGCCTCTTCTTCTTGTTTGAGCTTCCTTTTGGGTCCGGGCCATGCAAATATTTATATGGCAACGTTGGAACTTTGTTGATTACAAAAAACGGAAAGAAATAAAAAATAAAGCGAACCGAAGAGCCAAGCAGGAAAAGTGAAAAGATTTTTTTTATGTATATTGTATGTATATCCTTCAGTTGGATTTTTGGGGTAATTCTTTTTTCGGGAAAGTAGGTTAAGAGAAAGCACACACAGCACAGCACACAACTCAATTTTTCAAGGTTCAGTGCCGAGGAGGAGCTCTTGTAAGAATAAGTTTATTTGGCCAAAGGTCAAGAGTATATACTATATATATATATATGGATGTGCATGATCCTTTTGCGTGTTGTGAGAAATGGAATGCGATTCGGGGTCAGTCGTATATTTCAATTAAAGCTGAACATGCAAAGCATAAAAAATAAAAATCGCAGTCGAACACAAGTTTTTTTTTTTTTTGGAGGCCCCTGAAATCCGAGCTCATCGTGTGTTAAAGCTAATAAAAAATGATTTATGAGTGCGGAAAGAAAGGCAATTCCTGAGCAAAAAATTCCTTGTGGCAGGCAGAAAGAAAAAAAGAGACTGAAAGCAGAACTTCCCAGGGAACTTTGCGGTGGTTAATGTTTGCCTCCGAGACTTTCTTTACCGACCAAGTCGGGTAATTAACACGCTGCCACAAGAACCAGGGAGGTGCAACACCTAGAACAATGCATAAATCTACTTTCCTGGTTCAATGCGCTGCGACTGCGGTTGGCAAACGTGATTAGAAAAGAAAACCAAAAGCGAGGGAAGAACTAGTTTTTGTTACCCAGCTAGCTAGCTACTCTACCTTTGGCATAATGGGAAATCGAAGCCGAAGCCGCTGAAAACGGTAAAAAGCAGCCACAACAGCATAAAGAACAGCAGAACTTTGGCCAACAACTGTGGCTCTAATGAGTAGCGGGGAGGAAGCTTAGAAAGTGCCAGCACGAAGCCACTTGGAAACCGAAGCAGGGCAACACACCGCACAGACTGTGTGTTGCTGTGAAATGAATCGTTTCAAAAGGCTTTCTTTCTTTCTTTCTACCAACTTGGCCGCAGCGAAGCGCGAATTATGCCCATGAAACATGTGTAAGAGATACCGAGGGAGTTGCAATTGAAGTAATTACAATTGCACAGACAACAAAGACGACCAGATACATTCTAAATGCGCTCAACAAAGGCTTCAAATTGCTTAAAAATTCATACAAAAGAAGAGCTGGAGTCGCGTATGAATGCAGAGCATGAATGAAGACCCAAATGCATACACAAATAAATTAGCAACTAAACAAAAAACAAAGGCTGCCAAAGGGGAGCGATGTAATTATATAAAAAAGCAGGGCGCGCGTGCATCCATGAGATACAAACAGAGGAAGAGAGAGCCAAATGCACATATGCAGACATGCACAGAACGAAATTTGTATCTCTGTGTGTGCTGACATTTATGAGTGAGTAACATTTTGGCAATAAAATAAATATTCAGACATTTATGGCCCCAGAGGCGAGAGTTTTATTGACTCGAAGTAATAGCTGTCACTCTGCATTCCCTTTTCTATTAAAACATTAAAGTAAATAGTTTTTTCCATTAAGAAATTTAATAATATATTTAGAAAAGGCTTCTAAATTTTCCTCCCTGTACAGAATGTATTCGCATTTGTATCTGCATATATATATGCCTTGTGTGTTTGCTCGTGCCTGGCAACCTGGCAACACATTTGCACATTTCATTATTTAAACAAAAAGCAAGACACGGCTAAAGGGCCGCTCGAGGAAGAGGTGGTGCGGGGGCAATAAAAATTATGCATGCCATACTTTTATTAACATCCATTGAGAGCCGAGCCTGCCCTAAGCAGCGCTCATTATGCCCAGCATCCACCGAAAGGCACAAATGTCTATTAAAATTAAAATGCGCTCAGCTTTCTGTTCTGTTTTTTCATAATCTTTCATTCGCAAAGTAAGAGAACCAAAATTGCCACACAAAACGCGCTCCATGGGTGGCGACGGGGGGCTGGTCTGCCACTTCAGTGATTTTCAATATGAAAATGCAGCCAGACAGAGCTGACAGACGGACAGACAGGGAGGGGAGTTGTTTGTGCTGAATGCATGTTGCCGCATGCTTGGGTGAATACGAATGCAGGAACATTATGTGGCAGGCAAGGGATTGCGGTTTTCAGCCCATGCAAATTAGCAGATATATATCTGCAATAAACGCGATACGTGCGGATACCAGATACCAGATAACAGATAACACACAGCTCGCATTTATCGCAACAATTTAAAGAAACTGCCAGAACAATGTACAAGCCGAAGATGTTTGCTTTTCAAGATTTGTTTGCACCGAAAAAAATGGGTTTTCTAGCTTAATTTAAGGCCACTTTAGGAAATTTGATTAAAAAGAAGAAAATATTGTTTAAATTAAAGGTCTAAAGGATCAATTTATCTAAGCTTAAAAAGAGCAAGCTTTCATGTTTGATACATTGAAAAAATAATAGTTTTAAAATGCTTACCAACCATAAGTTTTCAATCTTTTAAAATGCAACTTGCTTTTCCAGCTCTTTTATAAAACATTCCTTCAACTTCACACTTTAAATAATATTTTTTCTCCTAGTAAATCTCCTTAAAATGTATATATCCAAGTATATATTTTTCTAAGCAGCTTCTCAGTAAATTGCCACAGCTGTCGATCCATAAAAAATCGGAATGTGCGTGAGTTGGTGAGCAAAGTGCTTCGATAATCCCTGCTAAACATGCGATTTGAAATGGTGAACAAATCGAAAGCCGGAATCTGAACCGAAAGTCAAATAAATATTTGAGGGAAAATAACAAATTTCGTATTCATACAATTTTTGGCTCTGAGAATCCTTGCCTCCACACACACGAAAGGCAATTGAATTACGAATGCTTCAGGAGTTGTCAGTTTAGATAACTGGCAATTTGTATGCGGCGAGCAATTAGAAATTTTTGGGCCTCAGAATAAAATAACACAATAAGAGATGGGACAGGGACGCAGAGAGACAGTCGGAGATGAGCTGATGAATTTAGTGAGGAAGAGCTGGCCATGCATACAGAATAAACAAAGAAATACAAAGATGTTTCCTTATTTATGGCCCGTCCAGAAAATATATTCAGATGTATGTAGATTTGCCAAGTTTATTTCACTCTGTCCTTCCGCCTTTTTACACACTTTTTGGGGGGCGGGAAATAACCGAATTACGACCTGACCTTACCGAGACTTGCTAGTGGGGTGAAATTTGTTATTTATTTGCAATCCGAGCTTAGTTCTTAATTATTTTCTTGAAACTGTTTCGTAACCAAACAAGAAGGCTTTTTGCATTTGATTCGATTGCAGGACGAGAGGCAAATTGAATAAAATTATTCCAAAAATTTGAATATTGTTTTAGGTTGCCAGCTCCAAACTGCGAGTGATTCATGTCAAGTTGCTGCCAGGAGGCAGGCTCTCCAGCGTAATCCTCTCGTTCTCCCTCGTCTGCATTACACGCTCTTGACTTGCAAATTGTTTGCGGTTATGGCCTGCATTGCGAGTCCTAAGTAACAGCCAGCTTAATTAAATTAAGCATACACACACATCCCGCCACGAGGGATGCGTCTCATGAATAGGCATTACGTATGCGTTGAAATTTAAGTGGCTTACACACACGTGTCCCCACGCGGACCTGCTTGTTTGCCACTCTTGCATATGTATGACATAATTAGTGTCATAATGACACACACACTTGTCTAGCTCTCTCTCTTTGAAAGTTGAAAAGTCGCTGAAGAAATGGCCCCGCCCTGAGCCAGCTCATTTGGAATGCTAATAAGACGCCATCCATCGCCTTGTCGCCGCTCTTACTAATTTGCATATTTTTCACGCTTCTTTATTGCAGTAAATTACTTAAAAATACATTAAAAATGTACAACAACCGGCTGCAGCGTCTGCATCTGTAGAGAGGAAGATAGGACAGAAAGGGATAAGGACGAGCCAGGACAATTCAGCGGAAGGTAAGTGAAAATAAATATTATTACTGCTCTTCACAAGGCAAGCTTATAAATATTCATTAAAAATAATTATAAATTATGCAAGCAAGGCGGGCGAGAATTAACTAACATAAATGTTAAATAGAAAAAAAATCCCGCTGGCACCCATTTATTTATATATCATTATAAATATTACAGCATTCAATTGTGCTCAGTTTACATTTAGTTTTATTTTTTGCCTCGATTTTTCCTTTGGTTTCCTGTTTAATTGAGCATAAAGCGCGCAGCAAATATAAATAAATTGCATTAAATAAATATGTTTTGGGAAACGGACAAACAAAAAATTACTGCTATGAAAACCGGAATTATTTTCACAAAAGTGCAACGCTCTAAAAATGAAAAAAAAAAAAAAATAGAGAGAAAATAACGAGAAAAACTTTGGCGATCAAACACACAAAAAGCACTAGAAAAAGCGCACACACAACACTTCTAAATTTTCAGCGCTTTTCCCAAAGAGTTCATAACTTTTATCACTCACTGTCAGCCGCACCACAACCACACCACACACACGTTCTTGGCACTTGTTGTTACTTTTTTATTGCCACCTTCCCTGCCCCCGAAACGCCCCGCCGGCAAATGCAAAATGCGAAAATGCATTGTGACAGCCATTTTTTTTTGTTTTAAATGTCACCAGGAGCAGGCAAAAAATTACACAAAAAAAATACGTATACGCCACAAACACTTTGTCGTTGGTGTTGCATAAGGAAAAACACTTTTAAAACATTTTCAACAAACGAAAAAATGGGCCAACAAAAGATACTAAAAAGCTTTATGCGGCGGCTCCGACTATTAATACACTTTTGTTGGTAGTAACACCCACAAACCCAGCTAATGTCACACAGAAGGTTTTGCCAGAGAAAAATGTGAAGGAAACTAGTCAAAAAAAAAATGTAAAAATATAAATTATGATTTTGAAATTGAATTTTCTTATAAATAAATGTTTATAAACACAGATAAAGGTATTCCCCTCCTCTCCGCTTCCAAATTTAGCTTAAAAATTCGTTTTAAAATCCATTTCCTCTGTGTAAGCTGCCCCAAGCAGTATGCCACACTTTAGAGCAATATATGGCCTGTTGGAATACATTTTTCGAGCTTAGTTGCAGCCACATCCAGCACAGTAGTCCTCGGCCCCGAACTGGCAGACAAATTATGCGTTAAGGGTGCAGCCCTGCGGCTCAAAGGGCTGAACAAGAATTTAATTAAATTTGCACAAAGTTAGCAGAGCGGACCAGGAACCGAAAAAGCACTGACAACCGAGAAGAGTGCGGAAAAAATCCATGGTGAAAACTGTTTAAATTTCGCACATGGTTTTCAATTCCGCGAGCGCCTAGAAAATCGCCGGCTTTAGAGCCCACTTAATTGGTTTTCCCCACAGGAAGCTGCTGACCGCAAATTAAAATAAAAGCGTTTGCAGATCCGAACCAAAAGGCCAAAAGAATAAACATATATAGTAGTAAGCGCGAAGGACATTTTAATGTTGTAAACAGCATGTGGGGTCGTCACAGGCCAAACAAGGACAATGTTCGACGGTTTATTTGACTTTATGCAAATTGATTGCATAAATAATTTATGATTAAGGATCGAGAAAAATAATTTGCCAATTTAAATGCACAATTAGTTTAATTGATGCGCCGTCACGACTACCAAAAAAAAAGGGGAAAAAAAACAAACTCCCGCACCCACAAATTGCTGCAATCAGAGTGCATCGAACCCGACAATTCTGTATTTGACAAATAAATAATGAAATGTTTATTTCCATTGCGAAAATGTTGCCATGTTGACAGTCCGCCTGGCCGCCAGTACATAATTATGCAAAATTCAGCGGCGGCAACAACAAAAAATAAAAATAAATAAATAAAATAAAGTTTCAAACAAGCGACTGCAATTAAAATTAAAAATTAACAAAATATTTTTGCCAACGCAAAATTAACACCCGCGCATGCATGGCATCGAGTTAAAGCTCATTAAATTTGCATTTGCATACGAAATGTATAGTTTCAACACCTCCCCAACCCCTGACAAAAAACCCATCTGCCAGCAGCCATCAGTTCCAACCCTTCTTAGCCGGAAAATATTTTAACGAAAAAGCAATTAATTCAGCTGCCCCAGAAATATATTTCCTAAGCATAAGCATGTGTATGTGGGCGAAAATATGTAAATGTACAGAATGTTATGCGAATTACCATCAAATAATTATTATATTTTGCTGGCTCTTCCGACTGCCTGTGCTGGCCAGCAAATATGCAAAATATTTAGATGTGTTTCTGGTAGCTTCAGTTTTGCTTCAGAAAATTACCAAGCTGCAACTTGATTTGATTAATTGCTAAAAAAAAAAATTGTACCTCTCCCTGAGCTCACTTATACTTTATTAATATCCTTGAGGATTAAGTAAAAGTACCTGAAGCCCGTTAAAGCTTCAGTCCTTTACTATCTCTATTCGCGCAGAGTTTTCCTTTATTCACTTATATTCTTTATGCAGTTTTTCCCCGCCAATGGACCGACCTTTCATTACTTTCGAGAGAGTGTTGGTCACAAACGTTGCGCATAAAGTGCACTTTGCGAATTCGCGCATTTTTATGACAAGATTTCAGCTTTTCATTTGAAACCAAAAGGCCACGCACCCATCCTGTAGCCGGGCGAAACACTACACTCCTCCGGCCACCTATTAAGGCTGTAACGAACACTTTTTTATTTACTTTCTTTTATTTGTACTTTGATTTAATGGCCATAAAATGTGAGAGAGAAAAGCCGAAAGGAAGCGAGGCGAGGCAGGCGCGTGCATAAAAATCACAAGGCACGCTGTGAATTTTAATACAACGCTGCGTATACGTAATGATTTCACTTGGTCGTCGCCATTTTGATTTTTCATTTGGCAACAACTGTTGTTGCCATAACTACCAACAGACTGGCAGGCAGGCTGTCGAGCTGGTGACTTTAATTCTCCCCGCTGCTGTTGTCCTTTTTTTGCGATTGAAACATGAAATTGCATTTATTGTGCGGCGACAATGCAAACAAATGCACACGCACTGGTGGTATGGGTTCCGGGGTCCTGCGTCCTGCCTGCTCGAGCCTTGCCTTGTGACACCAAAAAGTAGGCAACGATTTTTGATTTATCACCGCTACATGCCTGTGTGTGTGTGCGTGCGTATAAATATAAATACTTATGCACATAAATTGAAATGAAGTGCCAGGCACTTTTGTGACCGTTTCACAGATTTTAATCTTTATTTATCGCCATTGCGGCCTGGCATTGTCTCCCCAGGTCTCATCCTTCCTTCCCCTCGGCGGCTATTTGGCGAATTTATGTTAAGCAGGGCCCTGGCCCTGATAAATGTTAATGTCTCTATAAATGCGTGCGAAACATATATCAACACAATGGCCATAACCACTTTAAATGTTAATCAAAGCGTTGACCGAAAATCTATCAATATTTATACATATTTAATGCCTGCCCAGAGAGCGCCCGGGGGAGCTGTAGAAAAAAACTATAGAATATAGACGACTATAAATAACCAAAATCAGAGTATAAAAAACGTCGAAATTCGCGCGGATTTGAGCCGTGCTTTTTTTTGGCTTCCACCAAAACCAAGTCGGACATTCATTGGTTCGATTTTTTGTTGCAACGGATGTGGTGACGGTCGCTATATATACTATATCCTGCACACAAGAGTGTGCTTTTACAAATAAATATTGTTGTGCGGATTAGGCCTGGCCGTCACAGATAGCTGGGTTTCCAGGGAATTTTTTTGGGGTTTCGAAAGCAACAGACGGAAAGGGACTCTTTAAAATCTTTACAAGTTCCTAATAAAATATAGTTCAGTTTTGTATTTAGCCTCATAACAAAATCGTAAGAGTTTACAATTTATATTCATTGAAATCTCTTCTTAGTTTTAACGAGCAAAAGTCTTAAAGTTTAGCGACGCCACGCTAAGAGCCACGGCGCCAAAGGAAACTCGCTAAAGTGTCTTAATTATCGCTGCAACTTTGGCTTTTTCCGTCTGCTTGCCAAAAATAATATGGCCTTTATTGAACTGGGCCCGAACCCAAGCCAGCCAAGGCTTAAATGGGCAATAGCAGCAGCACCAGCAGCAGAAGGCAGTTTGGGTCGTGTGCGTTTATTTATAACAAGCGCAAAATGTGCACAATTAGCGCTATATATGGCATCGGCCCAGAAGGGGATTCTTCCTCCACCGATTCCGCCACCATAATCATGGCCAGCAAGCATGCCATTTAAGGCCACAACGCAACGAACTTTAAACGTGACTCACATTTCAACGTCGAACTAAAGCAGAACTGAGAACTGAGGCACAATCCGGATTGGGGCAGGCAGGGAGCTGTGGCACTGCGGGTCCGCGAATTAAGCTGCATACAATAAAACACAGCGAAAATTATGAGGGCCGGACAGGCGGCAAACAAACAGCAACGCGACAACGGCGACAGCCAGAATAAATAGAAATCAAGAAAGCATAAAAATGCCCTGAGAGACAAAGCGAAAGCCAAACTTTGAATGCAAGCACGGGTACGAAAAATTAAGTAGTTCCCGGGACCTGTCCCCAAAGATTAAAGACAACCCAGAGCCCGAGGCAACTACGAAGACGTCGTCGTCGTCTTCCTCGGTTCTGGTAATTGAGGTGTGCACTGAGAATGTAATTCAATACAATCGGGATTCAAATAAGAAATTTAAAAGAAAATAAAGAAATTTCATAGAATTAATGTATAGAAATTAATTGAGCTGTATTAAATACTACATATTTCCTTAAAAGTTAAACGTTCTGGTTTCCAGCATTTACCTTTTGTTTAGTAATTTTGGTTTGTGTACGCTTGCCTCTTGTGGCAATTGGACTGGGCCACACTTGGCGGCTTGTCGATGGCTTGGATGGGTTGGCCGAGTGGCTCCAATGGGTTGGGTTAGACTGGACTGACATTATGCTGTATTATTTACAATATGAGGGCCGATGGTGGTGGTTCGCCTGCCACTTAGATACGTACCTCGTACTCGTATCCGTACCTCGTACTCGTCGAGTCGTAGCCATAAAACGCTGTTTAAACGAACGCCGGCGGAGCGTGCAATGGACGACATTTTCATTTACGATCTTAGCCAGGCTCAAATTGAATGCGAACTGGGGAACTGGCTGGGTGTCTATTATTTTATTTTCCTATTCTGCCAGCGGCCAGTGCTTCTGCTGCTGCTGTCTTCCTACCGTCGAGTTGTTTATTTATGTGATGGACTGTGCGTGTGTGGAAGTTGCAGATAAATTTACTTAGCTGAGCAGTGGGGGGAAGTGAGTGCTCCGCTCCTCCAGTTGAGCAACTCCGGAGCTTAAGGAAATGACAAGTTGCAAGTGGAAGAGTGGACTTGGACTTGGACCTGGCCAGGGAGATTGATGGTGCTGCTCCAGCTGCTTCAGCCAGAGGTCCTAGCGGAAAGATCTTCCACCTTTGTACGCCCACACAGAGAGATAAAAAATCTTTGAAATGCATTTAGATTTGTGATTGCCTTAAATTATATATTATGTTCAATGATTTATGGGTTAATTATTGACCAATAATCCCGCTTTAAAGCACTGATTAACTGATTAGCTTGTGATACATATACCTTTTTATAAATAATTAATTGAGCTCAGACCAATGATGATATCTGGTAAATTAGGATTTTAATGTATCAACTCTAGATATATATAATTTATTATTATTATGTATATAATTTTTCCGCCATGTACACTTGAGCTTGTGTGTGCACCACGTCATCGCCTGGCGAGTGGAAATCAATTTACGTTAAATGTTTGCCCATCCACCGAATCTAAACACGGCTTGGCCGCATCAACCTGGCTGACAGGATGTGCGCGCTAAGTGAGCCAAGGAAGGAGCACTGTGTGTATATATATACGGATGCGGAGGAGTGGAGAAGCAGTCAACCGCAGAGAGTATCCATTTGAGTGACTTTGGGGCAGGGCAGGGCCAGCTCTGGTTGTGATCGGCTGGCAAACTAGAGTAAACAATTGGCCGGTGCCCAGCCTTCAAGGCGTATGGTATAAACAGCAATTGCTGTGCATCGACAGCGCCCATCATCAACATCATTATCATTATTATCATTATTATCATCGACGAAAGACTGTTAAACTTGAATGCGTGACGCATGCTTGCTGGCAAAGCTGGCCAAGCTGGCTTGCCGGTTCCGCCGTTGGCTTAAAAGAAGCACCCATCCGGCCATGGGCTCAACAAGTTTTTGCATTTGTCTCGGGCACGAGCGCATTATGCTAAAAAACTTTGCGAAAAACTTGGAGTCTTGGGGGACTTGGGGACGACAACATGATTAACAGACAAATGACATTACAAAGCCTTTCACTTGGCGACTTCTTGGAGGCAAAAAACAGAGAAGGAGAAGGGAGGTGGTGTTAGGGAAGTCGAAGTTTGAATGCTCTAAGACTAAGGAAATTGTGATATTAATAATATTTAAGGTTGTCGTAAAGTAAATGCTGTAGGAAATTAAACAATAAAGCTACTCCTGGTTTTATCTACGTTCTCTTTTAAATTCAAATTAATTTTTTAAATTCATATTCAACATTTTTAATCTTTTTAAAAGCATTACAACCTGCTCAGCATTATAATAATACCCTCTTTTAGGGCCTTAAAATGGCAGCCGTTGCCTGAGCAGCCTCAGCATCGCCTCGCCGCCTTTCTATTTCCCAGACAATGAGCTGGCTTTCAACGAGATCTGGAGAGGCCCTTCGCGAATATATATGTATATAGGGAGCGGTGGAGGAATCTCTGAGGAATACGCAAATCAGGTCTTAACCCCTTTTTCTTTCATCTGCTGTAAGTTGAACTTTCAGTGAGCTGTGCAGGCTGACAAGAGTAATGAGTGAGAGCGAGTATCTTATGGATTTGTCGCTGACTTTGAAGTTGCTTCTTGCTAAAGAAGTTGAGCTTGGGCCCTGCTGATGCGTTTACTAATAGAAAATTTTGCATTTAAATGGGAGCATTCCCTGGCACTCATTCCCTGTCTTGAGATTGTGCACTTGAGCGACTCGTCGAGCCCGCCGGCGGTTTGCACTTAGGCCAAGGCGTTACAGCGAAAGCAGCTTCGAGATATTTTCAATTCAACAGCGGCTCGAGTACTTTTGGCAGCTCCTTTTCTCCTTGCAAAAAAATGCTGCACAAAGTGTGAGCCATAAATAATGAAAGCGGATTTAATGAATTCATCTCAGGGAAGTCTTAACCTTTGCGATGCGACGTTTGTGCGTAATTAGCCTTCTTACAGGTGCTCCCCAGAGAGATGTGTTTTACATTTATTCAGGGGATTTTTTGGGGATTATTCATAAGAAAAATAATTATAAAATGAATCCTACAAGTATACATAATAAATAAATTAAACTTTGATATAACAAAGCTTACAATCTCTTTGATGCGATATTGAGCGCGGTTTTATTGTCAAACTTTTCCTATAAATACATCCCTAATAACCAGTAAATTTCTTTATTTAAAAAAAACCTTAACAAGATCCTATTTGTGTGTGAACTCCTTAGTACAAGTACATATGTTGCAGCAGTTGTGCTTGTGTGGCAGACAGACGCTGCCACATTGCCAATCACACATATTGAACAGTTTCCAATTTTGCGATATTAAGACCCGCTTAGAGACTCTTCACATGCTGCACCGTGCTCCTCCTGAGATGGCGAACACAGATGTTTACTTAAAGCTCCTTCGGTTCGGCAATACATTGGCCCATCTGGCTGGCTATATAAACATGTCTTGGCTGCCGCTCACCAAAGTGTTGGAGGCGATGCCTGGTAAAACCAGAAACATGGGGCCAAAAGATGGGCAAAAGTTTTTGGGGGAATTGAAATCCTTTGGCAAACACAACCCACACGCACACAAGCACATGTAAGGAAAATGAAACATTGCCAGTGCAGTGCAGGGATACAAAAACCGCAGTTGGCCAGACTTTCCGTTTCCTAGGAGCTGGAAAATGGTTAAAGAAAAGCCCCCCCCACTTGTACTGACTGTACTTCACATGCGTGTAAGAACTTTTCTCGAGCATTTGTAAGTTTTTAATAAGAAATTGTTAAACAAGTTGTTTAGCTTTTTTTGCCAGGAGCAGGAGCAGGCGAGGCTTCTCTTGCCGCTTGGCAGGAATTGTAGTAATTAGTCATGTTGATTGATGAATGCGAGCTGGAAACTTGAAGCTGGAGCTGGAGCTTTGGTCCTTGCCAATTTCAGTTGGCAATCGCTTCTGCACATGAAAATTGGGCAATTGAAAAATTCATTTAAAGGGCGCGCCGCACACAATATGTCAACGCCATTTAAACGCTTTGGCATTGCCGTAATCCCCGCCGGCTGAGTATTAAGAAAACTTAACCATTTAATGGCTGCCAGGATGCTTCTGGCTGCTCGACAATAATAAAATGCTCTGCGGCAGGCAGGCAGGCATCCCGAAAGCCAATTTTCCACGAGAGCTCGCTGCGGGCGGTGCGACGACTATTAAACATCAGACACAAACTCACACTCCTGCCTGTGCTTGAGTGGTACCTTGGATTTCTGCAGTTCTTCTCTTCGAAGGGAAAGCCTTACATTGTGTACTCCTTGGGTGAGCAATAAAAATCCAAGGTGAAAGCAAGCTCCCGAGTTGTGCCGCAACCTCATCATGCCTGCCATGCCTGCGGTTGTAATTTAGTGTGCCTAATGAATTTAGTACCGTTACATACCGGAAGCGAGCATGTGAGTGCAAAAATGCGCACTCAACTGGAATGTCTGTGAATCCTTGTGCGCTTGTGTGTGTGCTTGCGTGGGGGCTTCCCCGAGACCTGTGAAAATGTGTGAAAAATCTGCGCGTTGGCAAAACTTTGTTAACCTTTATTAACGACACCGAGAGCGTCTAATTAAACAAGACAAAAATTTTAAATCGAGCGGAACACCACGCTGTGTGTGTGTGTGTGTGTTCATAATTTCCCAGCATGTGTGTGTGTGTGTGTAAAATTAGCAATTATTTTTAATTGCCTGGTGGGATTAAATTGGGTGCCAGGGCAGGATTCAATTAATTGCCAGGACTCCACCGAGAGCAAGGCGTAAAGCTAGGTTACTGGCAACACTTTAAGCCCGTTCCGCTTGAGGCAAGTTGTCAACAAACAAAGCAAAAGGGACAAGGGGGGCAGACCAAGATTAGATTGCATAAACAAAACGCGCTCGGGATATCAATGCTGCGGATTGAACGAGGTTCCCAGGTTCCAGGTTCCAGGTTCCATCTCGTTGCTGTATATTTACACGGCCAGCGTGGCATAAAGGCGAAAAGTAATTTTCCTAAGTGAATATAAATGTTTAAAATCTTGCCAAGAAAAGCGGAAAAGCAGAGCAACAACAATAGCCAGCTTGGCGAGCTGGATGCACAGGGAGAAATTATAAGCCAGATCTCAGCTGTTTAACTTTGTACTTAAGCTGTTGTTGTTTTTTTCTGATAGAAAAAGTATTAAAGCTTATTGATTTATACAATTTAAGAGTATATTAAATCTAGGGTTTTATTAGTTACCTGCTTTTTCTTTCGGTGCTGCTGACTGGCTGGCTCAGAAATTTAAAAGGCAAAACACAGCACGTTCTGTGCGAGAAGGTAGTTTCTGGGTGGGTTGGACCCGGACTCATTGGGTGAAAAGTGCTTAAAGTTTTATGCGAAATTGAAGTCGGCTACACAAATAGCAGGGAAGGAGCAGCAGGAGCAGGAGTAGGAGCATCACCATTAGCTGCAAAAACTTACTTGCCACGGCATAAGCCTGGCACGAATCCTGAGGTGTTGAGTTCGAAAGTGAACCCAGAGCCCGAGGCGGCGGCGTGTCTATCCTGCCATCGAATAGCTTAAAGGCAACTCAACTGCAATCTGATGTGGCCAGGCAAACATTTAGCCAACACAATGCCTTCGATTTGCAATAACTATCAACAGCATTCGACAATATTTCGATAGCAAAACACTTTATAGAACAAATAAACTGTCTAATCACAATGTGCTGAAATTCAATTTGAAAATTCTTTTTGTTTGAAATTCGAGAGAGAATATTTAAAGTGCGTCGTCCAGCAGATGCAGATTTTATGGTTCAACGAACATTTCCTAAACATTTTGCTGACCGGAGGAGGATGAGGAAAATCAATAACAAAATTTTCACAGCCCGAGGCAAGCTCGGCATTCGTCCTAATTAATGAGGAAAAGTCACCAATTTGAAAATCAAATTACGACGCGCATAATTAAATTGCCTTATCAAAATTTCATTCAAAAGAGCGTCCGTCTGTCTTTTTCTTTTACGACAAATGCAATCTGGCCTAAAGTTGCCTTTTTTTTTTGGACAGCAGACTTCTTCGTCTTCGAGCGACAGCTAGGAGGCCGAAACTTTTAATTGAATTCCCTTCAAATTGTTCGGTAATGGGCACAATTAAATTGTCACCATCAGGATTGAGAGGGGAGGACGCAAGAGGACGCACTTCAATGGGGAACGGAGATTGAGAGCAGGGACTTGACGAGAAGAGGCTTCAACGAAAATCTCGTATTATGCAGCACTCGAGCGCATGACAAATTCATTAAATGCACAAAGACCGTAAAGTGCCCCGATGTCCACTTGCCACACGGAGCAACAGGAAGTGGAAAAGGACCAAGGAGCACGAGCATGAGCTCGAGCTCGAGCACAAGCGAGAGCGTTTTACAAAATTTTATACACTCCCTGACCGTAATTACACCACACGGACGGATGGAAGGACGCTGACGGGTATGGCGGAGGAACAGAAGCTGGGCGTGGTTTCGAGGTGAGCCAACCATGAAATGCAACATGGCCCAGGAAGCGAGCGAAAGGATGTGTGTGTGTGTATGTCCGCTGTTCGTGCCACATTTGTAGCCGAGTGTAGGTGTCGAGCGTGTCCTTGCCCAGGAGTCGGGATTTTCCGCCCCGCAGCGTCCGCACATTTAAATTGAATTCATTTTTCCACGATGTATGCGTGTGTGTATGAGACTCCTGCTAATGAAATATTTTTGCCAGGCTGTCAAAAATTTTGACTGGCGCTTAATTAACCGTCCCTGATTAAGCCGCATTCAAAGGACCTTACTTCACGCACAGTCGGCCGTAACGAGCACATTTTCCGCGCTTGGCAAATGTTTGTATTCAGTTTTATTTCACTTTCCATATAATTACTACAAAGTTGCCACTCTCCGCCCACAAAGTCGCTGCCTTTTCATTTATATTTCAAAAATTTGTGTGTGCCTTTGGCTTGTCATTATGATAATGACAAATGTCTGTACTGTCAACTATTCCTCAAATTTAATTTTTATTAATTACAGGAAGTTAAGGGGGTAAATCGAGAGCTAAAATAAATTTTATTTTATAAATAAATATTTGTAAAGACTGAACTTTTCTTCATTATCTTCGGGAAAAATAAATGAAAAGCTTCTCTAAGATCACAGCTCAGAAGACACTTTCTTATATTTGATATTGCTTGTACATTGCAGGCAATAAGCCCCATCTAGCGAGTTCTACAACTTATTTATAAAACAAATTAATGTATTTTATTTATAAATCTATGTATGTCTGCTTCTTAAGTATTTAATTTTCTAATTAAATTGTATTTCCCTTGCCTACTTACAGTCCCACAAAATAAAAAGGAATCTCAACCACAACACACACTTCCATCAATTATGCGGCGACCAAAAGCAGCTGCCCAGCTGTCGCTGCTCCTGCTGGTGGTGGTGCTCCTCCAACTGTCTCCAGCCACGGAGGCGTCCTTTGGCCGTGACGAGTGCAATGAGCTGAGCGTGAGCACCGCCTGCCAGTGTGCACCGATAATGTCAGAGTACGAGATCCATTGCCCGGCCAACGAGGAGAATCCCAAGTTCCGGCTGAACATCCAACCTAGCCGGAACATTGTCTCAATTGTGTGCAACCTGACGGACACCTCGGACTACCAGCAGCTGCCGAATGTGAGGATCGGCGAGATTGACATGGTCACCATGCAGAGATGCCTGCTGCCGGGACACACGCCCATTGCCGGGATTCTGGACTTTCTGGGCATACCCACGCCCAAGATGCTGATCTTTGAGAGCGACAACCTGGGCATGAACATCACGCGGCAGCATCTGGAGCGACTGCACAACCTGAAGCGTCTGCGGTTCACCTCGCGGCGGCCCACGCATATACCTGGGAACCTGCTCAACGATCTGCGCAATCTCAGCGCCTTGGAGCTGATGGCCAACATTGCCGAGATGCCGGCGCATCTGTTCGACAACCTGGAGAACCTGGAGTCCATTGAGTTTGCCAGCAATCGACTGAAGCGACTGCCGCCGGGGATCTTTAGCAAAATGCCCAAGCTGAAGCACCTGAATCTGTGGAACAACCAGCTGCACAACCTGACCAAGCACGACTTTGAGGGTGCCACCTCGGTGCTGGACATTGATATCCATGCCAATGGGATCGAGCAGCTGCCCCACGATGTCTTCTCCCTGCTCACGAATCTGACGGAGATCAATCTGAGCGCCAATCACTTTCGCTCCCTGCCAGAGGGTCTCTTCGAGCACAACCCGCACCTGCAGCAGGTGCGAATCCTCAACAATCGGGTGCCACTCACCACGCTGCCATCGCGCCTGTTTGCCAATCATAAGGAGCTGAAGGTGATACTGCTGCGTTCCGAACTGGAGACCCTGCCGGGCGACCTCTTCGAGCACTCGACGGAGATCACCAACATCTCGCTGAAGGAGAACCTGCTGACCACGCTGCCCGCCCGGCTGCTGGAGCATCAGGTGAATCTCCTGAATCTGGACCTGAGCAGCAACCGGCTGACGCATCTGCCGGATACGCTCTTTGAGCAGACCACCAAGCTGACGGATTTGAATCTGGAGGATAATCTGTTGACAGGGATTAGCAGGTAACCTTTTACTTAATAAAAAATAGTTCTTGGGACCTTGAAGTATGTTTTTTTTAACAATGTTACTAACTCTCTTCTACGTATTTTTCCCTTCTATAAAAACAGCGACATCTTCAGCCGCCTGGGCCACCTGGAGACCCTGACTATGAGCTGGAATCGTCTCCGCACCATCGATCCCAATGCCTTTGTGGGCGCCACTGAACTGCGACACCTGCATCTCGAGCACAACGACATCAATCTGCAGCAGCCGCTCTTAGAGCAAATCCTCGAGGTCACTGGGAATTCCCCCTTTAGCCCTTTGACCGAACTGGAAACCCTTAATTTGCGCAACAACTCGGTGCTGTTCATCTACTCCGACTGGAAGTTCCTGCTGACACAGCTGCGAGTCCTGGACCTGAGCTACAACAACATCAGCTCGCTCTCCTACGAGGATCTGCAGTTTCTGTCCAAGAATAGGTTGCATGTGAACTTTACGCACAATCAGATCACAAGGATTCAAATGCCAACGGATTTGGAGGTGAGCGAGGATCTCGGCTCGAAGGTGGTGCACGTGGATCTCAACGATAATCCTTTGGTCTGCGACTGCGTCCTGCTGCGATTTGTCCAGCTGGTGAGGGGCGAACGTGTGCCGGCGTACACCAGGCAGTTCAAGTTACGGACAGACCGGCTGACCTGCAGCCAGCCCAGTGCCCTGCAGGCCATGCCCGTGCGCGAGGTGCTGCCCGAGAGGCTCATTTGTCCGCTGGACATCTCCGACGATCCGAGGGAGCGAAAGTGTCCGCTGGGCTGCAGCTGCTGGGTGCGAACCTTCGACAAGGCCTTGCTGGTGAAGTGCAACAGCGGGAACCTGACCGAGGTGCCACGCCTGCCGGATCTGCACAACAACCTGGACATCATGGAGCTGTATCTGGAGAACAACACACTGGTCAGCCTGCCCGCCTTCGACACTCGTGGCTACAACCAGGTGACCAGCCTCCATCTGGCTGGCAATAATCTCACCAGCATTGAGGTGGACCAACTGCCGCGGCATCTGAACCACCTGGACGTGAGCCGGAACCAACTTCAGGCTCTGAACGCCACCGTGCTGGGCTTCCTCAATCGCACCATGCCCTACCGCTCGCTGAGGCTGGCCGGGAACCCGTGGAACTGCGACTGCAATGCCAAGCCCCTGCTCCTGTTCACCCAGGACAACTTTGAGCGGATCGAGGATCGCAACGAGATGATGTGCATGAACGCCGAGTCGCCCACACGGATGGTGGAGCTGTCCACCAACGACATCTGTCCGGACGATCGCAGCGCCTTCATTGCCCTGGCCGTGGTGATCGCTCTGACTGGCCTCCTGGCCGGATTCACGGCTGCTTTGTACTACAAGTACCAGATGGAGATCAAGATCTGGCTGTACGCCCACAACATGTTCCTGTGGCTGGTCACCGAGGAGGAGCTGGACAAGGACAAGAAGTTCGATGCCTTCATCTCGTACTCGCACAAGGACCAGAGCTTCATCGAGGACTACCTGGTGCCGCAGCTGGAGCACGGTCCCCAGAAGTTCCAGCTGTGTGTGCACGAACGCGACTGGCTGGTGGGCGGCCACATACCGGAGAATATCATGCGATCCGTGGCGGATTCGCGGCGTACCATCATCGTGCTGAGCCAGAACTTTATCAAGTCGGAATGGGCACGCATGGAGTTCCGGGCGGCGCACAGATCGGCGCTGAACGAGGGTCGCGCACGCATCATTGTCATCATTTACTCGGACATTGGGGACGTGGAGAAGCTGGACGAGGAGCTGAAGGCCTACCTGAAGATGAACACCTATTTGAAGTGGGGCGATCCCTGGTTCTGGGATAAGCTGCGCTTCGCCCTGCCCCACCGCAAGTCCCTGGGAAATGTGGGCAACGGAGCACTGATCAAGTCGCCGCTGAAGGGCTCCACCGATGACAAGCTGGAGCTGATCAAACCGTCGCCAGTGACGCCACCGCTGACCACGCCGCCGGCCGAGGCCACCAAGAATCCGTTGGTGGCGCAACTCAACGGCGGCACCACGCACCCGGCCATGATGATTGCCAATGGCAAGAACGGACTGACGAATCTCTACACAGCGAACGGAAAGGCGCACCATGCCAACGGCCACATCAACGGCGCCTTCATCATCAACACGAATGCGAAGCAGAGCGACGTATAGGACTGGGAGAAGGCGGAGCTCTTCCAGTTCGATCCCGACGATGAGCTATTGTTCCGTTAGAGAAACGAAGAAGCCGCAACCCACTGCCACGGAGGATGGAGGCGGAGATGAAGCACCCAGCTGAATGTATAAAGTCTAGAGAATATTATCGATTTTCCTCCCCCCTAGCCTGCGCTTCAGGAAAAAGTTTGAAGAAGTTTCCAATTTCAATATTTCATGTGGCCTTTGTTAACGAAAGAATTAAAAAGAAATAATAGTTTGCGCAGGAAGTGCAAGTAGGAGGCATCATCAATCTGTTAAGTGTTATTTTTAAGTCTAGCCTAGACCCTCATTTAATTAGTAATTATTTAAACATTAAGATTACCTTAAGCTGCCGCCGCTAAAACAAACTGAGAATAGCTCAAGGCTTTACCATGACCATTTTTATTTAAATATATTTTACCTTTGAACGGGATAAAGGAGTCCCACATTTGAACAAATCGAGCTTTATTTCGAACTAAACCTACTTATTATTATTTGTTAGAAAGCAACCTACAAGAACCTACAAGTAATACACATACCACGTATCCAAATAGTAGTATAGAAATCTCTAATTGTGAACAAAATAACACGACAACAAATGCTACCGAAATGAGAAATACAAATTGCCTTCTTTGTATGTATGTATGTATGCTAGATATTTAGATCCTAAGTAACTATTATTCACCCCAAACAAACACACACCTCTCTGTACATACGCTGAACGAGAATTTCTGTACTTTTCAAAAAAAGAAAACGTAATGCACCAGATTTCCTATCACGAATATCAAATGTAATCTCACGCCCATTTAAACGACGCTATATAAATAAGTACTTTGAACGGAGAACCATTATCACGTCATCTACTAGGATAGCCTCTTCATCCATATGAAACATAAAAATAAAAACAAAACAGAATATCGTCTATGATACGTAAATGTAATTAAGCTAAAGTATGTGTATATCGTCTAAGCTATAGATTGTCTCTGATATGTAATGCCTAAGGTACCTACAAATTTACGCAGACAACACTCATCTATTCTGTAATGCATATGAGTAAATTAATTCGAATTGTATATGAAAAACACATACATACAACGCAAAATAAAATATATTTTAAAAATTAAGCAACAGTTGGTTGTTAATAATGGATTGGGGGGATTTATAAATATTTATTTGAGATTATTTCATTAAGGGAAGAAAGTAAAAGTTACCTCTTAACTTGTTCATATTTATTTTCCAAAATATTCTCGATTCCCTTTACATCTTTCATTAAATGTAACACTCACATTATATATTTTTAAACTTTTTATTACCTTTATATATGTATACATTTAAAATTGTACATTTAATAAGAATTGACTTAATTAACTAAAACAAACAAGACGAAAACAAAAATTTAAGTACAGACTGCATTAGAATAGAATACAAATTGTTATACAAAAGGAATAATGTAAAAAGGACACTCGAGCTTCACCTAAAGTGTCCCAAAAAATAGGAAATCACATTGTTAATGGAAGGAAATAAGCTGCCGCTTTATATATAGCATATATATCGTATATCTATAGCTGTCAGCGAAAATACGATTCAAGCAATTGTCCTTGGCAATTCTCTTGTGAATGCACATTGCATTTATCTATAGCTATGGGTTTCGGGTTAGGCCTGGGATCATCGTACGAAGGGTATATAAAATATATAGTGTGTGTTTGTGTATATATATGTATATATAGGTCCATTAATTGGGTTGTGTATGTCCTCGTTGTAGCCTACGCGTATTGTACAATTTTATATCAACATCACTAAGCACTTCTCAAACCCTTCTACGTTTTTTACTTCTTTTTTTCTTTTAACTCACAATCAGTTCCATTTTTCAGTTATGTCTTTGGTGTTCAGTGTTTCTCACTTTGGGATCTTGCGTGTCTTTATCCTAGCTACCTCCGTTCCGCATCCGTTTCACCACCACCTTGTTTTTTCCCCTGCTAATGGCCAAGACGTGTCCTCCTCCTTGGGTTCAGGTTGGCCCACCTAAAGCAGCATGTCATCGTCGCTTTCGGTGAACTCCCCGTTGGGCTCCAGCAGCAGGTTGGCCTCCTCGTTCGACTGCACCTAACGGATCAAGGAAATGGGGCAGCAGGACATAGTCTCGTTAGCTCCTCCAACTCCGCCTGGCTAGTGGCAAACTTACCCGGGAGTATCGGACCGCCGAGTTGCTGCGCCGGAAGAGGCGACGCACGCGCTGCCTTCGCGCCGGCGAAAAGGCGAATAGTCCCAGGCACGTCACACAGAAGGTCACCGACAAAATGGCCGCCAGGATGGCTGCGAATATAAGGGCGAAAACGGGGCGGATGAGTGATGGATGGCAGTGCAATCAGAGCGGGGCCAGCTGCACTTACTGCCCACGGAGGCCGTCGGCCCGATGGGAGTAGCCGCCGGATCGGGGCCAGCTGTTGTCGTTGTAGTTGTCGGCGTGGCCGCCTTAGTTGGCTTACCCGCTGGCGAAGCCGTTGTCGTTGTCGTCGTAGTGGTGGTGCTGGTGCTGGAGCTGGAGCTGGTGCTGGAGCTACTGGAGCCACCGCCTGGGGCCTCCTGCTGGGGCACACCGAGGGAAAGGAACTGGCAGATGCTCGGCGTTCGCTGCACATAAAGCAAATTGCATTGCTGGTCCTGCAAGGAAACGGATTCTTGTAATTAGAAACTTTCTTCATTAAGTGCAAGGAAAATAAATAAATAAATTGATATGGGAGGGGACCGAGGGCGCGGACATAAATTCCGAGTAAAATACGACGCCCTAACACTTCCCCCTGCATCCTCGTCCAGTGGCCTGCACAAATTTGTGGCGCAACAACTGCTCGCAGCTTGTTTCCGGCATCCTGGGTCGCCTGGAAAAACCCTTGCTGTGTTCTGTTCTGTGTTCTGTGTTCGCTGGCAACACTTTCACCCAAAGACCATTTCCGGCGCGACCAGCGACTGCAAAATGAAACAGCAAATGTGCGCATAATTTAAAAACTTTTGCGGCGCAACTGCAACTGGCAACTGGCAACTGAAGCCGGCAAAAACGCTCGCCAGCCCAAAGCTGGCTGAAACTTTCCCGTCACGGCGAGGCGCCGCACCAGACACGAACATGTCCGCGAGGAGAACAAGGTTGGGCTAGGAAGCGGTAGAGGGACCAGCTGGAGCTGTAGCTGTCGGTGGAGGGAGCAACGCATTAAAAAGTTTGCAGCCATTTAAAATCCCATTTCATTGAATCGCTAATTTTCCAACAGCGCCTCTGCCAGGAGCAGGACGAGTACCAGGAGTACCAGTGTACACAGCTCCTTTTTGTTGCTAGCCAAAAGTTGTCCTTCGTTGTGTATATATAGTATTCTATAATTGCACACATATACACTGGGAGAAAATAGTCGAAGGAAGGTTGGGAAGCTATCAAGAGATTTTTCATCCAGAGAGAGTATTACAGGAAAAATAAAAGCAAACCAAATTCGTGTTGCCTGAACTGAATATTTAAACTCTAATTAGTATAATTTATAATCATATTATATTATATATATTCTACTATATTATTCCTATATGTATATATTATTATATATGTACATTCAAATTTCTCTCTAATTTTTTGCAAAGTGCAGCGAAAAGTGCCATTTTCCACTCTGCAGTTCAAGGATTAAAAAGTGTCTGGCTTCTTTGGACGATAATCTTATCGTTTGGCACCCTTCCTTTTTTCCGCTTCTCCTCCCCGACTGACCACAACAACATCTTGTTGGGCTTAACCTGTTGAGCTACTCACATCTATTAGCTGTCTGCTCGGACAGGGAAATGCAAATATTAAAGATCCCAGGGAGAGAGTGTGTCGAGCAATTAACATCATGGGATGAGGCATACACAGTCCCAGAGCAAGGATCGGGTACTCTGTGAATCGAAATGTGGCCTGGTGATTGGGTGACAGAGGCCACAGCCCGCATCTGTGACATGGCAACCCCGCCAATGGCGATGGCAGCAATTGGAAGCGTTTGTCGGAGGTGGCAAACAGCTTGCAGCTGGTTTAAATTTGGGTCAATTGCCTGGTGCCACAAATGCAAAATCGAAGCCAAATACAGGCGAGTCCTGTCTGGCCGGGTAAAACATAAAACTATCGACCCAGAAAGCGGGTGCGCGCAAATGTTTTCAATCAGCGCCCGCTTCCTACGGCGTAATTTTTGTGTAATGACTACAATGCACCCTGATGGAGTCCTTTTTCGGGCCAGGACCGACCTCAAGCACTAATTGCAAAACGTTTTTGGGGGGCAGCGGCGGCGGGTAATGCAATCGGACCTGTGCCACTAATTACGATGCATTGTGCTCGTGAAAATGGGTGAAATATTTCAGCAACCTGCGGTTAATTGTCGTGCAAGCAAAGCAAACAATTATTAATTAGCTTAAAGAGAGAACACAGCCGGCATCATGGCCATGCCCTGCATGCTAATGATGCTGGGCTGGGCTCCTGGAAAAGCCACAACAAAGTCGGTGCCCTGGTCATTAGTCAAAGTGCTGCAGGCAAATGCAACTTAATTATATTATTACTTCCACAAACACACACTCAGCAGGCTCAGACCTGCTTTTAATTTAATTTTCTCCTGCCGGGGGATTTCCCCTCACCCGAACCACAGGCCAAGGGTCACCTGCTCAATACATGAGGAGGTCGCAACGAACAAAGCCTGCCTATATCTTGCCAGCTGATCCTGCTTGCCCGGATGACAACAAAGCCGCATGCGACACGAATGAACTCCGGGAAACAAAAGCTCCAAACCAGGTGTACAGGTGAACAGGTGAACGGGTGAACGCAGATGAGGGCCTTAGACAAGGAGCCAGCCAGCAAGAAGTGCAAAGCGAACCGCAAAAACAGAAATATGAAAAGACAAAGGACAAAGACACAGACACAGAGAGAAAGGGCTGAAAGCCAGGAAGATGCACAGGCAAAGCCGATTGCCAGGTGGTAAGCATAACAAAGGACACCAGCCGCACATTCCGGCCACCCGCCTAAGTTGCCGCCCCCCAAAAACCACCGCTTCTTGCAAGGTGGCGGCTTTCCTGCGTCCAAGTCCCTGTGTCCCTTTCCGTGTCCCCTCCTTCCTTGGTTGCCCTTTTCCGCAAACATATTTCATACATTCTTGCTTTGAAGCCGTGTAGTCGCAGTGCCTTGTGGCGGCGGGTCTTTGAGAACGGACCCAGCGACTGCCAAGACTTTTTGTTCGCTTACAAAAATTAAAAAGGAGGAAAAAAACATACAAAAAGGAGGCTGACTTTGTTACACCGAAGGGAAGATGCCCTTAAAGTTTATGTAGGAATTGAGATGGTATTTTTTGGGGGTTTTATTAAAAGGAATATAGTCAGGAAACCTTAGTAGAGTCTTGCTCATATGTAAATTTATAGGAAAAGTTCGATATTATGTATATATAGACAAAGCCTGGGATACCAAGCTAACAAAATAGCCACTTAACTGGCTTGAAAGTGTCACCTTTGCAGCTACAACGCTCTAATCCCCATCTGCAAGGGTATATAAACAAGAAAAACCAGGCAAAATATCCCTACAGTTGCCGTCGCGTTTCTTTGATGCGCATTTGGCGGGGCGCTGAAAAGCGTGCTACACTCTTTGTAATCCTCCGAGGAGGATGGCTGCTGATTCAGGTAAAAGATTCCTTGCTTACAAATTTATATATATATAAATAGAGTATCCTTGGTACTTACGCTGGAGATGAGGCTAGTGCTCTCCGTCTGGTTACTGCATATCAGCCGGATCTGGACGTTCATGGTGCCTGCAAGGGATAACGTAAACGTAATAGGGCATTAGTTTCGAGAGCACTTTAATTAGTTCAAATGAACCCACATTCAAAACAATCTTAACCCTTAATAAAAGGCGTACAAAAAGCAGAAGCAGTGGCAGACTCTGGCTGGCTTTCCACTTTAATGGGGCAGAGACACACACACACAGTAGTACAGTATCCTTATCAAAATTTCAAATGATACAGGACGAGGGGCTTGGAGCAAAGTGGATTGGGCCTTGGACACCGCAAAGTTATCGCATAAAAGCCAAAAATAATTATCACCACAGACGACAACACAGCTGCCCCTGCTCCTGCTGCTGCCTCTCCCGGGTTGTCCTGGCATCCTGCAGGGTCAGGCGCTACTGTTGTCGGTCAAATGCTCAGCATAAAATGCGTACATCTCCAGCTTGGTGTGGGGGAATCAAAGCCTCCAGCTTCGGTCGCAAAGCCACACAAAATCTACAACTCGTTGGGATTTTTGGGCAATTTTCCTCTATCGCCTCATGATGGTGCTTTTGCTCCTGCTCCTGCTTTTATTCCTGCTCCTTGTGCTGCTCCCCCGCTCTGACACATTTCTGGTATCTGCTAACGCCTGTCACTGGGCATATTAAAATTGTCTGATCGCCTGCAGATTGCGCTCTGTCGTTGGCCCACACCAAAAAAAAACAATGGCAACACAGTTTGTGCGCCACAGAGTTTTAAAATAATTCCATTTTATGGCCAAGTCTGAGAGAGGAGACAATGGAGATGTGTCATAATTAAATCGTCGTCAGTTTTATTTGTCAAAATAAAAAGTTTTGTTTTTTAATGGCAAAGTTTTAAGTGCCATGCAATGGCTCGAATAAAAATCATTGTGCGAATATAAGGCAGCTAACACAGAGTGGCCCGGGGGAAAACCCGGCACAGGATGTCGGAAAACCCCATCTCTGCCTCCCCCGCTGTCTGCTCTGCATGCATTAAATATTCATGCAGTAGTATCACATCCACAGCAAAAAAAGAATATAAAT
>VNJU01005990.1:0-14046 GCA_008042675.1 Drosophila seguyi | reverse complement strand
GCCCCAAAAACGAACTGGTGGCTAAATGCTTATCAATAATAGGTATTCATTCAAATCATACTACAATGAATTTTTAGCTTTTTAAAAAACATATAGCTATGTATTCTAGATCCTTAAAAAAATTTGTTTTTTTTTTTTAATTTATAAGTTTACATTGGCGCTCCTAGTGGCTGTGGCCAATTCTAGGAACTAGTGTTGGTTTGTGTCGCTAGGTGTCGCTGTGGTGTGAGTAGAAAAATGACGTCGAATTTTACAAGCGAAAGAGTTTTAGCTTTTCAATGGGACCAATTGCCGTGCAGCACAAAGAGTACCGTTATGCTCCTGGTACATGTCCAATAAACTCGGATGATTGTATGTATATGGGCTTTATTAGGCAAGAGTGGGATCTGTGTCCAGTTCAGAGAGGAATGAGAGGCTAAATAACGAGAGGCAAAGGTGGCCCATTTTACCTTTGATGGTCCACTGCTTTTTTATTTTTAATTTTACTTATTCGTCCCACGCCTATTTTGCATTATTGTTCTTGGCGGGGTCCATACTTTAGAATATGTGAAGGGAAGAGCGAGAGACAAACACTGGGGACAGTCTGATTTATTAAAATTTGTATTCTTCACCGCGACGCGTTATGGAAATCCTAAACGTGCTGCCTGAAATAATCTTCTGACGCGTGTACCTTTCTAGTATTTTCGAATCTAAACTGAATATCGCCCTATTTGCCTCTCGCTCTATCTCACTGCTTCGGATACGGTGCTTGAGAGGGAAAACTGGATTTTTTAGGGGGTAATTGTACCCTTTTGAGATTTTTTAGGGAAAAGTCAAATTATCGATTAGACATCGATGATAAAAAATTTTTTTTTTAATTTTTAAATAGGTGAAATTTACTTTCATTGCTGAATTAAAAATTAAAGAAGAATTATTTATTCTTTCACGAACTTAAAAACTAATAAGTGAACTCAAAAAGGAAACTTCGTGAACTTAAAAAACAAATAAATTAACTTAAAAATCGAACTTCTTGATATTAAAAAACTAATAAATAAGATTAAGAACTTTTATATTATTAAAAAAATTAACGCTTCTTTACAGAAACTTACGAATGGATTCTTACAGTGAAGTGATGAGGTGGTTAACAGAATTAGGTGAATTTAACTGAATGATAGTGACGACACAGAAACATCGATGGTTAAAAAAACATCGATGTTTTAGAAAATTCGAAAAACATCGATCCACGATTTGCAACTCGTCATCACCTCATCACGCAAGTTTCTGTAAAGAAGCAGTTCTGTTAAAATCCATCCGCAAAATTCTGTTACTCTCATTTCGAGGTGAATTCCGAGAACAATAGAGATCGAAACACCTACAGTGGTCCAGGTGATGAGATTAAATATCTTTAAAAAAATAGCTGGAAGTTAGCTACACTAAAATGAGAAATAAAAAGTTAGGTTAAAAAAATAATAATAATAACAAAATAAATTAAATTTTTTACATCGGTAAGTTACGAGTTGAATTGTTTTTGAAGCCATTTATCATATATTTAAAGCAAATATTTAATTTGAGAGAACATGGAAAATATTGTTTTCCATAATAAAATTATAAATTGTTTAGGAAATAATTATCAGAGTTTTAAAAATTAAAACCAGTATATGATAATAATAAATAAAAAAATAGTAAATTCTTAAAACTAACTATTCTGTTTAGTATGCTTGTAATTTAATGTAGCATTAACAGAATTAGGTGAATTAAACTGAATGATAGTGACGACACAGAAACATGCATCGATGTTTTCATCGATGTTTTCATCGGTGTTTTCATCGATGTTTTCATCGATGTTTTCATCGATGTTTTTGCACCTCTAATACAGGAAGAGAGAGAGCAAATCAAGTTGGGAGAGCCGCTCAATTACCGATTGGGTCATATTTTACTTACCGATTCGGCACTCGACCCCAAAAGGTACATGTTCTACATACCGATTCGGCACTCGACCCCAAAAGGTACATTTTCTACATACCGATTGGGAATCATACGCATTTTCTACATACCGATTGGAAATTAGTTGTTAATCGTGGCACAGAAACATCGATGGTAAAAAAAACATCGATGTTTAAGAAAATTCGAAAAACATCGATGCATCGATGTTTTCACCGATGTTTTCATCGATGTTTTGGACCTTTAAAACCGGCAGTCTACTAGTGGAGAGCGAGAGAAAAACTGAAACTGGGAAAATAAAGGCAAGCTAATAAACGCGGCAAGCTGTGAGTGTGTGCACTGCGAGATCGAATTAAACAAAAAAAAGTGTGCAAGGAAGAACAAGCAAGCTAAAAGGAATTCGTGACTCGGCGAATGCTCTGCGTCCCTCTTTCGCCGCTCTCTGCCCCCGTGCCTGTGCCAGTGTGTGTGTGAACGAGTCGAGTCCACAGTCTCCGTGTGTGTGGCGGCGAGCCTGTCGTGTGCGTGTGTGCGAGCGAAAATCTGCAAAAGAAGCAACGCCAAAAAAAAGAAGAGAAGAGGAAGCGACAAAACGCAGTGGCGTGTGAATCATCTTAAGAAAAGAACAGCTAATCCGAGTCCAGCAAGGTAGCAGGAGCATGGAGCAGCACGAGGATAACTACTTGCAGAACCGCCTAGCCGAGAGCCTGCAGATATCCGGCGGCGCCGGTGAAAACCATTTGCTGCATAATCTGGCGGACCCCGCCGGCGGCGACCTCTCCTCCGCTCCGAAGTCTGAGCGGGACGGCGATGGCGACGAGGACGAGGAGTGGAAGTACATACACGAGGTGCAGCAGACCGAGAAGCTGCAGCAGCAGGAGCAGCATCCTTTGGACACGGGCAATGGCTTTGGCCAGGATGAACTCATCCGCGGCAATGGTGTGGGCAACGGCCTGGCTGCCGCCGCCGCTGGCCTCGATCTGGTCTATGAGGAGGAGGACGTTGAGGTGATCAAGCACGACGGCGATCTCTCCACCAACTCCAACACCACCACATCCACCGGTGAGGTGATACAGCAGCAGGAGGAGGAGCAGCGGGAGCAACAACAGCAGATTGAGCTGGAGCCAGAGCAGCAACAGCAATTGCAGCAGGAGGACGAGGATGAGCCCAGCTCCGTGGCCACTACCTACGGCACCAGCAGCCTCAGCGAGAACAACCAGGAGGAACCGGAGCAGGAGGTGGCGCCACAGCCAGCTGCTGGTGCCCAGGAACTGCTCCTCGAAGCCTTCGACAACAAGGAAAACACCGAACCCGCTGAGAGTCACGAGGAGAGTCACTCGCTGCTGAATCCCAATGCTGTAGCTTTTGTCCCCAGCTTTGGGTCGCAGCCATCGTCACCACTGCCCAACAATGCCGGCGAGGAGCCCGTTCTGGGTCTGAATGCCCGCCAGCTGCTGGCTCCACTGGACGATTTGGTCGCCGAGAGTCCACGCAAGGGATCCGTCCGCGAGAACATGGATGCCATTGCCGTGCCTGATGAAATGGAGTTTGACATCGAGGCGGACAAGCGACCCCACGAACTAGAGCTGGAATCTGACATCTTTGGGGCCGGCAATCTCGAGCAGCATCTGCTCAACGGAGCCGGCAATGGAGAGCCGGTAGATACACTCGACCATGGACCGGAGACCTGCGTGGATCTGGACGTTTCGCTGGATCAGCTGCCCGCTGACGACGACGTCATGAAGCAATCAATCTACGCCGAACACAATGCCTCCATCGTGGATATTCTAAACTCGGTTCAGCCGCTTCCCGAGCAGGTCGGTGACGAGAAGGAACTGCTGCACGTGGAGGAGAAGGAGCATGTGTCGCAGTCGCCCTCCACCGAGGAACTGCAGTTCCAGCAAGAGTTCCAGCAGGTCCGTCACCAGCCGCCCTTCTTTGGCGGCGCTGGCGAGGATCCCATGCAGGCCTCCTTCTACTTGGAGCACACATCTCTGGAGGCGCAGAAGGAGCAAGAGCAGCAGCTGGAGGAGCAGCTACAGCAGCCGGCTGACATCTCCGATCCCTTTGCCGAGCAAAGCCTGCTGCTGGACACCAGTGCTCCGGTGTTCAGTCCTGAGGCCCATGAGCCTGTGGCCAAGTTGGAGCTGGAATCGCAGCAGGCCGACATAGTGGACATCACACCATCGCCACTCTCGTCCACAGAAGAGAAGCATTTGGTCGAGGACACCAAGGAGCTGGTTGAGGAAGAGCCGGAGGGCGTGGAAATCGAGGCAGAACTAATAAAGGAGCAGGATTTGGAGCTGGAGTCCAGGCCGGAGCCTGCTTTGGAGCGTCACTTGGAACAGGATACCCATCTCTTTGAGCCCCTCTCAGTCGGAGCTCCGCCCCAGGTGAGCTGTCAATTAATAAGGGAGAAATTCTCGGGGGACGGGAAAGGAGATGACTCATTCAAAGTGCCAAAAGTCACCATTATGCACTCGTCATCTGCAACCCCGAGTGGCAGTGCCTGTTCTGTGTGTGTGTTAATTTTTCCTGCCACGCTTCCTGCCCCGTTTTGTTGCCCTGTTGTCCTTGCCAGGTGAGAACCTGGCCAGGCCGGGCGGGTAAAAGGAGAAATCATTAAATTTGTTGGTATACTACTCCTTTGTCTCTACTCCTGACATGTGCATTTTCTCCTCTCGCTGCCATATCCTCTCTCCGTCTTTCTTCCATATTCTCACAGTGTGCTATCGTGCTGTTAAACCAGGAGTAGAAAGTGAAATGTTTTCGTGTCTACCCGGCATATATAGAGTGAGATAAGCTTACCTTAATGACTTAATTAAATTTTTTTTAGTTCCCTTTTTACGGTAAAAAAGACTTATCTTTTTTACTCTAACTACCTATATGGTTTTTTATTTATAGAAAAAAAAAAATATGATATGGCTATGTTTTAATGTTAAAAGATTTAAGGCAGTAGTTTATCCTATAAAAAATTTCTGGGCGTGCGATTTAATTTATTTAAATTTTCCATAAATATATCCTTTTGTCAGCTTTCCCTTATCAACTATATTGAGGCTCCACTATATTGCATTTTTATTCTGGGGTGTGTTCCCTCGACCCGCTCACGCGTCGCTGTCGGCGTCGCTGCTTCTGCGCTCCTTTTTGCCTTGCTCCTGCTCCTGCTCCCCATCTGTCTCGGTCATGTCCTCGCCCTCGTTCCTGTCCACCTCCTCCGCCTCCTTGCTCGCTCGCTCGCTTTGTTCGCTGCATTCGGGTGGGGTCGTCGTGTGCTTGGTTGCGGGTCGACTGCCACTCAATTTTTACACTCAACAGGACACGCAAGTGCTTTCCCATTGCCCGGAGTCGGTGGTGTTAAGGTCCTGGCGCTGTCCCGGGTGGGGGTTTCCTCTGGGTTTTCAGTGCTTTAAATTCCATTTTCAAATAATTAAGGGAGGTCCACCAGGGGGTAGCTTACATTTTATTGCCTAACTTGCTTTTGGCCACTTTGAATTGTTGACCTTCTCTCTGTACAAGTGATTGAAATTTTGGGGTGTTTTCTTTTTTGTTCCAGATGTCTCTGGGGTCACATAACATTTGAAAACAATACAATTTGGTGTTATAAAGTATATAATTTTGAAATTATTGATACATTTTAGTTTATTTCTTAAAAATAATCCAGTATTAGAAACCCAACGGGTATTGGTTCGTTAAAATAAACTGAAAAGAAGTAGATAAAGTCTCCTTTTTTATGGGAAAAAACTAAACAGGTTTCTGTGAAAAGTAAATAATTTTTAAATATTGAATTAGTAACAAATTGTTTTTTGTATTTTCTTATTTTAACTTTTTTGGCTCCATTTTTTTTTATTTCATTTTTCAGTTAAAGAAGTTATTGGTAAACAATAAATAACTTACTACAAATATGTACATATATTGAAATATTTTAATTTAATATTTTGTATAATCCAATTTTTGATTATTCCATTCAACCAATAGGAAACAAATACAACAAATGAAATTGAATTGGGACACGGAAACACTGGCGAGTGTTACCAAATGGTTGTTAACATCTTGTTGGAGTTCGACATCCGTTCCAATTGGGACTTCAGTTAGCTGCGGTCAAATGCACAATTTCTTGTATGTACTCAACTTGGGTTCTCTTCGGCCTCTCTCTCTCCCTCTCTTTGTGTTTCTGTCTGCAATCTGCATGACCAGCAACACCAACAACATCTGTAACAGTAAATGGCGTTGCCAACTGCGGCAAGAGTTGCCAACCTTTTCGCTTGGTTGCAAATTCTCCGGCTCCAATGCACACACACATACACACGAACAGCAGAGGCACAGACACGCTTTCATAATTACAACAACAATAACATCCCAAGAGCTGCACCAGAAAGAGAAGAAGCGAGACAGCAGTAACTTTGGGTTCATTTAATTGGGTCATATACGGTTTTTCGCTTGCATGTGTATACGATTTTTATGATTTTTGTTGTTGTTAATTTCTCTCCCTCTCTCTCTATCTCTCTCCTTCCCACTGTCTACTTTGCATTTGCTATGGCTGACCCATTGTTGTTGTTATCGGCACTTCCTGTGGGAGTTTTGTTTTGTGTATAATTTACGCCCTGCAACTTAACTTCTTCTTTGTGTTCCGCTGCTTCTTTCCCACTCTTTGCTCTTCGTTGCATATTATACTTGTTTATGTATCAAAGTGATTTGTGCCGCTTGTCTCCTTTTGCAATCGCTTTTATTATCAATCCGTTTTGGCAATTCCTCTCTGCCCCGTCCCCTTTCTCTTTTCTCTCTCGCTCTCTCTTTCTGTTGACCCGGCATTCGTTCCTTTCTTTGCTTTGATTCGATTCCGTTTCGTGCCGCATACCAATTATTATTACTGTTTATATATGTCAACAATAAGAAACAACAAAATGAGCGTAGCAGACAGCTTGTCACCGCCGAGAACAACAACACTAATGTTGTAAACAAATCGAAAGGTAAAACAAACGTCAAAGAAACACGGAAACAACAATAGCTTTTATCAAAAACACACAATTAAACACACTAATCGGTTTTCAAGTGGTCTGCATGTGTGTGTGTGTGTGTGGTCAAGTGGTCATTAAGTTGTAAGTTTAGATTGATTTATTGACAGATCCAACGATGATTGTCTGTTAATTAGCAGATGATAGAAGCCAGCGGGCAGACACAGCCACAAATTATGTTAATTTACCATTCGATGAACCCCCTTCCCCCATCCAAAGAGACATTCGTAATTATTAGCATCAAATTGCCGGCTCTCACTGTTAAAATAATAAAACTATTTTTTGTTTTCGTAATTATTATCATATAAAACAAAAAAACTCATTTAACTAGAACAATACCTGTTTTTTTACCGTCATATTTGGTGATGTCAATAGCCACCAAAAACATCGATGATTCTAAAAATTTTAGAAACTTTGAAAATAAAATACATTGAATATAAAATATTAACTTGTTATAAAATATTAAAAAAAAGTAAAAACAAAGTCTGCCATTTACACTTTAAAATGTTTCCTTGTGCACGTATTCTCTATAGATTACTTGAATAGTTCTCAAGGCATGGCATGCATTCTGCAATCAAACACTCACTGCACTTTGAACCGTGTCACATCGATCATGCCACAGCTCTATTTTTAAATTCGCACATTATCAGAGGCGCCAGCCTCTAATCAGATGATTAAAATCGACATAAACAGAGGGTTGCACTCAAATTTGTAGTTAGACAAAAACAACTGAACTGATAAATGCGCAAATTTGTTCACGCGTTATGACTCAGCTTCCCCGAGGGAACTGGCTGAGAAAACGTAAACTCTACGTTCGAAAGTAAAACAAACAAGCCTCGAACTGAATAGAATTACGATTTCAGTTTCCAAATTCAACTACAAAGTGTATTGTGGAGGCAACTTTCGCCAGTGCAGCAGCCGCGGTTCACACAATTCGCATGACATTTGCTGAAACCTTTTCGGCTTAATTAAAATTTATACAATTTACATATGTATCATTGTGTTAGATGGAATGGCATGATAACTGGTCCCAGCCCAGACCGCATTATTATACATTTTTGCTTATAATATTTGTTGTTATTGTTTTAGCTGCCGCTGTCCGTAATTGAGGGAATTTGTAATTTAAAACAGCGCAAAAAGTGTATCAAATGCTGTGTGTCTGTGTGTGCGGCTGTGACTAAGCGACCTCCCGAAAATAAGAGTATATAAAACTGAGTGCTTGTTGAAAATTTCAGCGGTTTTATTCGTTTCAAGGCCCGACCCCCAGCACGTGGCTGCTGTAAAAAGGGTTTAATTCTCAAAAAACAGGGAAATATATTTATCTAACTGCTACGTGAGGGTATAACACACAGTTGTAATAATAGTTTTTACCATACAGACATCCCTGAATAAATAAGAAAATTAGAAATTGCTTCATTAAACATTTTTAATAGGATTTAAATAATTCTTACAATTTATTCTTTTGAGTTTAGAAAATAAAATCTAAGTTAAATAATGCATATTGATTGAAGTTATTAGGGATAATACTTGTGTAGAATTTTAAAGATATTTATACAGTTTATTTAGAAGAAAATAGCTAATAAACATTTTTAGGAATTAAAAAAATCGTATAGTACTTTTTTCGAATATCTCCAAGTATCTGCAATAACTTTTTAATATTTGCCAACTTAGTAAAAAAAAACATCTATTACCATAAATCATAACAAATAAAATCGCAAAATATTTAAAAGGTAGTTATAGTTCTTCTATTACCATAAATGAAACTACAAAATATTTGAAAGGTAGTTATAGTTCTTCAATAAAAATCAATGTTAGCCAAGAGTAAGTGGCTGTAAAAGCCGAACAACGATTTATGGCCTGCTTTACAAAACGTCTAAAAGCCTAGAGAAAATAACCAGAAAACCAACTTGGCTCCAGCTTTTTGCAACTCAAGAGAGAGAAAGAAAGAGCAGGCTACAGCTTAGGCTGTAATTAAGTCTGAAAATCCATTAAGATTATTAACTCAATTAAAATTGCTGCTCGCTTCTTCACTCCACCGTCGTTTTTTTTCTTATATATTTTTTGTGTGTTTGCGGGTAATTTAGTTCACCCATACAGAGTCACTCGGAGGGGAGATTGTTGTATTTTTTTTTTAGTGTGGTTTTTTAGGTTTTCCACTTTTTTTTTTAGTAGGCGCCACTCGATGGCTTGCTTGGCTATGGGAATGCAATTGCCATTGACGGGCGACGGTCTGATTTTTCCCTGTTACTGTGCCGGCTGCTCAGCCTACGCGACTCGTCTGCCCACACAGGACAAGTGCTTAGAGATGCAGATAGTTAGATATAGACTACCCACCTTTGGCCGTATCACACACATTGGATAGACGCCCAAAAAAAAAAAATATATATATATATAAAAGATATGTACAAAGTGCTCACAGGAAGGGAAATAATATAATATGTGCCCGTAACTGGTGTTAACAAACAATTTATTTGCTGATTTAAGAACTCTATATTTGGGGAAACAAATCTATAAATCAAAGTTTTTTTTGTATTATAAGTATTTACTTAATTTCAAAAACGCCAAAAATATTACAAATAATAATTTTTTTTTTTTGTACATTTTATTTTATATTGTTTTGTTTTTAAATCAAAATTGTTTAAACTTTGTATTAGCAACGCTATAATTCTGACCATAATTGTGTGATTTTTTTTTGTTTTTGTATCTGTGCACATTGGCCTGTGTATCTGAGCGAAACTCGTTTCATTTTGCGGTTTCTCAGCAGCGACGATGAGGCCCCAAAAAGCCAAAAAGCAGAACAATTGCAGGCCGAGACCAGAAATCTTGCTGCAATATGAGTGCTCCTGCTGCTGTGTGGGTTGACTTGGAGTGGAGTTGATTGCCAAAAAGGCACACGGAGGAGCACTTGACAACGCTTGCCAATCCCAATCCCCAATCCCGCCATCCAACCTGGCCACAGCCAGGGAGGAGAGGAAGGAGCTCCCGAGTCCAGGGCCAACTCTGGCAGACTGAGACGACTTGACGATTAATTGCAGCATTTTACATTTCGAGTTCAAAAGAAAATGCTTTCAGCAACAGCGTCGTGAGCAGCAGCTCCTCCGCTTGTATCTTGCAGATATAATATCTCATGCGGTCTTTGGCCGCTATATGTGCGTTATCTAAATTTACATTTCTTGCCAAATACATATATGTTTGGGCACATACTACAGTTGAGGAGAAGAAGATAGGATATTAGGTAGAAAAAATATAATATATAAAAATAATAATCTTTAAACAAAATTCTCAATTTGATAATATTTATCTTTGACGATAACATATTGTTGACACTTGAGGTATCAAGTGATATTTGGCACTTTTTAAAGATTTAATAGAAAACATCTAACAAAAATTACAAAATATTGGCCATTGCATAAATTTAATAATAATTAGATAATATAAAATATATTTTTTCCACCGCCACTGTCTGTACACGTAGAAACGACACTTATGAGCGCTCTGCACTTTTGCCGAGATACAACGCTCGGCTGACTTCCTCATCCACATCCTCCTGCTGCTGCCCGGTCAGTGTGTATTTATAAAAATGTAAAAATGTAAAAATGCAAAAATCCTCTGCCAAGTGCCAAGTTCAATAGCTTTTCGTACACCACACACAGAAATTCGCGTACACAAAATAATTATTCAACAAAAAGGAAGGCAGGAAAAAACAAGAAAAAAAAGAAACAACGGGAGACAAGATGTCGCTTAGCATGTTTTGGCCCCTGCAGCGCTGCGATGGATGGATTCTGGGATGGATTGGGCTGGAGACTATGGAGTACGCTGAACGGGGACTAGTAGTAGTAGCTGAAGGAGGTGGCAGGAGGAGGCAGGAGGCATCATCTCCCCTCCAGGCATAAAAATAGAGTTTAATCGCTGCTGGATGTGGAAGCGAGTGGAAGTGGTGGGCTGTTGGCACGAACCCATGCCTTGGGGTGTGTCACTGCGCCACCACCACCAGAGCCTTCTGAAAAAATCGAGAAAAAGTGCTGTTAATTGAAAGACATTCCAGAAGGAGGCCAAAACGATCAACTCCACTCAGCCATCCATCTAGCCTGCCCCTCGAAAACTATCCACAAGATTGATGTTCCCCATGCCACAAGTTACCGAACCTATTTGTCATTTAAGTGCCATCCATCCGCTCTCGATGGAGATTTAATGAATGTCGAACAAGACATAACAGTTTTGGTGACAATTACTACCTGACGGAGGTGGAAAAACGAGGCTAGCAACAAAACTCGTGGGGCTAAATGGCCATAAAACTGGTTAAATTTAGCTGGAAATCATAATAATTTTGTCACATTTCGCGCGTTGAAAATATGAAGCGTAGAACGGAAGCTTGAAATAGTTTGTGCACTGTAAAATATATCTTGAATGTGTGATTTACAGATTTATTCAATATTTATATATACTTGCATTTTATCGTCTTATCAGTCAGTTCTTAACTCGACCAAGCCCCCAATTAATCACACTCGAAATCCCATAAACATTCTCCCGATAATAACATACAAAATGACATAATAAAATGCCCAGAACGATAGGCCAACTTCTATTTATAGTTTAAATAATCAACGTGAATTCCTCTTCTAATGCCACACAAGTCGAGGCAATCCAAAGATAGTTGATAGAAAGAAAGGCCTCACTAAACTTTAGTCATAAGTGAGGGGAAAATGGACGTCTTTTAGCCCGGAGGGGAGTCATGATCGTGTTTGTCATAAAAGAAAATTGTGCAAAATAAATTCCGAGAAGAGCGAATGGCAAGGCTGAACCGGTTGACTATGAGTATGACTGCTTTTGGGCTCAACCTGCAGGTCAATTTACTTTAATTAATCATAGAAAAAAAAAAAAAAAAAACTGTGCAGAGAATAAGTCAAACTTAATGACAGACGTTCATTTGTTTGGCTTGAATTTGAACATTGAATTTTTAATTTGAAAATTAGAAAATCAAAAATGACAAAGGAGCAACTTGAGAGAATTGCAAATGGAAATAGAAATCCAATTTTATGACAAATAGATGAAATTGCATTGCCAAGAGACCAATTATACACTGACAGAACAATTCTTCTAAATGGGTTTGTTGATTTAAATATTTAAAGTAAAGTAATAACTATATATTACCAATTTATATTACTATTTAAAGTCGAAACTATAGTCGCTGTCTGTCCACCTTTTTTTTCTCGAGTGTGGCAGAGTTACCTTTTGAATTGCTGGGAGATGATAGCGTTTTTCCCTCCCATTTTCCCTGGCAGTGTGAAGCTTTGGCCAGCGGCACTGGCCATTAGCCACAAGGCTTTTTGCCTTGCCTTGCCTTTTGTCTAGAGTTGGGGGCCAATGCTAAAGAACTCATAAAAAAAAACAAGAAGAGGTGGCAAGGGAGCGTTGCTCTTGGCCGTTTTGCTGCGGGCTGTTGGCTGCCTCTTTCCAATTGCCAAACCGAAGCAAACCAAGGCAATGTTCGTGTGCTGGCCAACTGGCAAAGTTGGCCAGGTGTTTTATTACCATTTGCGCTATTAACAATTTCTTTTGGCCAGTGCTCGCTCGCCTGTCCGCCGCTGATTCTTTTTTCTATCTCATATTTTGCACTATTATGAATTTGCGAGTTTGACTCCGATTTTCCTTCTTTCTTTGGCGTTGCCGTTTTCAACGTATATAGAGTCCATCGTGCAGCTTACCGTTTTGATTGTTAATAGGGGTTTTCGTTCGTTTTATGGCCAAGACTTGGACTTGGAAGTCCGAGTCGGAGTTGGCCAACAAAGCCAGTCAATTTCATGGCTGCGGCTCCGTTCTAATGTATCTATCCGACTGCAGTGCGGTTGCCAGCTATCTGTATCTCGCTTTGTAATTGTATCTTTTCGGTTCGTTCTTGGTCTCGTTGAATACTTTCACAAGAGCAGAGAGGAAACACACAAAAAACACAAGAAAATGCCAAGAAAATACAGAGAAAATGCGCTGCTAAATCTGTTTCATGTCGGCGCAATAATAAAGAAAATGCAATGCGGCCTGGCATTTTTCCTTTATTTCTCTCCGCTTTAATTCCGCAAAACGGAGCGCTGTATCTTTTGCTATGCATCTTTATCACATTTAACCAAATGGATTTATGAGCTACTCTGGGGCAAACTAATAAACACAGAGAGAGGCCAATCCCAAAGCCTTTCACTTGGCCAAGAACCATTTTTATTGGCCCAGCGAATGGAACTCTGAACAGATTGATCATCGGACATCGGGGAAATGAAATGGATAAACGAAATGCACTTGGCTTTCGATGGAAAGGCGATAAAATTGAGTGGAAAACACAATAAGTTCCAAATCACGCCTTTTTTTTTAATACAAACTTCAATTACCTTTTTGACAGCTGAGATTTTAGCAAATTTAATTTCTTATAGCTGAGCATTTGAGTTTTAAGAGTTATACTTTCTGTTCAAGTGAATGAAATACAAACTTGAGTTTCAGTTCATCTGTCTTTCGCAGAAAGTTTTCCCCCCTAATTTCGTGTTAACATATCTTTTCCATATTCCCATCTCCATGTCTGTAATCCGATGTTTGTCTCGCAACTTTTTTCGAATCTTTTTTCCTCCTTATAAATCCAAAATGAGTTTCTTCTAATAAATTTATGCCTGAACATTTTGTTTCTGCGGTTCCCTAAGCAAATTACAAAACGAAAAAGAGAAGAGCGAAAATTGCGATTTTCTCATATTTATTTTGGACAAGCCTTTCACAAAATTTTCCTTTTCCCGGCCCCCTTCCCTCCCGAGGGAAGTCAGTCGCCAGCGAGTGTGGAGAATGGCATCAGCCCCGAAACCACAGACCAGAACATGGCCTCAGTACGATTCTTTCCCAACTTCATCATCATCGTCGCCATCGCGCCTTTATATTCGCCATCAAGCTCGGGGCAACGTCGCGTTGGGCTCTTCTCCTGAAACTTGGGAACTCTCCAGAGTACAAAAGCAATAAGCGGAAAAACATAAAACAAGAATTATAAAACATAATTAACTTTCTATTCTTTAACATTTCCATACGTCTTTCGTATTTATCCTCTTACATTTCGCTATGTTTTGGTTGTCTAACAATACCTCCTAAGGTT
>VNJU01005989.1:0-10573 GCA_008042675.1 Drosophila seguyi | reverse complement strand
GCGACTTTGACTTCTTCGCCTGCACTTGACAAATGTGAGAGTGCGAAGAGTCCCTGCCCAGGCGCCATTAATTGTTTCGAAAGCTTAGCAGGTAGGGAGGGAGGGAGGGGCCTGGGCAGTGGTCACAGCGATTATCGAACGCCATATTGTCAGAGCTGCCGCTCTCGCTCGCGCGTATTAGGTGACGTCTTAATTAACGCGTCTGGTCTGTACGGCTGGGCGTTAAAGATTAAATTTATGATTTCTATGCAATTTATTACACGGAAAATAACATTTATATCGAGCTCTCATTGCACAAGGCCCGCGCGCACAGATTGGAGGCCTGATCGTGCTGACAAGACTGGGCCACGCCCCAAACTTCGGCTGAGCTTTTTGATGATTTCTCTGCCAGATCTAGCCATGTGGGCCGCTCCCCCGATCTCCCCCGAGATCTCTGGTCTGCTGCCCACCCCGAGCCGAAGCCGAGTTCGATCCCACCGGCGATAAGCTCTGGTCGGGCGTCAGTTTTCCTCCTCGCCAGACGGCTTCCTGCTCTGGGCCCCAGCACTGATTTAATTTTGGGCTCCTTGCGGTCTGGCTGCTGCGGCTGCCGGGTCAACTCCATGGTTCAGCCAATGTCCCAAATTTGTTGTTTGCAGGCTGTGCTGGCAATTCGTTAACTGATCCGCCGTTGTCAATATATTTTATGTTGTCTTCGATTATTTAGCGGCGGCCAACGAGGGGGGCAAGTACATGGGTTTCTTGGGAGGTTTTGTAATAATCGGAGGGCGGGAAAAAGCAAATAAATAATAAGTAATGCTATTAAGTAATTAGCCTGAAACTTAGCTCAAAAGAACGCGAAATATATTAAGTAAAAAATTCAAAAAGGGTCTGGGAAAAACATACCGCTTCACTTTATATATGTTTATAATCATTTAAAAGTTGTTTTATCTCCTTAGCCGTTTTATTTAAAATTTTATAAGTGCATCTAAGCTTCGTTTAGATCGCTTACAGCCTCTGATTTAACCTTTTTTATTGCATTTATCGTCTTTTGTGCATCTTGCTACTCTCGTTTTTCGTGCCCAACAACATGACAGTAAAAACAATAACCATGAAAATAAACAAAAAAAAAATCGACAAAGTCGAAACCAATAAAAAAATTTCGAAGGTAAAACAAAAAAAAATGGAATCATAAAGCATTTTGACATTGTTACAAGTCAGCGGGAGATATTTCACTTTTAACCTTTCGCTTGACTTTTCCGCAAGCCAGGCGAAAAACAATGACACCACCGCTAAGGGGAAACTTATGGGGATTTATCGATTTTTTTTTGTCTTTTTTTTGCTTTAAAAGCGTAAAAATGTCCCGTGCGACAGCATGGAATTGCCCATATTGAAGATTCACTGGCAATAATTAGCTAAAGATGTAGTCTATGTGTTAGAGTCTAAAGAAATATTCAACATTTTTAGAGATAGCAAAAAGCTATAAAAACAAGAAATGAAGCTAACTTTGGGAAGCCAAATATTATATAACCTTGCAGTTTGCAATTTTATCATTCAAATTGTTCATAGCTTGACACGAAAATTAATTAATTTCAATAAAAATCTACATACTGAATTTTAAAAATGTTGTATTTGAATTTTTTACTAATATTTAAAAAATTTAACGATGTAAAAAAAAATTAAAATATTTTTAAAATTAATACACAAATTTTATATTCTATTTTTAAATAATTGAATTTATATTTGCCTCAATCTCTGCCGGCAGATATCCCAAGTATTTCTATTTATTAATTGTGAATAAAAATATACATGACATGACACCAAAAATGGCCAAAGTATTTGATATTTAAAAAGAACTTTTTTATTGGATATTTTATGAGGTGAATCAAACATTAAAAATATCAAAAATACCAAAAACGCACAAAATTCAGTTCGGAAAGCTTTTCTGTGCTAGTTTATATTAGATTATTAAATCTGCATACTGCATCTACAAATTTAAAAAATTATCTTTTCTTTGCAAACTTTTGATCATTTTGAAAAAATTAAAAAAATTGTTTTCTAAATAAAATAGCTAGATCGACTTGGCTAATGATGCTGATCAAGAATATATATTTAAGAAATACTATTGCTGTTATCTTTCAACCTCATCCTAAAGTACTATAATGTTAAGTCGTTTTAAACCTCCAAAAATATGAATAAATTAGTTACTCACTTATTTGTTATTATATTTTTTATAAACTATATATTAACCCCTTGATAGCCATCATTCCAAATCTGCAACTGCCACTGCATTTACCATACGAATCTGTGCGTGAGCCGTGGGCAGTCTTCTGCCGCTGCTACCACTGCTGCGTACAGTGCGGAACATCCATGGCAGGGCAACTGGAAGTGGAAGTGCACATCCCTGTGATTTATAGAGAACCTGTGCGGCTGTAGCATGTGAAAAATGAATGCGAGATTTATAACATCAGCCTAATTGAATGTTTGATCCTGGGCATAAATAACCAAATTAATGAAAATGATTTTTAATAAATTTCTCAATTGCATGCCGGCCGGCCCCCCGATGCCAGGCTCTCCTCCTTCCTCCTTCCTTATCCGGCTAGACGCGCTGCGCACTCAGCGATGTCCTGCTGGGCATGAGTAATGTTCCTCTATTAGCCGCTGCAACACTCCGGCTAATGGAGGAGCAGCCAGTGGTTGGTTGCCCACTCGTGGTGGCACTTGGAGCCAATCCCCGGCAGCTGCCTTCGGTGTGTCATTCACCCGCTTAATTATGAAGAAATGCATCACTTTTTGCGATAATTAATGGCGCCATTCGCTGGCAGGCAGAATTTTCGTTGGTTTTAGCTCAATTCGTGGATAATTGGGGCGGCAACATTGTCGCAATGTCCCAGGACCAAGTCGGAGGGAGCATGTCTCATGTTCCCATTTCCCTTGCGCTTTTGATTTCCCGCGAATCTGATCGCCTGATCGCTCCGCATTGGCATTGGCATTGCGGCGCATATTTTGCGGCATGCCCCGCTTGACAACTTCAATTAACGATTGCCGAGTGCGTGTAATTAGCGCATTTCTGTCCCCAAATCTTCTTTCAACTTCTTCCCCTTTTGGCCCTTTGGCTACCGGGACACCGGACCGTTTACCGAAAATGAAACGAAATACACGATTTTTGCGGTTTTGGCATACTTTGTCTTGGATATACTTGTATGTACAACTCCCAAAAACTCCTCCCCCTTTGGAAACACAAAAAGAAGAAACATTTAGTTATTTTTTTTGGGCAGTCGGTAGTATCGAGATATCAATCGATAATGAGGAAATGGAAGCCGTTTCTCATCGCGAATGAGTTATGTGCTGGCATGTGTCCGATGGGTGCTTCCCCCGGCGACAGGAAAACAACCATAAGTGTCACTGCCTAGGCCCGGATCTCTGCCTGGAATATCTAATGCCCTTAAAGAGAAATGTGTGCACTATACTATGAAGGGTAATGTGGTTCTCATTGGGTATTATAGTTTGAGGGGATTGATATTTTTACTTAAAGAATATATTGAAATCTGTGCAGTGCTGTGAGTTATTTACTTATTAAATAAATTAATTAAAAAATCATTATAGTACATTGGACTTTACTTTACGAACTTTTTGCTTTGTGGAAATTTAATGTAAATCACAGGGTTCAAAGTGGCAAACAAATTCAGTAAGTTAAGTAACTCTCATACATTTAAACTGCAATTTTAAACTTAGGTTCAAGTCCAAAAATATCATGTATCTTAGTATTTATATTGTGAACAGTTAAGGGTTTTAAAATACATAATATTTTATCTATCTAGAATTATAATAATTTCCCTATTATTTCTTAATAAAACTTAAACAAAATTACCCTAGGTACTCCCTAAGTCGACTTAATCCCACTTCACCTGTCCAACATTCCCACTTGTTGTTCATTCAAACCACTGACAGCTAATGAAAGGTTGACTTGTTGACTTTAAAAATTTTTGAACAGAAACAAGCATAAATCAGCGTCTGGCAAAACTATTTAGAATATGCAGAGCAGCAACTGAGGCACCTGCCACAAGCCCATGTCCATGCCCATGCTTAATGCCCATTTAAATTCAATTCCCTTCCACCTGCGATAGCCGAAAAATATCAATTGAAATGCAACCCGCAATGCCCAGACTAAGACATGACGACAATTTGTCTGCGAGATAATCCTGGTAGAGCGGGGACACTAATGACACACCACCCGGATTTATAGTTCCGGCCGCGGGCTGGGAGGGAGTCTTGGAAATCTCCCATCGGGGGCAACCGGAAAGTAAGAGTGTGTCCGAAGAGCCACCAAAGCTGACAACAATAGCTTCGCACTTGGTGGATTTTTGGGGGTGTTGGGGATTTTGGGGCTTCAGCGGGGCCTTTTGGTTATGGCCCGACTTGGGTTTTGGAGGCGGGGCGATCTTGGCTGGCTGGTTGGCTTGGGGCAATCAAAAGCACGTCACGATTGCGAGGATGAAATTGAAGCCGCCTCTGTTTGTAAGCTTCCTCTTGCCCCGTTTCTTGGCACTCTCTACACGGGAAAAGATTCTGGATTCGTTTGATTATAAACTAATAGTATTTATACAGGGTATTGTAGGGTATTATAATTTCAGTCAGAAGCCTGCAAAGTCATGAAGGAGCCTCTCATATATATTCTTGATCAGCATCAAATGTAGAGTCGATTTAGCGTTGTTTGGAAAGTATACATTTTTTTTTTTTTGGTAGCTCAAAGATTATCGTTAAACATAAGCAATGCAATGATTAAAGAATTTGTATTTTCCATACATTTTTTAATAAAATTCAAAGGTATTTGTTCTTTTTATAATTTTAATTTATTAATACCATATTCTTAATACTTTTACAAGGAATCAAACTATAAAATATATGAGTTTAAATATATCCTGTACAAGGAAACTTACATTAAATACATTTTCTGAAAATAACCAAGATTAATAACTCTCGCAGGTTCATAGTGTTTTATCTCTGTGCATCGACCATTGTTTTTTTTATCTCAACCTGGCTCTTCACTCAGATAAAACTGTTGCCAAATCTCGAACTTGGTCAGCGGGTAGCATTCACTGGCAAGTCGCGCGACAGCATCATGCGAATTTAATTGAATAAAGTTTTGTAAGAGTTTTGTAATTGCCCCGGCAGATTAACGAAACGAATAATGCAGATAGGTAGTATTCCCCGCCGATATCGCGGGCCTCTGTGCCCGGTTTCGTGTCTGGCCAGGAGCCATAATTGAGATGCTTTTGAGCCGATAATAAATTATGAAGGCAGAAAATGAAACGAAACGAAACGAAAGCAAAGCCCACAGCCGCAAAGTTAAAATGTCGGACGACGAGGCGAGGTGACTGGACCCTATAGTAGTATATAGTAGAGAAGTTGGGGCGTGGCAGGGACGATTAGGCCAGGGATTAGGCCAAGTCTGCAGGCCATAAATTATACATTGTAGCCCAAAGGCTAACGGGACTGTTAGAAAGCTAAAAAAAAAATACTAAAGGGAAATCGAAAGTGCAGTGAACCCACCACAATCCTGGCCTAATCCTCGTCTGGAGCCGAGTGGCAGGTTCTCAGAGGTGGAACTCCCTTTAGGGGTAATTGAATACTTAAGCCGGAATGCCAAACTTAAGGCGCAACATCACCCCATATGCATATAGACAAAGCGAGCCATTAATCACGGAATCAGCCCTGAATGTAAATTAACTCGATTGATTTATTTACTCTGAATGAGATGGTGAAGAATGTCCAAAGGGATTTGCATTAGTTTAAGGCTTAATTTTACTTTGTTTACTCAGGGAATACATTTTGGAAAATATATTTTATTTTTAGCTAAGTTGTTCATAAGTGGAATATGTTTATTTCTGAACTCGAAAGAAATTTTATTTGTAACTAACAAATAATCTATCCAAATTTCAAACAATTCTTAAACTTTAAAGTTGCTGAAAAATGTACCTATTTCTTAATTCAAATCATTTAATCATAAAAATCTATAAACCCCCAAATTAATAACCCATTTCCACACCTAAATTACTTTAATTTCCGGCTATCAATTTAATTTGATTTACATAATTTCCTCCATAACATTCCATTGACACAGCATTTATATATTTAACCGATTTCGCAATTGAAAGCGTTTTTTGTTTGGGGAAAAAGTAATTGAGAACTGTCATGCAATCTGATATGATTGCAAATGCGAAGTGCACATAAATTCGTTGCGACTGTCCTCTGTTTCGGTTTCGGTTTCGGTTTCAGTTTCTCGGCTGGGATCCGGGACTCGGCATTTGAGTGTTTCAGTCTGGCCTGGCATTTAGTAGACAATTAGCGGCATTGCGTGTCCAGGTCTCGGCGTGCTGTTGGGACAGCTCCTACGAACCCAAGACTCGTGAGTAAGCCACGTCCTAATGGTCAGTTGCCGCAGGGCAGCAGCAGCGGCAGTAGAGGTTTTTAGGGCCGGCTGCCAGCGAGCTTTCGACCAACTTCCTGGTTTTAAGTTGGGAAATATAGCCTTGAATGGGTCTAAAAGTTTCCTTCTTAACTTGGTTAATTTCAATTCTGGTTTGTGTTCAGAGAGATTTTCTAGAAAGTGTTAGTTTTTGCAAAGTCCTTTTGGCTCCCAGCTATACCTTTAAGAAAGACGCAAGCTCTGGCATGAACAGACGCGTGACTCATAAAACCGCGCTTAAGAAGATCAGAAAGGGGCACAAAAAAGGGGTTAAAAATTAGGGGCCAGGGGCGGTGGTTAAGGGGAGCACAACAAAAGAGAACATCGATTTGTGGCAGCGCCTGCGCAAAGCGTGAAATTTATGCGACCCACACGCAGCGCCACTCACGACCGCTGCTGCGCTGCTAACGTTCACCAATCCAAAGTCGGAAGACTGAAGACCGAAGACTGAAGACTGTATATATTCAAGACTGAAGACTGTATCTTCAAGACCAAAGACCCAATACTGAAGACTGAACACTGAAAGACTGCGAGACCCAAGACTGGCTAAGACTGAAGACCCCCAGACGCAGATGGGAGATGCCGGCGGTGAAGGAGAAGAGGCTGCAAAGACGAAGATGTTGAGGAGCAGCCGGCGAATTTCATTTCTCGCAATAAATCCATGACTGATTTATGTACTGCACAATCGTTACAAATCACAAACGTTTACGTTTACTGAATGAACGTCCGTCTGCAACCGGGAATCTGTGTGCACTAAGAACAAATATTTCAAAAGTTACAAATTGTTAAATATTATAAATTATTGAAATATAAAATAGAGTAGACATTCCTCTGGATCTTAGTTTGAATTAATGTTTAGCTCTTTATAAATAAATAAATAAATAAATAAAAATAGGAAACATATAACTATATCATTTTCCCTTTACTTTATTCCTCTTTTTTGTTTATTTTGTATTGAAGAGTCATGTAAATTGATTCATAATTTTAATTTTAATTCGGTTGGAAAATTCACTTTAATAAATTAAATTTTTTTTACCAAAAAGCATTTACAATTAACATTAAACTCGTAAACATTAAAATATAAGATAACAACGGAGAAATATCAAATTAAATTAAAGACAAAGTCTACCCCTTTCTTCTAAATGTTTCAATAGGTAAGCTTGGGATGCTGTAGATAAACTAAGTCAAGAAAATACCTTGAATCAAACGCAAGAACATATAAAATATACACAAATAAATAATTAACATTTATTAGTGAAAGAAAATACCTATAACATCTCTCAAAATACGTATTTAAGTATCTAACTTAAAACTTAAAACTTATTTTTATAATTTGTGTAACTTCTTTTATTTCATAGTGTATTTATTTGTAAAATAAATTAAAACTTTGTATTAATCTGCTACTAATTGAAATATTTTTAATTGAATTACTTATCTATTCTTCTATTTACAAAATATTAATTTATTTACCTATCTATCCCTCTGATTATTACAAGACCTCATAGGCTATACAACATTTTTTAATCTCACTTTAAGAAGACAGTTTATCTATTATTAATTCCAAGACCTCAATTTTTCTCCAGTGCACCTGTGTGGCAGTGCATCTGCCCGAAGGAAGGGGTTTCTTAGGCGGGTAAAAAGTAACAGTGGCTCCACTCACGTGCTGGCCTTCAGCTTCAATCAGCACAACATCACTCGCCGTGCAGTTGGAATTGCATTTGAATTAATTAAAACTCTCGAAGCAGACACGACTCGCCGAGAGATCAACGGAGAGCTCGTCGAGAATTTGTCAAATAATCGAGGCGCAGACTCCCCATACGTTCCTCCTCATATACGTATATATCCGATATCCTACACATGTACCCTTTATCGATTCCAGAACAATTGAAAGTTCAGCGGTAAGCCAAGGGACGTGAACGAAATCGATCAGCGAAAACAGCGACTTCGGTTCAAAAATAACAAAAGGCCCAGAAGTGCAATGGCAACGGATCGGGAGATTTACATACTCGACACCCGGAGATTCAGGGGAAGCAGCCGAGGATCGATGCAGTCAGTGATGCCAAGTTTAGCCAGTCAAATATTGTAAGTTCTTTTTAATAAAGAAGACTTTAAAATTAGGAAAATGTTTGTAAAAATAAATCAAGAAGTAAAGTTTTATGGGAAACTCCAAAATTTAACCGAACAATTATTCTTAATACAAGCTCGTGATGATAATTTATGTTTTATTTTTAAGTTCTTAATAAATCAGAATAATATTATTCATTAAATAAAAATACTATTGATCTGGAAAATGTATTAAATAATATAAGTCCGTAATCTTTTTTCAGTATTACAACAATCTAACCTAACAAAATATTAAAGGTAAGATGCGCAACGCCCCGGCATTTGAAGTGCAACAAACAAGAAGTTTTTTTTTGGCCGTAAACATGTGCACTTTTTCGCTTGCAAATATTTGTATATTATTAATATATTACCATATAATTTTTTTTTTTTGTTATTTTAAAGTTTTCACAATTATTTACCTCCAATAAAAATATAGCCAAATTGGCAACTTTGATCTCCAGGCAGCCGGCGAGGTTGTTATTGTTGTTTCACCTCCGTCGACCACTTAAGTTGACGTTGCGACGCGACTTTCCGACTCCTCGACTTCCCGATGCGCTGCTTGATTCCCTGCCCAGAGGCGCATGCCTGGCTCCTGCACGGAGGAGCGGCAGAAGGATCGGCAGCGAGTCGGGGCAAAAAGTATGACTAAATGCATGCAAGTTATTTAAATGAGACATTTTCAGAGTCCATGGCCAGGCGGCGGCATGTGAACAGCTTCGGTTCTGGCCACGGCTTTTTGGCTGTCACTTGATGCACTCACAGGAGGGGTAGTCGGTCTTCGAGCTTTGGTCTGTAGTTTTGGAAATTAAAAATATAATTATACTAAAAAAAATTATAATAATTTGAAAAGACTTAGTTAAAAGTCATGGAGTTAAAAATGGGTTTCCAACTAAAGGAAACCTTAAGAAATAAGTCAAGCAAGTGTTTAAAACATTTAATAATTATCATTATAAATTATATTAAACAACTATTTATAACTGATGATTTTGTTATGTAAGAATCTTGAACCATGATTGTTCCTAGAGTATATACCCTGCGGTATTATAGATCCATTTACTCTACGCATTATCTTGCAGCTGGGGCCAAGACCACTGCAATGCGAACTATTTATGTACGTTTTGCTCTGGCGGCTGTCACTTTTGGGTGGCAGCTTCCACAGNTAGTTTTGGAAATTGAAAATAGAATTATATTAAACAAAAGAATAATGATTAAAAAAAGAATTCAGTTATAGGTGGTGTAGTTAAAAATGAGGCAAGAAATAAGTCTAAAAAGTGTTTAAAACATTTAATAATTATCATTTATAAAACCAAATGAATGTTGTTTTTTTTTATTTTAAACAACTTTTTCTAACTGCTTATTTTGTTATGTAGAAATCTTGAACCATGATTGTTCCTAGAGTATATACCCTGCGACTATGTCTGGGTATTATAGATCCATTTACTCTACGCATTATCTTGCAGCTGGGGCCAAGAGCACTGCAATGCGAACTATTTATGTACGTTTTGCTCTGGCGGCTGTCACTTTTGGGTGGCAGCTTCCACAGTTCCAGTCCCAGTTCCAGTCAGAGTCAGTTCCAAGCCAGAGGAGTCAGAGTCGGGCGGAGTGGGGCCTGAAAAGGCCGTGCTAATTGTGTCGCTAGTGTCAGATTTATGTGGCCCGATCAATGGGTAATATATGCCAGGGCGATCGGAACCCACAGATGGAGTTGGAGAGCCGAAGCGTCGGGTATCAAATTATAATTCAATTAACGAATGGACCACCTTGGTGGCCCGGCCGCTAAACACATTCCTGGCCAGTTGTCGGCCGGCCAGAGATTGGCTCATAAATTGTCCAAATTAATTCATAGTGGCACCAATGGCGACACCTACTCGTTGTCACCGTTACACCTCGCCCATCTTCGTGCCCCGATCCAAGAAGAAGATTCCCGATCCCCCTTGCCCAATCCGAGAGCCAGCCAACAACTGGAAATGGAAATGGGCAATCGGCATGGGAGAATGGTAGAATGTTTACTTGGTTCGTTAG
>VNJU01005988.1:0-40960 GCA_008042675.1 Drosophila seguyi | reverse complement strand
ACATACCTTCGACACCTTTTTAATTGATTTTAAGTCCACAGCGATACCCCAAGAAATCTGATCCCTTCATCATCCCGACTAAACGCACCTTTATAACTAATTAACACATTATGGATTTTATCTGACGAGATAAAAAGATTAAAACTCTTTCCGACATTATGTTCACATAGATGCTCCGCAATAATGAACTTAGATTTCCATTCATATTCCCTTCCTATCTCGTTCCTTACAAATGCACATCATTCATGGCGAATTAATTACCGCAAAGCTATTAATCAACAAAAGGCGAGATAACCGACAGATAAAGTGGGTGGCTGGGCCCACGAAAAAGTTAATTTAGTGTATTAAAAGTAGCCACAGGAGTTGCAATAAGTTGTAATGGCCAAGGGGCGATAGACATCGCAGCAGTGGGGAGTGGGGCTCGGTGTCGGATAAAATCCTTTCGAGCGTGAAATGTCCGAAATGGAAATGGAATTACCATTCGCAGAGCGCTTCCTCTTTTGACTTTTAACTGGGGGCCAACAAGTGGAAATGAATGAATGACTGGGCCAAAGTAATTAAAATCGTTCGTTGGCGCTTGCCTATCTGGAAGTTGAGACAAAACTTTTCCATATTTCAAATCCTGATTCCGACACAGTCGTCTGTCGCCTGTCGCCTGTCGGTTTCCAGGTTGTGTTGTCAACGATGGCTTATAAGCGGCATTCCAGCTGAACGCATTTTCCTCAATTGGGCTCGTCCCCGTCCTGCCCGGCCCCCACCTCCGATTTCCCACTTTTGATCTACTTCTCAGTTGCTTTTGCCTCACAAGGTTTTTGATGAAAGACTGAGGCAACCGCAGGTAAATGAGTTTTGATATTGACATGAATTATTCGCCTCACTTAACCCAGCAAATGGGGGCGTATTTGATATGTATCTCTGCATACACAAACAAACATTCTTGAGCATTTGTAGTACATATTTTCCATTTGCCGGGAGGGGGAGACTTTTGAGGAATTATCCCGAATATATGCACAGTGTGGGAAAGTCACCTGTTGTGCAATAAAATAGTGCAAAAATTCCTTGGAATTCTGGCTTTGTATTATGATTTTAACTTAATATAATTTTATTAAATACCTTCCGAATGGGCACCTGCTGTGCCTGATTCTTTATTCAGAAGGTTGCAATTATGTTTGTCTAATAAGTCCCATTTTTTATTTGACCAAACATCAAAAAAAATGTTCCAAGTAAGTTTATTTTAATCAACAGGTAAGATTAAGTAGTAAATCGAGAGTAGGGTTTAGACAATACAAGGTTTTAGATGCATAAAAATGTGCATAGCTCCCTATGCTCCCGCAATGGCGATATTCCTAATAAGTTTGGAGCCTTAACTGTTTAGAAGAGAACGTTTAAACTTTTTTGAAAGGGATATTTTTAGTTTCTACGATTCATCTTGTTCAATTTGAGGATTTGCCACTGGAATTCCCGTTGGTTGCTGCCAAAAACAATCGACTTATTTTTATACCCTTGCAGATAGTCTTCTATGCTCTTACTACTATATAAGTCAGAACGGGCCGGATCGGATGATTATATCATAGCCATAGGCGATCGGTAAATTTTAATAAAAAAATTATAACTTAGTTAATTTTTAACACATTTTCATACACAACAACAAATTGTACAGCAAACAAAATTGTAAAATAATACTGTATATAAGACACTATTAACCATGTATATAGTCGATGGCCCTGGAGGCTCGCACTAAATATTTGTTTGTTTAGTTTTAAAATCTATTCTTACATTTAAAAAAATAAAAATTAAAAAAAAAATTAACATATTTTCAAAATTTTGTATTATTCCAGAATTTTTGTTTTAATTTTATCAAAATCGAACCTCTATATCATATAGCGTCCATAGGAAAATATATGTATATCTGTTTGGCTTTGTTGCTCGCTTAATTAAGGCCGTTCGCAACATTTTTCGCTTGGAATATTTTTTTCTCGAAACATTTATTTTATGTCAGTACCCGAGAAAACGAAAAAGTCAGAAAAAAGTCAAGTCAAAGGTATTTAGTCTTTGGCATGACGAAGTTAGCTTCCTTTCTTGACTTTTAATAAATTTATTTTAAACAAATTCGAAAACCGTCTTACAAAAGCCATAAATAAACAAAGTAACAAAAGTTTTCTTTCAATTTTGGCTGGACCAATTAGTAGGCGTAAAAACTGAAATGCATAAATTAAATTGATCTTTTTGTTGTCTTGGTCTTGTTTTATATTAAATTGACAATTAATAAATCTCCTACGATCCATTTAATTTTATTCTAACGGGTTTTTAGTACTATTAAGTTATATATTTCTAATACCTTAGCTCAGCAAACAAATTATTATTATTGATTAGCCCCAGGGAAATGATATGCGTCTAAGTAATACCACGCCAAATTATTTTAAAAGCTTTTTTATTTCGGGAACTTTCTCAAGCCGTGTTAGCCCATTGAAAAAATTACTTTGTAAGAAACTTTTGTATCTATATGGATAATTTAGAAAAGGTACAACGATTAATTTGTCCACATGTGGACATGGCACAACAAAATTAATAATAATAATAATAATAACAGAGATGCAGTAGACAGTTCATGTGCGCCTCCTAGGGGCCAGTTTTGGAACCGAAGAATGCCAAACTAAAGTTCTACACGTTTCCACTGTAGAATGTATGTAAAATTGTGTAAGGTTCGAGTAAAATCTTGCAATGCTGAAGACTTGAAAGTCTGGCAGCACCGCGGCTACTAGCACTGACAGATAGCGCTTTAGCGTTTTTCCCACTAGATCTATTTTGGTTAACTTGAAAAATATCTATAAAAAAGCTAACACGGCAGCCCAGGCGAACGGCCAATTAGCGCGATAGATGTCGTTACTAAGAACTTTTTAGTTTAATTACTTTCTAGTAGATGGCGCTCACATCACACTATGTCCCTAATTTTGTATTTTAAATTCCTAATAAGTTATTCAACGTCTTAAAAATAAGACTGAATAGTTTTAGATTTAAGTTGGTAATATTTTGAGTTACCTTTTCACCAAACAAGCCACTGGAAAACCACAAGACTGTCCGTACGCAAATTCCTTGGTCGAATGATCAAATGGTTCACTGTGCCAGGCACAGTAATCGGCGCACAGTGGGTGGTAAACAGAGAAAAATATATAGATTTTATTCTTAATATACATATGTATATGTTATCTTTGGGTTGCTACTCATTAAATCAATCAGAATTAATTAAAGCTAAGACTTATTCAGGTATTCTACAAAGCAAATGTCTGTATATAAAAAACAAAGTTTTAAATTAATTTGTTAGTTCCTTCTTCAATAAAGTTTTTAAGGTATAAATTTAGTCTTGTATTACCCAAAAGGCCTACGATTTTAGCCACTGTGCATGGCTAGCCACAAACTCCCTAGCCTGAGGAGAAACCCAACTCGATGCACACCGGAAAAATCGCTTGCATGACTGAGAAGTTGGAACTGAGGCAGTAATTGCTGTGGCAGTGAAGCGCCTTAGTTTCGATCTTCCTCTTCCTGGGATCCACTATATTTGATTGGGGGATTGCGATCGCCCCTCACGCACACCCATCGACTGGTCATGCAAATCGGGCAGCCACTTGACCATGGCGCGGCTGCTCCTTGCTGCCTGCACATGAGCCCGATCTCGATGGCTATGATTACACGGTAAAAATATAATAAAAAATAAGTAAAGAATGATTTCAAATTGTCTTTATTTTAATTTATAAATACGCAGAATTAAAATGTATGGTTTAAAAGAAGGGAAAACTTGCTTATCTATTCAGTAAAGCTTCTACTTATATCCCTTAAAATACAGGAAAGGCTTATGATGCAGAATTATAGTCTTATACTACTTTATTTAAAAGGAATTTCTATTATTAAACTTTTAGTTAAATCATAGGAAAATCCGTCTCTATCGACTGATACTATGGCCCCTTATTAGTCTCAGTTTCAGTTCATTTGCTGACCTGTAATTCTAGTTCGGAAAAGTCGGCTCACTTGTCATATTTTTTCCCCCTGTACGATCTGGTCGAGATACGCTTGGCTACCGACTGAGTGCCTCCATGGGCGCCACTTGCTGGGCGTTCATTGGGCCAACTTTCCCAGCCCAGTGAAGGCTGACCTTAATCGATTGTCGTTTAGCTGCAGATTTTCCTCCCATCGAATGGGTGGAGGGCGGGCGGCTCTCCCTCCCCCGTCGGCTGCATTTCTTTCTTACTTTTACCCAAAAGCTGCCAAGTCACTTCTAATTGACCCAGCTGAGGCGGCATGACGATGACGTTAAGAATAATGTCTCATAGTGCAATGATTGATGTCAATCCGGGGTCGCCTCACTGCACTCACTCTCGATCCCGCCTCCTCCACCTGCCTCGTCGCCCATTTTCCCATTTTCCGTCTCTTTTCCAATTGGGTCAACTATTGGAAAAGCATTTCGATCGCAAAAAGTTCACTCTCATGGCCCGCAGAAATGTGTCAAGCCGCTGGCGCCTTGGGGTCTTTCTAAAGTATTTCCATTTTTTTCCTCTTCTCAGTCTCAGTCTTAGTTTTCCATGCAAATTAAACTTAATACGACGTAGCAAGACTCAAAGGTGCAACCAGTTTCAAATGGCTCACAACGCATTGGCCAGGTAGAAAATGGGAAAAAAAACAGCGTTGACCGCGGACAACATCATGTTACGGCAGCAGAATCATTTACACCTGCTGCCGGCCAGGGAGCTTGAGAGTAGGACACGGTGGCAGTACTTCCACGAAGCCTGCTCTCCGCTCGCAGGGATTAACGTGCATTTGGGGCTTTAATCGCAAATCAGATTTCCACGGCTTCGATGGGGAAAAGGAGATAGAGAGGGGAATCCACACATAAATGGGACACGCTCCATTTTCCACACTCATCTTTGTCAAGTGGAGTTTGACATTCGCGGGATTTTAGGAAGAACGTTGAGCTGTTCATCTTGAATCGGTGAAAAATCATCTACTTGAATTAGAATGAAAAGTCTGAAATATCGTTTGAATTTGGGGAAAAGTCAGAAAATAAGGATCTGATTATGATACTATCCAGCTATTTAAACTATGTTAGATCCAGAAATTAAGAGCATATTTTAGGAATCAGTACAGAAATATGGTGTGTTAATATGTACAGCCTAAAAACTATATCTTACTTTTAATGTAGTCGAACTTTAATGTTAAGTCTAAGCACATATCGTCTAAATTTGTATGTAAAGTCTAGAAAGTCTTTGTTTCCCTAGAAAAGTTGTCTACGTTTTGCTATAAAGTCTGCAAATATGGTCTACAATTAATATAAAGCCCAAGAGAATTGTCTTAATTTTTATGTCGCCTAGAAACATATTTTCAACTTCGATGTTCAGCTTAAAAATATGGTCTAGATTTGGGAATGCTGAAACGTAGTTTTTCTTTTCATATAAACTCCAAATAAATAGTATATATTTTAATATTAAGTCATAAATGTGGTCCAAATATTGAAGTAAATCCTACAGATATGGCCTTATATTGATGGTAAAGTCAACAAATATGGGCTTCATTTGAAGTTAAAGTCGAGAAAAAGGGTCCAAACTTTCTTTAAAGCTACAAATTCGCACTTTTTTTCTAAATACATGTTAAAAGATATTTTTTAAGCGTTCAGTATTTATTCAAACATTTTTTCCTTAATTATTTTTGGCTACATTAAAAAAAATATGTTGTTTTACTGCCCAAACATAGTCGAAAAAAATTAATAAAACATTTCAGGTAACTACATTTTTGGCATTTACAAACATGGCAAATTGAATAAATGGGGACGTCATTATTAAAATGATAAAGTTTTGCGAAAGCTTCAAGGATCTAAAAACATCACTCTCCATTTATAAACTAGTACCTAGAACTAGTACCCAGTACTAGAGATTTTCTTTAATAGAAAATAAGTCTGGCAACATTTCTACTTGGCCTAGAGTAAATGATCTCACATGAAGCCTTTTGCCGGCCCCAAACCCATGGCGATCAACGCCACATGGAACTGGCTCGAGTCTCTGATTAGACTAGTTTTTAATTTTTATGCTGTGTTTAAATATTTTGTGCCACACCTATGCCAACGACAACGACAGCAAAGGCAGCCAGAACGCTTCGTGTGCACTTGTTTCGAGCAGCTGGAAGCCAAATTTAACGATGACATAAATACTGTAGATAACGAGCAGCAGGTGAGCCCCAGCGAATTTCCCTCAAATGGTATAGCGAAAAAAAAGGTAAAATTAGAAAAAATTCTGGAGTAAGAAAATTATAAAGTTAAGTAAGTGAGTGCCTACTTAGATCTTGATTTATCATATATTTTATTATTTAAATATGGATAGAAGTTCATTAGAAATTTATTAAAAACCTCCTAAATAGGTTCATAGATTTGTAACTATTCAAATATATGCATAAAATATTTGCACATGCATCTGTAAACATAAATATCTTCTGCTCAACAAAGCCCGAAGCGATCTGCCTTGCTGCGCCTCCTTTTTTTTTTTTTAATTTTCGTGCTGCAAGGCCCAGAAAGTGCACTGCCCATATTGGTAACAGGCCGCAGTTTGTTCAACATAATTTTACCTGGCCAGAAGCAGTGGCTCATGTTCATGCTGCTGCTGTTGTTGTCGCGATAACTGGAGCAATAATCATGCAAAGCACAGTTAAATGAAGTCGCGCATGAAAGGCAGGCAGCATAAAAATATAGCAATGAAGAAAAACTAAATACACCTGAGAGAGAGAAAAAAAAGGAAAACGAAATTAACAAGAGAAACGAAGTAATTGCCAGTCAGGCTAGATGAAAGAAAGAATTTCCTCGCAAATTATATTTTACGATTTCAGTGAAAATGCCCAAGAATTAAGAGTTTGGATCTGGCACCGTTTTAATCATCGGTTGCATGCAGCACCGCAGCGGAACCTGTTGCAGTTGCCGTCGCAGATGCTGCACGCCCGAGTGAGCAGTTGATCGAGATTCGCGTATATAGTATAGTATGTGGATATATTCTACCCTAGTCTCAGCCACTAGGTGGGATTTCGGGTGGTTTCTTTGCCTCCAAGAGAGGGCTTAGTAAAGGCATTTGCAATTAGAATGGACTCCTACTCGAACCTAAAACAAATTTGTACGTCACACTGCGTTAACGAGAATTTGATTTATCACATTTCTCTCTCTATAATTCGAAATTGCAATCGAAAGAATCGAGTGGAAAAAGATCATAATGAAATTTTTATTTTATTTCGCACTGTCGCCGGCAGTCAACGGCGTTATATGAAGATTTATGGCAACCAATTGACCCAAGTCCCGCCAAGGTGCTGGCCCAAGAAGCTGTCAATTGGCCGTGGAGGGAGCTGGCAGCAAATTGAAATTGAGTTCCACCAGCAGAGAAAAGACTCCGCCGGACAGTGACTGGGGGCAATGATGAATTGTTATTTCTAAAACTCGTAAATTTCCAAGTATTTGAGGGTTTTATCAATGAGTAAATATCATGACAATCAAATAGTTTATAACAAGAGTATATACAATTATTTGGAGGCTTATTCTCTTATAAAATAAATTACAATTATGGCTGTAATACATATTAATTCGCTTCACATATGTCTTAAAAGTTTTCTCTTCTTAAAAATACCATCTCAAGTACTATCTAATTGCAACTCCCCTCAGCTCAACTATAGTCTCGCCACGTCTCAACCCAAATTCAAAACAAATTTGATTAATTTGACTTTAATTTCACTTGCTCGCCCAGCAACGGCGGCACCTTTCAAAAACCGTACTGAAAAGGGATCAGAGATGATCGGAGGGGAGGCATCGGCTCCCAAGAGCTTCGAGGGTAATTAGAGTAGAGCTGCGGGTAAGCGCCTTAGCTTGTATTATACCTATACCTATACCTATACCTATACCTATACCTGTAGTTATTGCTCTGGCTGCAGTCGCTGCACATTTTCGCCCGGCAATTAAGGCGGCAATGAGTGCATACAGACGAGACAAGTGGGGACACTGAGAACAAACTACTTTGGAAGTGTTAATTATATAAAATAAAAATATAGAGCAATGACCACTTTTGAAGAGGGACTTGACCAAGATAACCTTGTTTTGGTTTTGGCATATCAATATGAACTATATATGAAAAAAAAAAATAAAGGTAAAAAGACAGCATTTTATTTTTTCTAGAAAACTAGTGTCTGATGTCTTTAGTGTTAACAGATTTATTCAATTTACCAGGAAATTGAAATCTTCAACAACTGTATCAGTTTCAAAAAATTATCTTACAAATTGTATGTTGAATTTATTGGGTTTAATACTGACAAAGTAAAATTATTAAGTCAATTCAAAAGAATTAAATAGCAAAAAGAATTAAACCAAAATAATTACCAAAAATTAATATTTTGGCTTTTATTATTTGATTTGGTTTGTTTTAATATTTCTTAACTGTTTTTTTTAACAATTTAATTTAATGACTCACTAATAAAGTGCTTGACAGTTATCTGTCCAGAAAAGATAGTGAACAGATAAAGCAAATCGATTTCCTACTAACCTCCTAACGTAAAGAAAACACACAGTGCTTTTAACCGTGCTGTTTAAGGTCGATACATAAGGATATTCAAGTTTTCTTAGCCTCAACTTGGCAGAGAGTGTAGAAACCAACCTTAAATATAATAGCTAATAATTAAAAACAAAAAAAACAATAACTATTTTCAGTGTATACCAAAGCCAGCACCGAAGACCACAGACTTTCGTGCAGGACTGTAGCCGCCCGCTTCTAACGAGCGAAAGTGTTGTAAAATATTTTGTTCGCTTTTTGCTCCGCCGCTCGACGCTCGACACTCGTCGTTCATGTTTATGCTCGGAGCACATATTTCTCTTGTGATTTTATTGTTTTCCATTTCGATTTCTTTAATTGCATTTTTAGTTGCTCGTTGTGGGCTTGGTCGCGCTCCAATTTGTTGACAAATAATTTTTGTGCACGATGCGTCACAGTTGATTGAGTGACTCGCAGGTGGGGCGGCTGGAAAAGCCGCTTTCGTGCTGCTTATGTATTTAATTAATTTCAATTTTTCTCCTCTGCTCGCTTGCAAGTGTGGAAATGTACGGTCCAATGCAATCTCCGGAGCCAGCTGGAAATCGTTTTGTCCACAGTCTGTGGTAACAAAAATGCAATCGCTAGAAAAAGCCAACCATTACTTTCATTTTCCCAATGGTAACAACACAAAAAATCCAGTGCACGCGAAGAGCAATTTTAAAACCGGGGAAAATTAACATTGTCTTTGGCAGAGAGATGCGATTTATGAAAAATGCCATCAAGGGTTTTTGCAAACTAAAAATAATTGCTTTATAATTATAAGTCGGCCTGCAAAAAAAGTGCCTTATTAAGCGAAGAATTACTTCAATGTCGGCAAAAAATGAAACCTAATAATTACAGTGGGCACGTATGATAAGGTGAGGTTTTCGACCTAGTCTTGATTTACATAAATCACTTAATTTTTCTAATATTTGTAACTTGTTTTACAAAGTTTAAATTAATACAAAACTAAGAAAACTCTTTTGATAATTATCCCAGGAATGGTTGTCAGTTGCTGGTTTGTTTTGGCACAAATCAATTTATGTTCAGCAATATTTCAGAGACAATAAAACAAATCTAGATATAAATGGTTATCTTATTATCGGTAATACATGTATAGGTTTTGTATAATTGTGTTTTTAAGTGCTTATAATAAACTGAATAGGTAAATTCTTTATAGCTTAGTAGATAATTAAATTGTAGCATATTGTAAAGTAAGGACTTACACAAAATAAAATAAAGAAATATAGATAATAATTCAATATATGTCTTACATTTCCTTGATTTGGAAATGTTTTTCTTGCCTGAATGAGAAATTAGATTAGAAACTATTTGGTTTGATCACTTATTAGCTCTAAGTATATATTTTCCATAGATATGAAGGTTCTTTGTTTAACCCTTTAACAGGAAAATATTTAAATTAATTATACAATATAATAAAAATAATACAACATAATTCGCGGCACATAGTTTCTCTGGTCTGTCACATTTTTCATTGCTCCCGGCTAAAAACAAATCGAATTTCGAATTCACAACACGATCAGGCTCAAAGACCTCAAAGACAGCAACAACAACAACGAAAAAAAATGGCAATTTGTGGGCCCATTACAACAGCATTAAGGCTATGAAAAAAAAGTGGGCAAAATGGAATAAAATTGACAACACCGAACCCAGATTGCAGCTCTTTCAATAGACTAAAAACCGAGGCGCGGCCACCTCTTAGGTCGCCCCTCCGCTCCGCGCTGCACTTTCCCTTCCCTCGAGTTCCTCCACCCAAAAACTGAATACGCACTGGCATGTGGCCAAAGTCGGGCTGGCTCTCACTCATATACGCATCGAAAATTGGGTGCGTTTATGCAAAAAAGAGACAAGTCAACGTGGCTGCGAGCCCCCGTTTCAAAAAAAAAAAAAAGAAATATATACAAGAAAAAACACACTCCCGCCGCCTCTGCAGCATAAAAAAAGAAAGAAAAAAACAAAGACAACATTGCGTTATTCTGTACACAAAAAGAAAATGTTTCGACTAGAAAGTTATCAAAAGAATTAAAGGATACCGAATAAAAGGTATAAATAAAGTGAAATTAAAACCCTTAAAAAGTGAAATATAATTTGGAAATATTGGTTTAATTTAAGAACAGCAAAAATATATGTTAATTATTATTTATTACCTCTTAAGAAATAAATAAATTAGTACAAATAAATAAAGGGTAAGCAAGCTCTTTTAGCTATAAAATTTTTACATGTTTTGTAAGAAGTAACTAAATATAATATATGTATAAAATATTATAAAAATATCAGATATTTCCTATTTAACCTAACTTCACCTTAAAATATATTTGTCTGAAAAGGATATATATTCTACACATCTAAATTAAAATCTAAATGGTTTGATTGGCCTAATACTAATTAGTGAGCTTCTAATTAATTTAAGGTTCCATTTAGAAAGATTATAAATCCACTTAAGCTTTAGAGAAAATGCTTAGATTAAAATCGTAATCTGGAAATGTTATTTTCTTATCAAAACTTAAACCATTTCATATGTTAAGCAGTGAATTTATTTATATAAATAAAACCAATAAAATGTTCTAGATCAAAGTTAGTCTGCTTTCCAGCACCCAACAATTATTTAAAAACTTATAAATAACATTTGTTGAATTATATTTTGTACTCCCTTAAATAAGATTTCTCACAGTGTAGGTGAAATTGATTGGCGCACGCCTCGGGCATATTTTCATGCGTTTATTATAGCCGTGTTGGCTTTTTTAGACGCCGCCGTCGAATCGTTTCCAGCCATCAGTCGTCCGTCCGTCCGTCTGCCTGTTTGTCCGTTTGTCCGTCTGTCCGTTTTTCTATCCAGCCGCCACTGGGCTGGCTGCATTTGAAACATGTTTAAAATTTATGATTAACACACGTGCATTCAAATGTTTTTCTTCTCATTGGGTTTTGTTAATTCTATGCCATAAGCCATAAGGCAGCCAAAGATTTCTATTTGTTTATGTGAATAAATTTTATGTGCATATTGTGGGTATTTATAGTTCTTATGTTGAATAATGGGGAAAAGGAAACCTAAGAACGGCAGTGCGGAGTTATACCACGTAGAGATTATCATAAGCATAGAGTAAGTGCCTATTTATATTCCTAATACAGATACCTCGCCTGCCTCACTATCTCGTGATTATAATTGCTATCAATTAAACATCTATAAACATAAAATTAGAATTAAGAAGTCAGAGTCCATAAGGCGATTATTGGAAAACATGAACATAGCTTTGGGTGCAGCTCACACAGCGTGGTGCTGCATGGCTTGGGCTTGGCTGACAAGTGCCGACAGTCCGGGCCTAATCTGCCAGCTCCGATCGCAGTGTAGGATACTTTCCATCACTCCAATGCCATTTTTCCCCTTACAGCGATGACAGGCCGAAGTCAAGAGCCCAGGTGTGAGAGTGCACGGCTAATTAAAGAGCGCGTTTTTTCACATCAATGTCCGACTCTGACCGTAAATGTCATCAACGTCGCCGTCGCCATCAAAATTTCACCAAGCCAATCCGACAAATGTCCATCAAACACGAATTGCATCTCACTCGACTTGCATATTTCTTTGGTTGTTATGACAGGTTGCAGCCGCTACACTATCAAGCGCGTATCGCCAATGAATGAAACCGAATGCAAATGTTGCAAAAATATCACTCTCCCCAGTAAAAGTCGTATTTGTTAGATTGTATGATAGCAAATTTTTCGGTGGCCTGGCATTTTTTGGCGCACGTCAGCCCGAAAGAGCGCAACGGCAGGGGCCAAGAAGCCAGAGACGTCCCGAGACAGGGGCTACTGCTACTTACACTTCTCACTACTCCACTTCCACTTGACTCCCACTCGAGAAAGCACAGGAAATACCGTGGTGTGGGTGTAATGAAAGTGCAAGTAAAACATAAAAATAATCAATCAAGTTATTAATTGTTATTATAAATTAAAATCTATTGTCTATTGTTTGTAATTTATCCGGCCGACAAAGTACATATATCTGGGTGCTGTTAAGCACGTTTTTGGAATGTAAGGAGCTCTGCATTAATTTATTTTTCTACAATTGCCTATCTAAGATCAGATGACATTTTAAAGAGCCGGAGAAGTCCTAAGTTCCCCTTAATGTCAGAATTTTCATTGCTACAACCGGAACTCTATCTCTCAGCCAAATGTTAGCTGTAAAAGTAGGAACAGGCCTTAGTCATATAGAAAAATATAAAATTTGTCAAACATATTGGATAAAGTATAGAAAGAAATCTATGTATGTATACTTTAAATTTAAAAGTGACACTAAAGTTTGCACAAATGTATCATAGCTAGATCTATCTGTTGCAATAAAGAATCAGTAGAGCTATTTATTATTAACAATTACAAGAAAGAGTTTTAAATTTTGTTATAAATACGGATATAGGTTTTTATTCTAAGCTTTATAAATTCCCAATAAGACGTGGATCAACTTTCATGAACTTGTAGCGGTTAATAAAATTCCCTTAACCATAGCTTTTGGACCACAGTGCTCCCAAGGCGTATAATTTTTGCCACCTCATTCACTCAACCAGTCCGTCATTCATTCATTTGGCACGTCTTCGTTCGTGATGGGAGGCAACACTGTCATTGGGTAGGGGCTACGGATGGCTGAGGGGGTGGGTGCGGGTGAAATAGAGTGGTTTGACCGGCAGTGCATTCATCATACAATCGAATATTCATATTCAGGTGGGGTTCTTCTTTGATTGGCGCTTGCCATTTGCTGTCATGTGAAATTTCGCCAGGCATTTGGCCAACTTCTTCTTGTTGTACTAAATTTTTTAGCTGTTTTGGACAAGTGATATGTTCGTCAATTTGATATCACTGGTTTGCATGGAAGTAAAGAGAGTTTGTTTGTGGATTTTTAATGAATATATATTCAAAGACAATCTTGTATACAAATAAAATAAATAGTTTATTTAATTGTAAATAAATTCCTGGAAAAAAGCTAAGCCAACTCACTCCTGTTAGTTAGTGCAATTTCTCTTTTTTCTATTAATTGTTTTCCTTAATTTGTGGCAAGACGTTTGTGGAACGGATGAATCCAATCTAAAAATCAAAGCTAAATGGAGAGAGTGAGACCGGCCACACCTTATACTTTTTTCTATTGTAAGAAATATATGTTTAGGAAGATTTTTTTCCTTAAAAAAAAAAAACTAAATAAAAAATTGTCTTGCCTCTGGGAACCCTCAGGAAAATTTCCACATACTCAGACGTCAGTTTCATTTTCAACCATAACTTTGCGTCCCTGCCCTCCACATAGTAATTGCATTTTGTGTTTTTTGTTGAGTTTGTTACCAGCTTTTGTAACACTTCCAAGCTATCAATTGTCCTATTAAGTTGAGTTTTTGTCTAGCTCTCTGGAAGTTTGCCCTTTTGCCACTTGTTTCGCAATCGAAAATGAGTTGTTAGAGTCGAAATTACCATGGACAACACAGTACAACACAACACAACACACGTGGTGTCCGTCGGCCATTGCACTTTATCGATGGGGTGATGGAAGACAAAAAAAGTGAGGTTGCCTCATGCCGAAAATGTTGTAAAAGTGAAAATCATAAATGGTTAATTGTGTTCAAATGCAGGAGAAAAATTGTGACTGTTTCATAACAGAGCTGTAAAAGTTATATTCCTTTTAAAAATTATAAATTCTCCTGAGCTCTTAGTACGACTATATACTTGGCACTATATATAATATATTGCCTATTCAAACTTCTCTAAATTGTGTTTATTGGTAGTTATGTTTTTGTGAGTGGATACAGCAAATGTGGGTTTCCCAATGACCAAAAACCAATTTCAATTAAATACGCATATCAAATGCATTTTTATGGTCGCCAGACTCTTACTTTGCCTTTCGGTCTCGGATTTGATATCTACAAGAGCATAATTTAATTTGTTTTACAGCTTTGCGTTTATCGATTTCTTGTGCAACTTTATGGCGGCTTTCAATTTGTTTTATGCTCACTCTCCTCCTTTTGCATCCGTGACTCAGCAGCAACAACTTCGCCAAATCTCTGGGCCGCCAACAGGAAAAGGAAAAAACTCGTCACCGAATCAAAGTCTTCTCCAAGTCTACCCAGAGATGGGGCATCCCGCTGTGTTCTGCTTATTATATGATTTATCTGCATGCGGCTCTCGACTCGCCGCAGAGGATGCACTTCGCTTCGAGTTAAAAGGAGAGTGGGTCAAGTGCAGTCAAAAGTGAAATTAATATTTGCTCGCCCTTGCGAAATCGAATTGCAAACACAAGTGGGCATACCCGATGTTAGGGGGCATGTAGGCCTGTATTAAGTATATATTTAAGCTGCTGTTCATACGCGATCGAAGCAATATAATATAAGGTTAAAATGTATATAATATCATTTAAAAGGATATACTTTATAGGTATTTACTAGCTTAGGTTATTATTGTAAATAGCGCTTAGCGATCGGCCTTTTTATGTATGTATGTCTGTATATTTAAAAACAGCTTAGTAATATAAGTTTACTTCTGTTTTAACTGTAACCAATTTCTTGTTTATTAAAAGAATACGAAATTCGTCAATTTTTATGGAAAAAATAAATGTTGCAGTTGCGATTCATAATTAATTTCTGTTTTCTTACTTTAATGGTTAGTTCTTGTATTTTTTTGTTTTTTTGTTAGTTTTTATAGTTGTTAGACCAGCAGGTGCACCGAATCAGTGCAAGCAAAAACCCACGCAAAGCGTTCATACACCTAGAAAAAATACCACTAATAGCTGGATTCCGCCTTGGTCTTAAAAAAATATCTCTAAAGCTATTTTACACAATTTAAGAATCATGTACTTAAGCCAACAATATCTATAAGCCTTTTCCTCAGCAAGGTTATAAAAGTTTGCAAGATATTCGTTATAAAAATTCTGTCAGTGTACTGAGGAAAATTCACTCGCGTATATCAACTGGGCGTCGAAGTTGCGTGTTGGATCAGCATCAGGCTTTTGTTAAAAAAAAAAACGAAAAAAGCCAAAACTTCGATTCAGTTCCCCCGCTTGCGAATGAAAAATAAATTAATTGAAATAAAATTCATTAAAAGCGCAGCATTGACAAATAAATCATTGTTCGGTCGACTGTCATGTCAAATAAATCATAAGACACGGCAAAACTGAGCGAGCAAATGGGAAAATCGGAAAATGGAAAACTCCTCGCTATGCACTCTGCGTGCATAGTTGCGCTGATGAAGAGTTAACTGTAAATTATGTTGTCGCACTCCTCGGCTGGCGAAAAAAATAAGCAAAATAATAATGTAAACTGTTGAGAAGAAATGTATTTTTTCTTCTACTTTCCCAAAAAACGAGCCATTGCATATATCAAAAGGAAAACGAGCGAAAAGCGGTGAAAAATAAAACTACTCGAAACAGATAAGTTGGCGACCGCAACAAGTATACGCAATGTTGGTCCGGCGGCGGCCGGTCTCCATCGCCCCACGAAACCAACCGATTCCGCTTGGCATATGTCATGGCTGTGACGTGTTTCCCTCCCCAATTTTCAATTTTCCTTTTTCCTTGTTAATGAAACGCGATTTCCTAGCTGCCTGGCTGCCTGCTGCCTGCTGCCTGTAGCCGCTGACGTTCGTTGTTGCCACAACTGCTGCCGTTGTTGGTTGTTATTATTCACGCGCTTAGAGTCAATTATCAAGCCACGAAAAAATAACACACGGTTAGCGGAAAACGCCTGGCGAGGAAGTCAACGGACTTTGAATGCTCTTGAGGGAGTAATTTCAATTAAAATAAATATTAATAACTTGATTTAATATGGTTAAGTTCATTAATTCATAATATTAATTTGGTTGCCATTCCTAGCTGAACAAGTTCCCTAAATAATACAAATTCGAAGAAAAATATTTACTTTACGAACACGCGCTAGGTGCCTTATTGCCCAAAGTGACTACTGCAGTAAATCAAAAGCAGAATTACGAACTGATTATGTAAAACTTTAAGTTTAGTTGGAATCATTAAAATTAAAAGTATCGAAAAAATATGATTTACCTTTAAGATATCGATATTACCGAATAAGATCTGTTACATCAAAAAAATAGTAAATTCCTTTACATCGAAATTAAATATATCGAAAATATTGTTTTTAACTTTAAAATGTCAATATTCTTAACAAAAAATAATGAAAAATATCGTAATGTTTATATATATCAAATTTAAAACATATAAACAAAAACAAAATATTATATTATTTCCCTTTTTCGCTTAAATTGGTTAGTTTTTTAAACAAATGATTAATTTTTTGTCACATACGCATATCCATTTATATATCGGCCTAAGCGTTAGATATAAAGTGATAATTTCTGCTAGCCATTTGTTACCAATAAAAATAAAATATTAAAAAAAAAAAAAAAATGTAACCATATAATTAAAAAAAGGTATTAATATCATATATTATTGTATACAATATATATTTGATTTATGCATCATATTGACTAAATAAATACGAATCGTTGGCATAATTGTGTTATTGATAATGATTTGGTTTCCTATACCTTATATTCTAACCCCAAAATGTTGTTTATTCAATTTAAATGTACATAAATGTGATAATATTTTTCCTTCCGCTTTGAGTCAAAACTGAAGCACTTGCCGCGGAGGGTACAAAATGAACCATAAAAAGTGCAGGAAACCAAAGTGCCAGCCAACTTGCAGACTTTTCGCAAAAATTTCACTTTCACAAAAAGGTCTATGGACGATTGGTCCCCCTCCTGGCAACACAACACCCCTCCCGCGGTCCACACCCTGGGCCTGGCGTGAGTCCGCGAATCGCTGCCAAATTGGTACCAGTACCAACCAAAGGCTGTCAGACGTCGATTTGCGGCATTTTCGTTGGTTTTTTCTATTTTTTTCTTCGTGTTTTTCTTGTTGGTTGTGTGGAATAAAAATTGTGTGCAGGTGGTTTCCGTTAGCAAGCCGAAATGCTTTCGTTGTGGCTTCGGTTCGAGCTGGACTTAGGCTCGGTCAGTTATGGGCACCTATTCGCGTCTCGACGCCCCAAAAAATAAGTTACAACCTAACATATTTGCATATATTAAAAGCTCGGTTTGCTGAATGCTAGATGCCTGGAAAGTATATATAATTTTGGGATATATTTTAGTCAAAGCTTCTGCTTGCATAAAAATTTAATTTAAATCGTTGTCAGAGGATTTTACTAATTTTAAGAGTTTTGCACTACATCCTTATTCCGTGTGAAATTTTCCAAGAACTATATGTATCAATGATGTGTTTTAAAATACATAAATCTAAAATGAACATGCCTTAACTTGTGTTGGAAACTATTTTAAGTTTTGCTCTTTATTTTAGATATGTAATATAATTAACAAATGTAAATAATTATAAAACAATTTAAATTTATCCGATTTTGTGTCTTTTTTAAAATTCACTATGGTGTAGAGTGATACCTGATCCCTTTTTACCATTCTTCAATTAAGATTAATTTCTTACAAATATATATGTTTTTATTAGGATATTTAAAGTGTGTTAAATATTATATTTGCTACAACCTTCTTAATCTTAATTTTACTTTTAATTAAGTAAATTCGGAATATAAATTATATTTTACCGGTCTAACATTCCCAAATTGTGCTATAAAATATCTCAAAATAAAGTTGTCTTGCATTTTTCATAAATCAATAAATCTATTTTAGATCCAAACCCCTTAAATTATATGGACTCCAAAAATTTTTCCGGCTAAGTCTTGCATAGAATGTAGTGGCAAGTTCGCCATAAATCATTGTCATTTATAGGGTTATTTTAGGAATTCCTAATACCGAGGGATAAAAAACAATGCTTGCTTCTAAGAGCAGGAAGAATTTTAGTTGACTCTTTGTAGGTCTGTCGAGATATGTAGCGTAAAATTTTAAGAGATTATGAAAAAGTGTATCATATTTTTTATCGTATTTTCTACTAATAATAATAAATATATTCTTAGAAAGATGTTTTACTAAAGGTTATAAGCTAATAAAGACTATAAAGAAGACAAACGAATATTGTTAAATTCTGAATTTTCCCATGCTTGCGCATTTTTCCATATGGAAAATTATCTTAGAAAAAAGTGAAAGTGTTTGCAGCTGCAGTGAATTTAATATGTACCAGCACCGACTTCATAAGCAGCACTTAGACCTCGCCCAAGCGCCACCACCCCTTCCGCTCCACCAACAGCGCTCCAAATTGCCAATGAATGGAGCCTTACTTTCTGTCAAAAGGGCGCAAAGTGAGGATAATTTTGTTCGGGCTACAAAGCATTTTCCTTTTCGAAAATGCCCAAAACTGACTGAGGAAAGCGCCAGCCCACGCGCAGATTTTCTACCAAGCTGCAAAAATAAACTACACCGGCGGAGGTGAGGAGTTGGCTCAGATCGCCTCAAGTTCAGTGCTTTGATTTTCAATTCGGTTCACGATTTGCATGGCTAGACGAGATACTTATTAACCCAAGTGCTCCGCCAAGAAGCGTGATCCATGTTTTTGGTCACACACCCCGAAGGCGGGATCTCGGTTGCACTTGCCGCTGCTGAAGCCGAGGCCGGTGTCTCTTGTTGCATGTTTCTAGTCTTATGGGTAAATTCAGTGGACTAATTGCCCCTATCAGTCTATGTATGACTATTGTTTGGGAGAGGTTAACATTATATATTTGTGCAATGCACTTACATGCACCTTTTATCTTGGAAGTTAGAGACGCAAGTATAATAATATTCTTTTAAAAAATGAGAAATCAAGAATGATATCTTGAAAGTTTCTTTAAAAAGTCTGATATGTTTGTATGCATATTAAGTTATAAAACGACATAAACAAGTAATCAAAGTATTATTTCCTTTTAAAGAACTTGAATTTTTAGGAAGACTATTTTACCACAAACTTAATAAAAAACATGAAACTTTTTTGTTTATTTAAGGTATACTATTTGTGTAATAAAGAAACTTCATCATTGTTTGCCAACTTAAAAAAATATATATTTTTTAAAAGAGCTAGAAACCTTAATTAGTTATTTATTTATTTAATTAGGACTTTGTTATGCTGTAAAATGTATAAACTTTAGTGTTACTTTCCTATGAACTTAAAAAATCATACTTTTCAAAAGAAATTCATTTTGTTATAAGAATTATAAAACAACTATTATTTTAACATTTAATTAATTGATCAAGGTTTTTGGTTAATACTTTTCCATGGAATATTTAATATATTGTAAATAATAAATAATGAATCATGTACTTAAATATTTCATATATTCCAGTTAAACGAAGAGATCTACAATGATAAATTCTATAGAAATAATAACTTTATTTAAAAATAATTCTAAGGGATATAAAGCTCAATAAAAAATAAATAATAGCAATGCCCCTGCAACTATTTGGCAATAAATAAATAGGTAAGAAGATTGATAGTAAATGAATAATTTCACTGGTACGAAAGAGTATTATAAGCATGTTAAGCATACTCAAAAATATTTTTAAATATAACATATTATTATTAATTAAATTATCAAATTATCATGTCTAAATCGTAGGTATAAGATAAGTACAGAATAAGTATCAAATGCCCCAAGTATATTCCACCAAACCAAAATAATTTTTCGAAATACAAAATTCTGAGGGATAATAACATTGTATTGTTTCTAGATTATTGTTTACGAACTAGATATATTTAATGACTTACTTTGCTAGCTTGATTTCCATGGCTCACGGCTCATACCAAAATGTGATGAAATAATTGTCTGCACTTAGTTTTAACCTATTGGAACCCTCGCTCAATTTAATCACTGCAAGACTTTACCGGTCGCATGAAGCATTTAAAAAGGACCCCCGAAATTATTTAGGGAAATAGGTTTCTCCTCTTCATTGTTTGTCCTCCGCATTTGAATTCATTTTGAGTGCCGGCAGTGGGACGAGCGTTAAGGGGGACAACTCATTTCGTGACTCGATTGACATTTGAATGAGAGTGGAAAATGTGCAAAACGAGCGGCGGCGGTGGCGGTGGCTAGCTTGGCACACACACCAAGTGTGTCCCTCTCCGATGAAATCGATATGCGGTAATGCATTTTTTAGCTATGCAGGTATTACAACAACACCAACATAAGCAGCAGCAGCAAAGACAGCAACAATGGACAGAAAAAGAAGCCATTATCATGCAATGTTTTGTTGCAAGGCAGCTGGCAAATGCAACAGTTGCAACAACTGCAGGCAGAACCGAAAGCGATCGAAGCATTTTCGGCAATTGCACAAGAGGCAGCCGGATTCGAAGTCGAATCACAATTCGAAATCAACTAATTACCGTAAATGCCAGGCACAGTAGCCTTGGTGGTCAATGAACCCCACTGGTTCTTAAACTGCATGCTCTCCCTTTCTGTAAATTTAATTGTAAGGTGAAAGAAAAACCTACTAAAAACTACTGGAGACGACTTTACTTTGATCCAATGGATCTTATTGAGTCTTATCTTTTTTAAAATGTTGGAGATAAAGGATCGATTTCGAAGTTTTATTAATCTGTGATGGCAGAATACCCCCAAAATGTGGTAAAAAAAGAAGAAAAATAATACTTATATCTGGCATTTCGATTATTTTTCCGGGCTTATACTTAAATATTTAAGTCATATTCTTAACCTAACCAGTTTTTTGTTCATGTGAAGTCATTTTCTTTTAATAAAATATCTGACACAACAAAAATATAATTATTAAGAATAATAGAACTAATAATAGAACTAATACATTCTTAATAATAGATATAAAGAAAATATGGGATTGGTCAGGTCTCTATATACATACTCTCCTATAATATAATCGCAACACAATTTCGATCGTCTAAGTTCTCTGTAATAATAAGACAGTTTTCAAGTTATTTTCTTATAAATTATTATTATAATTAGGTTAAAAAATTAAAATTAATACATTAAATGAAAAATATATTTTTAAAAGGCCAAGGATTCTTTATTCTACAGTAGACTTCGTTTTAAAAGTGTTCGAAATATAAACTGTACATATTTAGTAGGAAGTTAATTCATTATTTCCCGACTTTATTCTCAATCTTTTTTCTCAGTTACTCGCCCTTCGGGCTTTAAAGGCAGCGCCACACATTTGTCTTTCCAAATGGACGCCATGAAGCACCTTATGTTCATTATATGAGGCCTCCTGAAGGTTCAGTCAAAATATTTGATCGAATGCATTTCCCCTCGCCAACGTACCCTTTTTTCTTGCAGCTATACTCAATTTAATTGTCAGAACTCTGGAGGAGCGCAATTAATCAATTTCTACGCTACACAAGAAGTAATCCTTTTGAAATCAGACTTTATATGAATTTGAACTAAACAGGGTCCTAAAAAATATAGCAGTTTTTTCACAATTAATTTGGAAAGAAAACTTATAAAGCATATATTAAATCCAATACTTTATTTAATTGTTAAAAATTGTGTCTGTTATTTCTACACGCAATAGAAAATTTTGTATACAAAAGAAAAATAATATCTTGATCGAAATGTATTTAAAATGTTCATCGCTCTGGTTTCCTTCAGTGCACTCTCTCTTTTGCCTTACTCGAGATTCTCTTTTGTTCAGGTGCCTGAAAAGGGTTCGTTTTCCATTCGCTCGCTCCCACTCCCTCTCCCTTAATGGTTCTGCTTCGCACTTGAAAATTTGTTGTCCGAGGTTGTTAATGAAGCGTGCAGTTAATTGTTACTGTTATTGTTACCGCTCTTCAGCCTCCTGTGTTCTCTGACCGAGGGAAACCGTAAACAAATTGTTTGTGAAGCGATATGATTGCCGGCTTTGATTTTTCCACCAGCATAACTTTTCGTTGCCGGAGAGGAGTCAAAGAACTCATCAATTATCTGTCGGAAGCGAAACCACATTTTGATGGCAGAACAAGAAAGTGAGGGAAAAACAACAAAAAAAACATTTGGCAACATGTTGCATTGGAAAAATGTGTCCAAGTAGAAAATATGAAACGAAAAAGAATTTTGTGGTGAACATTTTACAGGATAATAACTAGTGAAGGTGGAAGGTAATTACATTAACTGAAACAGACAGTTAATAAAGGAGGCACTTTTATCTTAAATGTGATGATCAAGACAATTATTTGATTAAAATATGAAATTAAAAATGTTTACCAATATAAATTCTTTTTAGGTGCCTTATATATATATTTCTATCAAATACATTTCTTATGGGATTTGATTTTGAAAAATAATAATTTGAAAACAAAATTATCATGATATTTGAATTTTCGCTTCAACCTCTGTTATTATTAACTGGTTAACAGTAAGAGTACCCAAGTAGTTAATGTTGAAGAGTTATGATTTAGTTGGAAGAGAGAGCAATGCATAGATCTCTCACGGCTGCAACCAAACATGTTCGACACACCAGCTGTTTCCTTTGAACCTGTCGGGCAGAGAAAATGGTTCGATCAAACAAGCTGAGCCCCAACAAGTTACTCTACGAAACAATTAGAGGTGAAACAACATCGATGTTCACAAATATCGATGTTTCCTTTGTTTGAAATATAAGTTTTTTTTCAACTTTTGATACTGTTTTTAATAAAGAGCACTCTATCTTTTATTAAAAATATTAAGAGTTTGCAGTGTTTCTTCTTTTTGTTGAAGGAAATGAAAAGCGAAATACAAAATATTCTTGATTACAATTTACACGTATGGTTTTGTTCAATAATGCATTATCGACAACTTTTCTAAACAGTCTTTTATAACTTTATGAAAATACATATATAAAAAAATAAATAACATACAGACAATTAAACGACTTTCTTCATTAGTTCGCAGAATGGAAAAACATCGATGTTTTCTCCACCTCTATTGTCTTCTGTTCGAGTTGGAACGTGCTGTGTGGTTGCGGCAAAATCGGTCAAACGTGTTGCGTCAAACGTTTTCGTTGCCTCGCCAATCGAATTACCCGCCAAACATCCATGTTTCTCCATTTCTGGCAACAATCGAAAATGTTTCCTCAAGAGAGCGGTACCACACGGCGGATGATTGTTGTCGAAACCCACGGACTTCGTTCGGTTGCTTTTTGTTAATTCCCATTGACTAATCGGAATATCTGAACTCGGAATATAATTATTCTGGCAAGAACGAAGACGCGAACGAAACGCTTGTGCCCGAAAAATACTATTAACAATCAAAAAGTCGAACATACCGGGTTCGACTACGAAAATAATAACAACAACTACAGCCACGAGAAAGATAAAAGGAAAAAAACAAAACAAAAAGGTGGAAGAGCAACAACAAGGCCAAGAAGAAGCATCCCAAACTTCTGCTCTGGTTTGCGCGTGTGTGTGAATGCGTGCCGAGCGGTATACCGCTCAGATACAGATATATCTGTGAGCTTGCGGTGTTTTTTGTGCGTAAATGTGTGTGAATGTGCCAAAGCCAAGAATCAAAGTGCAAAGCAAAATTGAATAATTTCTCTCGCTCCCCGTGTGCCGCACATTCGCAGTGAAATTAAAGTTGCGCTGATAAAGGCAAATAATAATAATAATAATGCCCAAGCTCGGTTGGCGTGAAAAGTGAGCTGCTGAAACGAGAGTAACACAATGGCAGTAGTGGCGGCCGCGGCCTGCAGAATCGTTACGTAACAGCACCTTGCGTGGCAGCATCCTTGCGAGAATCGCGAACGGAAAAAGGAATTGCAAAAAAATACAAAAGAAAAATATATAGTGTCAACGTAAATTTTCGGCCATGCTGCAGCTTTCGGCAGCCTGAACGCATTCTTCTTTCTTTCTCTCCTCCTCTTTCTTTTTCCCCTCCCTGTTCCTCTCCCCTGTCGCGACCCCTTCGCACCGTTTTTGTGCTTTTGTTTTTGAGCGAAGCGAACGAAATGTCAACTTCCACAATAACAACAACAACGACTGTGGCCGCCGCCCCCTCAACATCGGCGCCGCCCACGCCCACAGCAGCATCAGGGGCCGCAGCAACACGCACGGCCGACTGCCGCAAATTCACGCCGAACATTTTCAACAAGAGCAAGTGCAGCCACTGCTTCCGGCAGCGAGAGGAGCACTCGGCGTCCGCCTTGGAATGCAATAGGGTAAGTGCGAAAAGCACCGATTTTTCATAATTTACATCAGGGAAACTTTTGGGATTTCCTCGAAAGGCATCGCTTGAGGTGGTCGGGTCGGGAATGTCAAGTGGAGGGAGCTTGATGCCATGAGCCAGGAAAGATAAAAAGAGAAAAGCCATCTGCATCAGTTGTAGGTTTGTTATCGTAAGCACATCCTGAGCCTATACAGGAGAAATTAAATGTGAAAATATTTTAAGAGTGTCTAAAAAACCAATTTTTCGTTTCTATAGTTTTATTAACAAGGAAAACAATTAAACATTCATGCCACAAACATTCCCCAAAAAATATTTACTTATTTAGCACAATTTAATAAAAACAAAAATATTTATACATTTTAGTTATTTTGTCAAAATATTTTACGAACAAAAATGTTGTATCGTTAGCTTTGGATATTGCCATTTTTGTTTTAATTAAATTGTGCTGAATAAATAAATATTTGTTGAGGAATGTTTAATTTTTTTGTTATAGTTTTAGCTTAGTAAAACACCAAAGTTCGTTCTCATATACATATTTATAAAACGCAATCCGCCCTGAATCATAACGAATATTTTTAAGTTCATGTCAAATACCAAGTATCTGCACGAATCGGCTTTATTGTCATTAATCCACCAGATTTAATTAAGACAAAATCTTAAACAAATTGTAATCTAATTTAATAAAAGTAAAGTAGGGATTTCCTTGAGAATGCTTTATACTCGATGCTTTATAGATATTTTCTTTATTTAAATCGGACATTCTTGTGTGTTGTATTAAACCCAAGTTATTATTAGGAATTGATGTACTGATTAGATTAATTCCCATAAATAAAGCTTTAAATGTTTTCTACAGGACTATCGTGTTATTGGGAATTTAGGAATGTAAAAAAACTTTAGCTCCATAACTTTTTTACTAACATTTAAATTTTAATCAAAAAGCTGCCAAAGTTGACACAATTTTTGAAGCTAATGATTCAATCTAGGAAAGTCAAGAGTTTTGACAGAATAATTCATCAACTTTACACAAAGCATCGTCCGCCTGCGGGCAAAACGATCTTCTAATCTTGAAACTTTCGTTTAATGAAGCATCAGAAGTGGTCAGCTAACGAACAACATATTGAAAATAAACAAAATTGCGGCACAACAAAGGAAAACTCTCGCTTTCTCGTTTCTCTGGAATCGGGGTTTAGAATTCGAGATTCGAGAAAAGAAAATAACGATACGAAAAAATGCCACTGAAAACTAATTAAAATAACAAAAACTAATCAAGGCGTAGGAAACATAAAAACCCACTAAGACGCCGAAGAAAAAGTGAAAATCGTTTATTGTATTTACTCGGGACCAAGTTGGGTCACAAAACAACAAAAAATTTACGACAAAACAACGCCCTGAACCGACCGGGCTAGAGTTGAAGAGACACAGCCAAGAGGCTAACAACCGGCTTTTTTATAAGCCATGATAGGTTTTGGAATTTGAATTTAATAAACATCATAAAACATAGAAGAAAACCAACCAGCCAAGAAAAATAAAATCTGTAAAATGGTTTAACATCGGGAAAGTTGGGTTTTGTCTCTGGTAAGCTATGCAAATTAAGGTGTTAGAATCGGAGGGTATCAACTCGTTTGAAATGTAAGATAAGCCATATCTAATCTGTTTTTTTAAAAAGAGAGCTTAAGAAGAGATAGGAAAAAAGAAAAAAGAGGAGATAATTGTTTTAAGCTAATAGTAAAGTTTAGGGAATATATACTAAAAAAATGAGTAATTATTTACCTTCATCACCCTGAATAATATTTTAAACTGCTCATTGCATTTTTTCCTATACTGCCCCCTTGCCTTGATTAATAATTATTTCATATTTTCGGTGATGTTCTGTGTAAATGTATTTTTATACATCTGACCCTAATAATGTGTGATCTGTTTTTGCTTTATTGCTGTTCTCTTTCGGTTTTAAGTAGAACAGCATATCTGTGCAGTTTTCGAGAAATCTTTTATTCCGTTTAATATTTTATCTGATCACATAAAGTGACAGCCCCCAACTGTTGTGCGTTGTTCCTGTTTATTGTTTTGAGAGGCGAATTGGCATGTAAAAATTAATTATGCGTTTGTCAAAAGCATTTTCTGGCTCCGCTCTTTTCGGTTGCCAAATTGGAATGAGTTTAATTGATCACCCGAAAACCTACGGATCCGCTAGAGATCTATGGCCCGGGGCGAAATTTGCTTTTTGTGGGCTAAGTGCGAGTAGAAATCAAATGTGCCCATGAGCAGAGTGAGAGAATGCTTCAACTGCGTGACTGATCTTTCAAAAAAAGCTGCCAGAATGACCCCCATGAAATTTGCGCAAGCACTCAGACCATCACAGAGGCAAAGTCTTGTTAATTGTTAAACATTTATTGAGGAAGTCGCTGCATAAAAATCAACAAGAACCGATAGAGCTACCCCCAAAAAAAAAGCCGAGGGCAACAACACTTGACAGCCGTGAAATATGTCGAGGGGCATGTAAATGATCCACAAAGCGGAGAACTAGTTGATCGATTTGTTGGCTTAGCTGTTCCTGGCCGCATTTCCTAATTTATAAATAACTCGAGTTACAATATTGAATTACCCGGGCCGAGCGAAGCGGATCGGAGCGTTGGAGTCAAGTGTTCACAAAGAAAAGAATAAATAAAGTTTACTATTTGAGTGTGAAAGTCATTTGAGTCAATATGCCCGTGGGTAGAACAACTGTGTCAACAAGCGGAGGAAGTAGAGCTGGGCATAAGTAGGCAGATTTAAGGTTAAATACCCTAACTAAGACACTACGTTTCGCGTTTCCTGTTCTATCGATTGGTTAGCTATTAAAGCAGACTTTCTAAAATCTAATGCAAGCCATCTCCAAATAAGAGTAACGAAAATAATATTTTCAAACTAAAACTTTAGATATTATTTGTATTTCTTTTGTTTGAATTACTTTTAGATTTGAGTTAGATCTAGATTTTCCATATAAATATAAAGCGGCGCCTGGCTTTCTGACTTTAAAAATATTCTCCTGTACCTCGTTATGGCTGTCATCAAAGAATCCGCCCGGTTTCAGGCATTTAAAATTCAGTCGCCGGCCAGAGAATTATGCACTTCTCTGGTGCTCAGCCTGCACTCCTTGAGTTTGCTCCACATTAGGCTCCCCCTTCGGCAGAGGCAGTTGCTCCGCGGCTAATGTGAGTGTGCATGTAAAAATAGAACCCAACTCTTGGCTTCCGCTCACCGAGCAGCAATTAGAAGGCGTCAGGGAAAAGTCAATCCCCCCTGCCGATCCCTCTGCTGCTGGTTGATGTACCAGGCACTCCCCTCTTGCGGTTACTCAACCTGGAGACCCCACAGGCCTGGTCACCCCCCGACTATAGTCGGTTGTTCTAAATTTAGCAGCACTTTTGCTTTTGTTTCTCGCTCTGCAGTGTGCCCATGTCGGCCTGTCTTCTCCTCGGGTTTTGACTAGTGCATAAATGCTGGGCCATAATTGTAGGATTGTCTGTCGCCGATTTGAAGGCTAATGAAGCCGGCAAAAGCGTCCCTAACACGGCACTCGGATTACCTTGCCATCGTATTGGCTGGAAGGACAGGAGGAGATGGCATCGGCTGGGATGGGAAGCAATGCGAAGGCATTGTAGGTCCACCTATCGTTCGGGAGATTCCCTTTGTAGTTGGCGGTGCGGACAGAAAAGGGCAAAAAACAAAGGCTAAGGAAAAGCGACGAGGTGCAAAACGGATGTCGGAATGCATTGTCAAGTCAATGGCGTGGAACATTTTAGTTACCTGGTGCCCATCCACCTCAGAACCCATTATATTAGCGCTGGGTGTTCATACTTTTATGGGGGGGCAGTGTGATGTTGACAGGTCGGGTCAGCGGGTTGCAGCCTTTCGGTTTTGATTCTTGAAAAACACAAAATCCACTCGAAGACCCCGAAAAAAGTCCCAACTTGCCTTTTTTTTGTATCTTTTGCTGTGTCGGGGCGCGTGACTGGGCACCCCACTAAGACTAAGGCTAAGACTGAGACTGAGACTGAGACCCAAGACGAAGACTAAGACCCCACCAAATGCCCTGGCCCAAAGGCAGTAATTGTGGACTTTTTTGCTGTTGCGGCGGCCGTCTATTTGTCTGGCAAAACAATTGGCATGTGACCACAGTGGGTCCGGAAATGCAGTAGAGAGTGCAAAGAATTTTCAATTTAAACCTCTTGGGCAGATGGAAATATATTAAAATTAATATATAGTATGTATATATTTTTAGCTAGCTTTTCCGAACTAAGTCCTAGTATATGCTTATTGAATCTAGGTATTATTTATACTTGATCAGAAACATACAAGGAAGTGTTATCTGCGATAAAAAGAAAAGATTATGAAAGGTTAATGAGGTGCTCTCAAGGAAGGCAACTAAAATTAATATTGTTGCCATTTCTAAAATAGTTTGCTTCCCCTCCTCCACTGCCGTGGACTGCTCTCTTTTTCTCTCCCTGTGCATTCCCTAGGAGTTCTGGCCCACTGTCTGGCCTGCCTCAGTCAGCCAGTCAAGCCATCGGTGTCCTAGGTGCCTACCTATCCCACTAAAAAGATCTCAATTGGTCCCCGGGGTGTTATTGAGCTATTGGCAGCATGCCATGGGAGACAAGGCCCCTCGACTCGACTTGACTCCTAAACTAACCCAAGCCAGGCCGCGGCGTAGTCCAGGTCTCCAGTGGAGTCTCTCTCTCGGAGACCTCATTCCCTGGGCTTTCTCGCGTTCCGTTCCCCTTTTGCCCTTTTGGTCGCAGTGTCTTTCAGGTTCTTGTGTTGTTTGTCAGAGAAGTATACACATAATAAATATTACTTTTGCGCACCCATCCTGCCCAGCCCCCTCCGGCAGCCCCCACCTGTGGCCTGGGCAAAGGTTCGTGTATCCTCGTTGTGCCAGTCTTAGTCGCCTCCTAGCCCCTCCTCGCCTAGGACGTGCTCAAGTGGCCAACAGCGTTGATTGATTGTTTGCCTTAGAAATTGTTCTCGGTGCCCCTTTCCCACTCCTCCATGTGAAGTGGGTGTGTTGCGGAAATTTGCATTTTTGTAGGTTAATTAGTTGTATTTGTGCTCTCCGGCGGAGTCAAGTGCATTGAACCCTCCCAGTCACCAGTAACAAGCCACCAGTCGCCAGCCAATGCATTTGGGGTCATCTCTTGACTATCTTAAACTTAGGTAGTTGCGTTGTTAAACATCAAGGTAACACTTTATAGAGATAAGGCCAAGGCAAACAATTGTGCAAGTGTGAAAACAAAAGAACAAGCCGAAGACCCGATAAATAAGGCAACAAAGACGTATCTAACAGATAGACACAGCTGCAGCAGACAGCCTGCAAGATACTATGGAGCTGCCAGTTGTTGCGCATTCTAAGCAACGTCAGCCAGATAAGAGAAGTCAACTCTTCTGCTTCTGAGTCAGCTCAGCATAGCTCTTGCCACACAGGCCACATATCTGTTTAATCTCTCAGATGGGTTATCTTTCATGTTGCGTTTTGTTGTAAAGTTTTTTTGAGTGTTTAGTTACTTATGTGTAGGTAGAAATGTTTCTTTAGATCTTTAGATATGTTTGTATTTATTTTAGAATAAATTAAAAATAGCACTGATATCCCAGTTTTTGGAGAGTTTTCCCCATTTTGTTACTGCTCTTTGTAGGTTTATATTTGAATAATCTTATGTTTTCTGGATTGTCTGATACTGCAATTAACTTAAGGCATCCTCTGCATACTCCCAAGCCAGTCTGCACTTTGGCTCACCATTCCGTACAATCTTTCTTTTTGTATTTTGTTTTTTTTTTTTGCATGACGCCGTGTCACAATTATCAGCACGAACTCCTCTGCCGTTCGAAAACATGAGCCCAGGTACCCCAAGACAATGCCCCACAAAGTTGGCTCTTTCTTTGAAGTCTTCTGTCTGCGTTGCGATCTTTTTGCCCTGTTCGGCGGCGGTTGGGCCCACCAACCTTATCTTTATACATAGCCAACAAATCATCAATCATTCTACCAGCCACATCTACAGCAGCAGAAAACAAAATCGACTTCTTAACGCCAACAGCTTCATCTCTGCAGCTGCTACCTCTGCTAAGCTTGGTATTCATCTCTATCTCTATCTTTCCATTTCTAGCTATTAGATTTCTTCATAAAAACCAGCCGAAGCTCCGCTCTTTTATATTCAGTCAAGTTCTCTTTGAAGTCCAGCTTAGTTTCTAAACTCTCGGCGACATCTTCCTCACATTTGTCTATTTATTCTATCTCTGCGTTATGCCTTTATTAAGAGAGAAATCCAAAGGCCAAGTACAGTGGGTTTCAGTAACGTGGAAAGGCTTTGATGAGGTTAATCAATTGGTATATTCTTTGACAAGGAATTATGCAAAAGGTGTTATTTAATAATTTTTCAGCACCCTTCTTGAATAAGTATATATAATTTAATTTTGCGTTCGATTGACCACACTTGGGGAAAGTTATCAAGCATTCAAACATTTTATTTATTTGATTTGTATAAAAATAGATCTTAATAATATTAACTCGAGTATAAGAGTTGATACTACATTTCTGTTATTCATAAAGACCCTCTATAGACACAAACGATAGCCCTTCGTCCCCTTTGCTTAAATTGAAAGCTAATTCTGTGCGGAAGCCGAGTCAGTTCCATGCCATTCCTTACAGCCATCCATCTAGCCATCTAGCCAGAGTCAGCATACGACTAAGAAAGCAACTCGAGAAGAGCCAACTTCCACATCCACATCCACTTGTTGCTCGCTGCAACGATTTTGCCACTTCATACATCAACCATCATCAGCAAAGAATGAGAGGGGACCGGGATGGGGGACTGGAAATGGAACTCCTGCATCCATCCATTGTTCCCTTCGCCAGCCGCCCCATGTGACATTTTGCTGCATAATTGAATTCTTATTCTCTCTTCACCGGGGCTCACTCAATCAAGACACAATGCCCCGAGTCCAAGTCCAAGTTGAGCTCCAGCTCCAGCTCCAGCTCCGTCTCCAGCCCCACTGCCACCTTCGTCCGCAGGCCAAGTTCCAGTTCAAATGCCGCGCTGTGAGATCTTCTGAGTTATGGCATCTTTACACCTGCCCCTGGGCACGGTTCACTTTGAAAGAGATAGAGATGGAATAAGACTAGGGTAACACCGGCAAACACCATTAGATTGTCGGCGATAAAGACGAAGACAGGAGAGGTTCCAGAGGTTCCAATGCGGATCGCGCTCGCGCCTTGGCATTTTCCTGAAATAATGACGTGTTGAGAAGGGCATCTTGATTTCAAATTAGTTTATAATTATGATTTTGCCACGACTGCAACTTGTTTTTTTCTTTGCTGCCACTCTTCTTTCTCTGCCTCGAAATTGCTGTTTAATTGGAAAGTAATTTGCACGATATCGGAAGCTCCAGCACAAATCGGTTGAAATTGTTGGACCGGTCGCGGTCCAACTGCATGCTACATATAGTGTTCGGACTTCCCTCACCCTTGGCTGCTTTTGGCCAAATCTTTATTGGGGCGCATATTTTAGCACCAGAATGGCAGGCATGAATACACAATTTTTGAAAAAATAAAAACCACAACACGCCTCTCGGGCATTTGCAATTAACTATCAAATGCTAATTTCCTGTATAATACATGCGAGGTAAATAAATCTGTATTTCTGTGTAAGTCAGGTTTTTTTCGAGGCTTATGGCGCTCATTTATGAATAAACATCGGAGCGAACCTATTAATTAGAAAATCACCTGTCAAAACTACAGGCAACAAGATTTGTATTGTGACTAATAATTTGATAGCTCTAAAACAGACTTGTGAGTGGTATTTAATACACAAGAATAAATTCTAGCTGGAAAACTAACTAATCATATCATAAAGTAAACTCAAACTGACTGAACAATATTGAATAAACAATAAATGTCTGTAGAAATCGCCTTGATTACCCGAGTTAATAATAATAAAATCATGAATTTGCTATTAATGTTTATAAACTATTTTAAAATATATTTAATTAAAAGTCACAATTTCAGCTGCTTTCTGTTTGCCAATTCAGCTGTTTATTGGCGCACTTCTTTGGGCTTAGCTCGTCTCGAAGCCGTGGCATATCTTAGGCAATGTGTACAATCTTTTTGCTCTCTCGATCTCTCTGTTTTTGTTTACCTGTTGTTGTGTTCGGTGTGCGGTCAAGGTGATCGAGCTGAGCTGTTGTCGAGTCAAGTCGAAATTCAATCGGAATCCGCCGGCAGGTGGGGAAGCGAGCCGGGAACGATATGTAGCTCTGCGAAGCTTTAGCACTTCCAGGTAGAAGTTTCAGTTTTATGCTCTCCTCTGTCTGTTTGTTTTTCAGCTTCGCGTCTAGATAAATCATTTAAAATACATTCAATTTATTTGGCAGCTTAGAATTTGGTTGCCTTTCCGTCTCCGAAGATTTTTTTGTGCGTAAACCTGAGCTCTGAGGCTTTTGTGTTTGTTTCTTGGAAGCGGCTTTTGGAAAACAATGGAGGTTTCGAAGATCTCGCGGGCTGATCTCAGAGACACGAGACACTCGGACTGGGACATGGGGTAACTTGGGAAAATCCAAAAGCTCAAAAAATTGGCAATTATAAGCCCAAACAACACAAAACAAACGAAGCACAGGCTCTGTGCAAACGGCAAAGGCAAAAGCATTTATTTATAACCAATAATTTAGGCGACTACAACGTGTGCTACATTACGTAGGTGGACATGATAATTTTGCTTTGCTGCGCAGACACCCTCAGCACATAGCCCCTATCCCTCCCAGAAATAACACAAAAATTCAAGCCGCGCCTTAAAAATGTAGGAAACACTGCGACCCCGGGGGAATTTGATTTAAGCAAAATAAATTTGTTGCTTTGCTGTCCAAAAAAGCGCGAACTCAGTCTGCAATTACTGTAAATATGTGGCAGTGGCAACGCAAATGAAGAGTGATGGGGCAGGGTTGGGGTATCGAAAGTGACGGCATAAACTAAAGTGGTTTTTATTTATTTGTAAAATATATGTATATTTACTATTAGTAAATTAATAAAATTTACGGTCAAGAACCCAAATAATGCTCCTCTTAAGTTGTTACATAGTTCTTGGCCATATATAGTAACGAAGAAGCAAATTATTATTATATGAACTCTATATGAACAAGCATAGATACAACAAAATTCATTAAAGGTAAAAACATAACCAATAGTAATTAGTTCTTACATTTCATACATTTGGTAAAGTTCTTTTCATTTCATATAGTTATTTAGTTGCAATTTTCTTAAAATATTAAAATAAAGTTTAAAATATTTCACAACTAGTAAACATTTAGCTATATCAGGCTAATTAATATTAAAAATTTTTGTAAAGCAATGTATACATATATGGAATACTTTAGAACGAAGAGGATTAAGTGTATTGATTTGTTAGTTATTTCATTACATGTTTAAATAATATAGCACAACTTTATTTACCGAACGATTATTTTAAATATGCTAAATATAAGAGTACTCCCCATTATTTGTGATATGTTTTTATGTAGTTTAGAAAACGTATTAATATTCAATAAATTTATATATATAATCCACTAAACTTTGGTAATAAATTTACCCGGCGTAGTACCTATTTAAGTAAACAAATAAACGAATTTGTTATAGGCCATAACATATTTCTGGTTTGCTTATAAACCTGAAACCTATTAAAGAAAACACTAATATAATCCATTCGCTAGTATTTGCAATTACAATTTTTTGTCTAAATAATAATATTATGAGAGGAATAAATGTAGAATATATAGCAAGGCATTATCGATATGATAAACATCAGTTTTTGAGTAAAACTAAGGTATAACAGGAACACCCCATATACCAACATGCAATTTCATTTGCTATTCATGCAATAAATCTAGCGTTTACTGTGATATACTTATGCTGCTTCAAGAAATTGTCAAAACCCTTGTCCAATTTTCGCAGACCAAAAAAATAGGAAAAATGCATTTTTAATGAGCATTGCAATTCCGCATGCTGTGACGACGGCAATGGGTGGGTGTACTGGAACAACCAAGCCACCGAGCCACCTAGCCACCTCGCCACCCAACGCTTCATCCGCGAACCAGTCACCCACAATTTGCGATGTTTATGTTTTGTCTTCGATTTGTTTTCTGCCTACCACAGTACGTGGGTCGTTGGGAATTGGCCATGTTGGTGCCGCTTGCTGCTTGCCGCTTGGTATCCGGCGACAAACGCGGCAAATGGGCGAGCTCGGCTCGGCGATATCATGTACGCTGGTGGGTGAAAGAACAGACCCACAGATATGCCCGATTCAGATATGTGTTTGGCGGGTATCTGCGTCTGTGGCATTTTTGGCTTGGCGATATGCGTGCAATTTATCAAGTCATAAAATATTTAGGTGTTCGCCATATTTGAGCACGTCTTGCATAATTTGTACGTTTGTACTTTTAATTAAAGATATTTTAGATATATTTCTTGTTTGGCCATATTCGGTTCGCGTACCGATTGCCATTGTTGTGTGTGGCATGCCACAGCACAGCACAACACAAGACAACAAAGGCAGCAAGAAAACTGCGGCCCTAATTTGTCTTTTCCCCCGAATCCAGAAATCATTTATCATGCCAGCCACTAATAGGCAATTTCGGAGCCATCTAGTCGCTGTTGAAATTTTAAATAATAATATTTTTCGAAAGCAAATATTTAACCCCAAAAACACAAAACACAACACAAAAGGGAACAACACGATTTCTTTTTGCACAATTATGAATCATTTACGATAAGAACTTTGGCTCTGTCCGTGCGAGTTGAGTTGATGATGCTACTGATGATGCTAATGATGCCGATGGGGCCGATGATGGGTTCTGGCTTACACATATGGTGATTAGCCAGTTCTCTGGCACTCTTACCTTGGGGGCTTGGAACACGTACTCAGCGTTTTCACATCTCTTTACTAATTTGTTTCTACGATTCTTTTCCTTGTTCTCGTTTCAGGTATGTATAAAAATGAAAGACCATAAAGTGTTCTACGTTTAAGCGAGAGATGCGAACAAGAAAGGGGTATGTTTGGAATTCAGCAAACCTTTAAAAGTGGGTAATTTCGTGATGTCCAATCATAAGTAATCAAAAATAAGTTTAGTTGAATTAAGGTTTGTTTATTTGAAAAGCTAATAGAAAAATAATACAGGACTTTCTTGAGACTTGCTATTATATATAATACACGATTTTTAATTATTCATATTCATGTTCGTAATTAAAAGCCCTTCAGAGCTTGCTCAAATGCTGCCTTAATTTATTAAAACACCCCGATTCGCCTAATGTTTATGTATTTATTCGTTATAATATATTTTATAGCCAGCCATTAGGTCGATATAAATTCAGTTAACAATGATGAACAACTTTTAGGACAAGCAAACCAAAATATATGATTAAAGCTTTTTATTGGCCTTTAAAAGAAGAAAGCAATAAAAACAGCAAACGGAAATTAATTAAGAATGAAAAGAAAAGAAATGTCCTCCGCTTATTGTGAATTTTATTTACTTTAATTTGTTAAACATCTGAAATGTTTTTCGTTTAACAAAACTTAAAATTCCCGAAAACAAAATCTCAAAAAATAGTTTTTATTTTCAGCCATTCAGCAAAGTAGAACTTTAGTTTTTCGACGTGTTTATTTTTTCGCTGCGTTATTAGTTATTAACCCACTTCCGCCAAAAGAAAAGAATAGAAATTAATTTTCTTTGCCACTTTCGAAAATAATTTGCAGAACCTAGAAAAGGTCTAATAAATCATCAAAGCGAATTGGGCTAATGTCGTCGCTTCATCAGCTGAATTTCGTGTGAAAGCCAAGTCCGTTCGTACACAAATTAAGTAATTTTTGTTGTTTGTATAAGTAATCAAATTATTTTGCATTTAACATGATTATTATATCTTGGCCCGGCGACGACAAACCTAATTGAGGTTGAGTCTGACATCGAAATTCCAAGTCCAACTCACTTTTGAGGCGTTAGGTGGGCTTGGCCTTTGACTTGATATGGTCGTACATACGACGAATACTCACTCACACACTCGATACTTTTCATTGAGTTTCATTCATTTTCATTTGGGTTGACAAATGTGGCAGTAACAACTACTTGGGTCCGTCTGACAAATGTGTGTGTGGCCCACTTTATTTCCATTCAATTCGCTTAGATAGATTATTATGGTCTGTGGGGGCTTGTTAAGGCAATATGAGAAGTAACGGAAAGCAACGCGACCACATAAAAGTCCACTAACGAGATGGAAAACATTTCGATGTTGTTTTTAAAAAAGAACTGTAAGCTCTTTGGAAAAAGGGTACTTGAATTCAGTCCATTACCAAGGATTTTGGGTTACAATTCAATCAATCCATTGCATAACTTTTTTACTTGATTGTTTTTGTTTTAGATTTTTTATTATTTACTACGAAGAAAGCCATTATTTAATGTGTGTTAGATAAATTTGTAAAGACCTTAGTAATATTAATTATATCTTATTCGAAAGGTAAATGTTTTTGTAAATCTATTTTCTCTTTACAATTTCAAGTGTCCCTATGGTATACATGTCTTATTTATATAAATTTATGTTTAATAACGTTTCTGCATTTGTAATAAAATAGTTTTTTTTTACCAAAACTTAAAAAACCTATTCAATTCCTTTTTTTTGCGTTAATTTTCGAATTGCGCATTGGTGAAGTTGGGCTTTTGAATTTACGCCTCGGTATCGATCCGTTGACAAGGTCTAGGTGCAGCTCGGCTGTCCGCCGAGATGGAGAAGTTGGACAATTGATTTGAATATGAATCGAAATGCGTGTGTACATTTTGTCTGTCATTTTCGATTTCTTGCACGCGCCGGTCGGCGAACAAAAAGTCATTGGAAATGTGACTCAAGTAAATGCGAATGAGTGTGAATGAGTGCTCGTAACACGGTTCATGGCGCAATCTTCGGCAAATTCAAATGACTGACAACCCAGGGGCAAGGTAATAGAATGGCCAGTATCCATCGGATACGGAGGTACTCCGATGCACGCGTTTCGCAGCTCACAATTAGAAAGCAGTAAAGAGCGCCGGAATTATTTTCCGAATCGGTAAAGAAGAAACTATCAACTTCCTCTCGAAAATATATATTTTCTCTTATTTTCATGGCATTTATAAGACCCTCCGCTCTCTCCCCTTCTCCTCGTATAGCAATATCCCATCTGGGAAGTGTGTAAGAAAACAATTTGCTCAACGTTTGCGTAAATTATTTTGATTTGATTTGTGAAATTTTCAAGATTCCCTTCAAGTTCCAGCCATAAAACCAGGTACCGTTCTTGTTGTTGGCGCCCTTTTTTCTTGGCAATTTTAGCCCAGTCCCCGTCTCCCTCCTGCGTCTTGTCCCCCATCTTCCTGCACTTCTTGAGTTTCCTCGTCTTCTTCGCGGCGATCATCATCATCGACATCGATGTCGATGGTGGCTGTGGCTGTGGATGTGGATGCTTCGAACGTGTGGTGTGAGTGAAGTAATCGGCCCGTTGGGTTCCCCGTCCTTCCCACTCCCGTTTCAAGATCCCCCACCCATCTGACCTCTCTATCTTTCTCGCTCTCTTTCTCTCCCCCCGCTCCTACAGAGAGGGAAAAAAGATATATTTAATGAGGCTGGACGTTTTAAGTAAATTTTCATACATATTATTGTATTGTATTGTCTATTGTAATTGAAGTAAGATCATTTTTAACACGAATAATATTAACCCTGGGGATGACAAAAAATTTTAAATTATCGATAATGCATCGATATTTGATACACATCTGTTTTTTTAGTAATATGTTTACATCTATTTGTATTTGACAGCTGTTTTCAAATGTCCATACTTTCAGTAAAATAGTAAATTGGGAAACATCCCGAATATTTTAACTTTTGCAATATATAATAAATATAGTAATAAATTAATCGATTTTTTGTTTGATATATCAAAATGTGCTAAAATCCTTACTCTATTTAGCTATCATTGTGGGAAAATAATACAATTAAATGATAAGCCGACATAAGTTTAAAAATATTTTAAAATTAAACAGATGAGTTAACTTCAACTCTTTAATCCTTGTTATTCGATATTTAAAATTTGGATATATGAAAGCTAACAATAACTCGCTATGATATTGAGCTCGATATCTTTATCGACATTCGGTCGATTAATGCTTATTAATATCAATCCGATCAATCTTTAAAATTTTTTCTGTGTACTGCCACTTTTGTTATTGCTCTTTTTCTTCTTCTTTGAGATGAAGGTTGTTGAACTTGTTCGAGTGTGTGTGTGTCCCGTGTGTTTGTACGTTCTGCTTCTGTCTCTGGTGTTGTTGTTATTATTATTGTTGTTTTTGTTGTGTTCCCTCAATCAGTTGCTGCCGCACTCGTCTGTTCGGCTCCTATCTCTCTCTGGCTCAGCACATTGAGTTCTATTATAGAAAATTATATTATTATTATGTACTCGACTCTCCTCTGGGCACTCTTTACTTCCCGAGCTGCTTCGTTCCTTTGTTGTTCTTATTTTAAGACATTTTTACTGTTATTACACGCAGATTTTGTTTTTCTTATGCAAATTTTTATGATTACTTTTTGTGTTGATATTCCAGCATCTTTACCCAACCCTTCTTCTTATGGTTCCTTTACCGATATGATTTTCCCTTACAAAAAAACCTGTAACATATTTTTAAAATTGCCCCTTAAAACACGAAACCTTGATTATATTCTGTTTTTGTTTTTTTAAGCTGTTCCAATAGTTGTTCCGATTCTTGATAATTGATATTAATAAAAAAAAATTACATTATTTTTTAGAAAATATTTGGTAAGGGATAATTTTAATTTTTTATCGAAATATTTTACCACACAAAAGAAAAAAATTTTCAGTGATCTTTTTCTTTAATTTTACATATTCAATTGCTTATCTTTTATATTTATTTTCCCACAACAGTCGATCGGCCTTATCGGCTCTGGCTCTTCAATTAGAGCCCTTAAATACATATTAACATAAGCCATAAAATCCAAATTAATTTAATTTAATTCAAATTGACAGCAACGATTCAGATAGATGGGGTTCGGGACCCCTAGAAACTCACGTCTGCACTGGAGTCTTATCAGCTGATCCCCCGTCTATTGAATGACCTCTCCCCAGACAATTCAGAAATATCAACAGTTGAGTTCTTCAAGTTTGTTGCCACAACAAACGCCGGACTTTGCTTGGCGTTGGCGTTGAAGTTATTTATGTTTCTGCTTTTGTTTTGCTTTTTGTTTGTTGCCTTTTTTTGGGTCAATAAAAACACTGACCTTTTTGGTTTTCGGCTGGGCTCCAGGGCCCAAAAAGCCGCCCAGAACGGCGCTAACAGGTTTTTTCCCGTACATGCGAAGCAATTAATTTCAAAATGTGTTGCTCTAAGAATAGAACCTTGGGGAATGCTTTCTTATTTCTGAAACGCTGCACTTTGGGGTGAGAGCGGAATTTTTTTTTGTTCTATCATCGCTGTATAAAAATGATTAATACTTGTTTAAAGAGTTGCAGTTTATTTAAGTACCCGTTCCTTGAAGGCGTATGTTATATAGGTAGTTGAAAAACATTTAAAAAATATTAACGGACATGAATGGCCAGATTAAGTCGGCTGTTGATGCTGACCAAGAATTTATATACTTATTTGGAGCAAAATATTAATTATACCTAACTACTTGGGATATTCTTTTTTTTTTTTGTTTTTGTTTTTACTAGTATATTTTCTGCCCATGTTTGGACTTGGGACACACTTTTGACCCACTGTGCTCTGCTCATATACGAAAGTGTTGGGGCAATAAAACCGTGAAATTACGTTTTATTTACTAGTTACGGAATAAGAGCTGGCCTACTATTAAAAATACTACCAACTGAACTATGAGTTAAATTAAATTATTGAGTTAGAATATAACAATTTAAAGTACATACTTTTTACCTAAAAATGTTAATACCCTTAAATATAAAGGGTTTTTAAAGACAAGACCAATCTTAACCGTTTTGTAAACAGTTCACTTCATTAGGTCAATCATTCCAATTCATGCCACTTGCCCCACCACGATCAGCCGCGAGAAGGTTTATTGAACCCACCCTAATCATTACATCAAAATATACGCCAGCAGAGAGTCAGAGTGGAACCTGGAGCTCATGACTAACAAAGCTGCCCAGCTGGTCTCGCCGGCACTCCAGCGTCCAGTCCCGTCCAGTCCAGTCCAGGCCAGTGCCAATTGACACAACAAAACGGAGAAATACCCAACTCAGGCAG
>VNJU01005985.1:0-10969 GCA_008042675.1 Drosophila seguyi | reverse complement strand
CCAATTTTTGAACATTTAGGTCGGCGGATGGAAATGCTGCCGAGAGCGTGAAAGCCATATTATTTTTCCTACGAGCAAAGTGCCGCCGATGCCGCGACAGGCGAAGCATATCTAATTTAGGTTTTAGTGGTTTTTTGTAATTATTTATTTATTCTATTGTTTTAATATGTTTGCTTCAACGTGTAATTTGTCAATAATTTTAAATGGCTAGTGCAAGTGAAACAAGAGATTAGACGGATGAACAGGGAATCGGAGAGATATTTCTATTTTATTCGGATGAGAAATTAAAGCTAAAGCGAAGGGCAAATTTTCGGCAAGGAAATAGGCATATTTTCTCTTTTATATTCCACAGCCATCCTCATCACATCGTCTACGCCGGAAAGCGCTTTCTTCGCGGGATGAAAACGGAGTGAGTGAAAAGGTGTTAGTAGTTAAGCAGTGTTAAAAGTTGCCGCCTAAAAGGCTTATTTAAAAGCGTCTTGACCGAGAGTTTGCATTTCCGGTTTACGAACGGAAAGTAAATAAAATTATGAAGAGATAAATGAAATCCAAATTTTAAGTACCGTATCCGACAAATAATTCTCAGCGGTTTTTTTTGCGTCCCGTCCGATCTTTGTTCTACACACCGTGAGAAATTTTAGCTTGATTTATTTTTAATGTTCATTCGCATGAAAGCCAAGAATATTTTAATTATTTATTCCATACAAATTAACTTTTAAATGTCATGCCACTTTTTATATTTTAATTTTGTTATAAATGTTTTAAGAAAATATATTTTATAATGTGCTAATCAGCGTCTTATTTTTGCCTTCAGCTAGCATGAATTCCTTGGGGATGTCTTAGTCAGGTAAACCAAAGGGGTCATCGAATACTATAATTAAGGAATAGGATGACCATGGAAGGGAGGGCTAAGCCGCTTAAAAGTCATCTAAAGCGAGCTAATTAGTTGACCAGTGTGCCCACCAGTTTCTCTCAGTGTATGTGTTTTGTTTGGTTTTTATTTATTTCTATCGTCGTAGCACGCAATTTAGAACTTTATGACTTCACTTAAGGCAAAGCTCAGGGGAGCAAGAATACCACCCTTTTGCCGACAAGCCCCAGCGGGGTCAAGAAGCGTGCGCCCCCCTGACTTGCAACATCGGCCTTTGAATCGTTAGTTTGGACACAAGATTAGATGATCACTGGAGAAGAGCTTTAGGCGCACTGATAACAAATGTTCTTTTTCGATGTCGCACGCGACAGTAATATAAACTGATAAGCCCATAAGGAATTTACCGTAATTAGCTATCGCATCGTTTTTTTTTATAATTTTTCACATGTTTTTCAAAGACATACCTAGATGTAAAAGAGAGAATATCAATTCATGAGACCTCTCTTTAAGAAAAAGAATCAAAACAAAACGTGCCATATAAATAAATGCGGTAAATAGAACTTGTGCACTTCTTCCGCTCTGCATTGAAATATTTCAAAATGTGTTACGATTAAATGTCAAAAATGCTTATAATACTTAAATTTACTTTATTTTTTATACATATACGTGAAAAAACCCCACTTCTATAGACTTTGAATTTTTTGGCGGCGGTTGTACTTTCTGGAGAATTGCCCATATGTATGTATATTATGCATCACTCACAATACACGGAATAAACCCAGCAGACAAAGAGCGGACGTTGTGCGGTTGGATCCGAAAAATGTCCGCTAAAGATATTAAATACGGACAAAGAATCGAAGATTCCGCACTAGGTTCGTTGAATGCTCAAAAACGGACTCTAAAACGGACAAAAAGCGAAACTGTAGCGTTCTCGTAAGAAGTCCGAAAAAGTATTGCCAACGGACACTGAAACGCATAGTGAGCGGGCGAATAGCGGACTTACCGCAAAAGGTTTGCCCAACTATCGAAACCTGACCCGAAAACGGACGCTAGAACGGACGAAAAATGGGACCCGTGCAAATGCCGCAAATGTTCCGCTAGAGGACATTAAAATGGACAGCACGCGACAAAAATCTTGTCGCCAGCGAAATTTCTAGATATTGGTAAACGGTTCTTCTCCTTCCTTGTTTTTGTCGCGTGCCTCTTTTATTGTTATGCCGCTGCAAATAAGGGTAATTCTGCAGAACAACCATTACACGTCCGATCGTTTTGAAATTTTTACCATTAATAGTGGCGATTTTTCTAAAAATTATGGCGCGAGTTCACGCAGACGAAAACATTCAAAAAAATACTAAGCCACAAAGATGCCCATTAAGTCTGGTCGCACTGTTGACTGCGCGATTTTTTTTTTATAAAATTTTTGCCTACGGCTTAAGAATTAAGTTTCTTAATTAACTTAAAAGAGTTAGAAAAGCCCGCCGTAGGCGAAGTTTACAAAAAAAAAATCGCGCAGTCAACAGTGCGACCAGACTTAATGGTCATCTTTGTGGTTTAGTATTTTTTGAAATGTTGTCGTCTGCGTGAACTCTGGTCACACTGGTCATTGCTTACTAAATACCCATACATTTTGTATGGAAAATAATTAAACTTTAAAAATCATTTTAAAAAAAAAACTAAAAGCCTCCCCCAAATAAGACTTTCACCATAATTCCTAGAAAAATCGCCACTATTAATGGTAAAAATTTCAAAACGATCGGACGTGTAATGGTTGTTCTGCAGAATTACTAGAAACTTAATTCTTAAGCCGTTGGCAAAAATTTAATAAAAATCCTACAGTCGCTTTCAAGAAAAAAAAATTTTTTTAGGACGCTGATTTTGACAGTGACACAGAAATATTTTCAATACGCACAGGATAGGGTGACCAAAACCAACAAAAACAAAAATTTAAAACCGTTCATTAAATTATAAGTATTAGTTTTAAATATTATTATAAGGATTAGTTTAAAAATAAAAAAAAGTAATAATACTAAATAAAAATAAAAGAAATCATTGTTTTGTATCGCAAATGATACAAATGCGTTTCGTAAATAATATCACTAAAGTATCGCAAATGATAAAAGCATCGGCCCGCTTACAATATTATAAAAAGTCCGCAAACTTATCTGTTTCGGGTTCCGAAAATGATAGCTTTTGCTGCCACAAAACCCCTGACAGATGATTAACCCTAGTATCGTTTGCGGATCTGAAATCGGACGTTTTGTCCGTTTGAAGTAATATCATAAACGAAGTTTTTTCTGCTGGGCATTTACGAAAAAGAAATTGACTTGTATAAACAATACAATGAGAAAACTTACATAACGCAGTAAATATAAGATCTCCATGATTCTGTACCTCAGAGTGAGATGATTCAAATATTTTACTTAGCCAATGCCGAACATTTATTTCAGTTAATTTAATGTCGTTTTTTTTTAGATAACATATAAGAAGACGATATCCAAGAGCACGACTTTTACGCTGTTGAAGCTTTGTAGCTATTATTTGTTCCATATTTATTTTTAACTTAAAAATAAAACAATCTCAACTTGAAAACCAAACACACCGGCATAAATGTATGTAAGCTATTTGGAAAACACCTCTTGCCTCATGTTTTCTAAAGAAGTTCCATGTGGTTCTTTTTTGTTTTCGATATAAAATAATGCTATGTTTCTACTGCTATGTTAGACAGCATATGGCAATTCTTTATAGTGGGAATATACGCCAGTTCAAAAATTGTATTCTGTGTGTATAAAAGCCAAAATTCTTAAATTTAATTAATTTCTTGGATTCCTTATATTGAAAATATCGGCAGTTGAAAACATCTGTTCCCATACAAATTGCTCGCGCGCTGTTTTTAGACATTGAGCGCCCGATCTGGCGCTGGAAATATCGGCTAAATGGTTAAAAAGCCAATGGTGTCAATATACATAGTTCGTACAAATCAACGTTTTAACTGCTATATAAAAACACCAGTACTTAAAAATAATTAATGGATATATAGGAGAATACAAAAGGTATTTGTTCGTTTACCTTCAAACATAAGCATTAAAAAGTAAACATAAACAGAAAAAGTAACGTAAATATATATTTTTTAAATAAAAACTATTTTGGATAAAACCAAAAACCATTAAACATGCGAGGAAGTTAACTGCTTAAGTTAAAATACCCTTGTGGTTAGTAGAAGAAGACAAAGAAAAAAATTTTGGCTTTTCTTGGTTACTGACATAAGATAAATGTTGCGCGCGAATAATGTTGAGAACAAACTAAATGTTGCGAGCAACAAATCCTAACAGCTGTGGAAAACATATTTTTGAAAAAACTCGTTTTTTGTCAATATAGTGCGCTCCTTGAACGAAGGCTTGCATTTTCGGCTATAACTTCGGAATTTTGTTATTAAACTTCGACCAGACAATCTTATAATATCAAACTTTAAAATGGGTACTGACAAAAAAAAGATGTTGCCACCAAAGAATATTGCTGGCGAAAAATGTTGCTAGCAACATAGCCAAACATATATATATATATTCCTATTGCAGCTATTTGATATAGTGGTCCGATTTTGATAAAATTAAAACCGAAATTCTGAAATAATAAAAAATGGACATGTCCAATTTTATGCAAATATGTTAAACATTGGCTGTTATAATTTTTTTCATTAAAATTTACGGACAGACGGACATACCTAGATCGACGCGATGCTGATCAAGAATATATATACTTTAGATGGTCGGAAATGTCTCCTTCACTGCGTTGAAGACTTTTGACTAAAATTTAGGGACGCCGGAAATATATAAAATTATCGATATATAGAATGATATTTTTTCAAATATATTTATATCGCGATATTGGTTTTGGTGATATATCAAATATACAATATTTTTTGGGATATATTTGATATTTTTGCGTTGATCAGACTTGCATTGAAGAAGCGACCGCGAACAAGAGCGTCATGCAGATTAAAGCTAATTATTCTGAAATTATAAACGGTACTGCAAAAAGAAAAATATGCACAAAATCAATTAAAACAGCTTGTCAGCGCACGAGGGCTTTGATAATAGCGAACTTAAATTGTATCTAAGCTTGCCGCAATCTTTCTTATCGTACTGGAACTCACATAAGGCTTCTATGCCAAAAGTCTTCAAAGGTCGCCGCAAAGTATTTGATTTCTCCAGGAAGTTCGGTATCTTGGGAATCAAATGTGTTGTATGTGACACATGTAGTCGTATGACAGATTCTCACATCATGCAACTTGTATTTTTAAAATCCTAAAAATCCACGTATTGGAATATAAATTTAATTATGTACATACTGCTTTTATTTTGATTTTATTAATATTACTTATACTAAATTTAAATGAATGAATTTACACAACATTTTTTTTTTAATTTAATATAATGTTACTTATACTAAACTTGAATGTTAAGACTGCAATTAAAAATAAATGTAAGTTGTTTTTTACTAATATGTGTACATACATCTCCTTATCATGGGACGGACACAGTTTTAGTAGAATTAAAGAACAATTTAAAAATATCGGAAATTTCCGATATATCGATATTTTAAAATGATATATATTATATCGAATTGATATTTATTTTTAAATCGAAAATATCATTGATACGATATTTTAAAAATATCCGGCAACCCTACTAAAATTATAATACCCTGCAAGGGTATAAGAATAATGATTATTTAAAATTTTTTTTTTTGGTTCAAAATAAAACTCAAAAGTAAATCATGGGTTCCGCGTAAGACTTTTTACCAATATTTTTAATATTCTAGTATAAGGACCCAGTAATATATGTTTAATATTACAATACGTTTTAAGTAAACTAATAAAAAGTTATTTTGCGCCCATATTTGTTAACTTGTATTGCATGCAGTATTTTTGCTAGCTGATACAAGCTAGGTTACTTATCCGTTAACAAATACATACGAATTAAATTATTTGATTTTATTTTTAAATTGGCAAAAAGGCATTAACGCCGGCGTTCTTAAAAGTTAAAAAAGGGTATGTGCCGCACATATTTTTGATTTGGTTATATGTAGTTTTAAATTCTTTAGCGTGTCTTCATCATCCAAATCCTCTGTTCCACCATCCTCGTCCTCATCGTCCACAAGCAGTTCCACTGCCTTGACCCATGTTTCTCCTATTATCAATATTAATTTTGCTTCATTTGAAATCTCGTACTTTTTTTTTTAGCTATATTAGACGTATTTTACATTTATCAATATATTGCACGATACGCAAAGAATTCCACGATTCAGAGGATTCTGTCTTTGCTTGTTTTCATTAAATCGATATTAATTGGCTTTATATGTCTCTAACTAAGCACATAACATATCTTGCTGTTACGTGTGTACGAGTGTGTAGGCGAACAAGAAAATAATTTATCATTTAAAGTTTTAAAGCCTTTGGATTCGCAGTACTCCGAACGGGATTTCTGCGGTGGTCACAAATTCAATGCACGCATAGTTTTTAGGTGCTCTGGCCATAATCACCGTAAAATCCCAACTGTTTCACACGGATGGATTTTGTGGGAAGACGGTATTATTAAACATTAATTTTAAGATTTGTATTTTGTTATTCACACTTGGACGTTCTTAAATAGTTACATATGTCAGTGGATCGGTAATGGAATACCCTATGTCCGTCAAATTAGCGTCGGTGAGTTAGCGTCGATATGGAACGGTGGGAAAATGGAACACGGGGGAGGATTTTATTTTTTATTTATTTCATAAATAAGCAACTAAATGGAACAAAATAAAGTTGATATATGCTAAAAAAATAATTTGCTATTGTTCTCTACTGGGTTTGGGAGCATTTGACCATTGGATCTATTAAAAAATTGTCTTTGAAAAATAGTGTTTTTACAATTTTCATAATATCTCGGCTCACAGAGATTGTGCAGCATTACGAGATATGCCAGGACGAAGGATATTCATTCTAGTTTCACTCTGCAAAGTTTCACTTCATTTGAACCATAAATTTTTGAGAAAATCGCATAACAGTCAACCAACCTCGGGGTCGGCTCCATACAAAATAGGGCAGTAAAAATTGTAACTCTAATAACTCCAGCTTATTTATGAAATAAATAAAAAATAAAATCCTCCCCCGTGTTCCATTTTCCCACCGTTCCATATCGACGCTAACTCACCGACGCTAATTTGACGGACATAAATACCCTATATATTTTTCATCGGTCTACATATGACTATAGTTATAGGCGACACGGACCTGTATCATTGTAAATCTCTCATTATTAAGTACTATGAGCATTGCTTTGAAATTGGTGCCTTTAAGGGCATCAATTGCTTTTATTAATCGTAGGAGCATTGGAAATAAAATACTTAAAAGAAACACCCATGTGTAGGTAATGCAAAATAAAACCAAGTTCAATTTTTGCTTACATAATATTTATAGTGTTTCTTATCGTAACGCCCCACCACCGCATTCAAAGGCAACACGGATTGGAGCTGTAGCTGTTGGCGCAACAATGTGGTGGTGGGTTCTTTGGCACTTGTGGCACGAGCCCGACCATATAACGGTATAATTTTATATCTCAAAATAATACTTATTAAATGTTTCTTTTTTGTACAGGGAGAGTTTGACTATCCAAATCCGAAAATATGGAGCAACTCAGAGTTGGGTATCCCAAAGGATGATTTATAAATATTTAGCTTTATTAATGGAGGTTAGCCAATGCTTATTTAAAATAATAAATAAATTAAGCTACGCAGCCTCATTAATTCTTATAGAGGACTACCAGTGTTTTTTTTAAAATGTTACAGTTACAAATTAAAAAAAACCTTTTTTTTTGGTAATTCTGCAGAACAACCATTACAAGTCCGATCGTTTTGAAATTTTTAGCATTAATAGTGGCGATTTTTCTAAGAATTATGGTGAAAGTCTTATTTGGGGGAGGCTTTTATTTTTTTTTAAATGATTTTAAAAGTTTAATTATTTTCCATACAAAATGTATGGGTATTTAGTGAGCAATGACCAGCGTGACCAGAGTTCACGCAGACGAAAACATTCAAAAAAAAATTGCGCGATTTTTTTATTAAATTTTTGCCTACGGAATAAGAATTAAGTTTTTTAATTAACTTAAGAGTTAGAAAAGCCCGCCGTAGGCGAAGTTTACAAAAAAAAAAAAATCGTGCAGTCAACAGTGCGACTGGACTTAATGGTCATCTTTGTGGTTTAGTATCTTTAGGAATGTTTTCGTCTGCGTGAACTCGCGCCATAATTTTTAGAAAAATCGCCACTATTAATGCTAAAAATTTCAAAACGATCGGACGTGTAATGGTTGTTCTGCAGAATTACCCCGGCCAAGACCGGCCGGAAGCCAACCCCAGGACCACGCCACCAGACGCGCCCAAACGGATCGACAGTCCGAACTCCAGCGGGGACCGGACCACCAGCTCTCCCATGCACATATATAAGGTTTATTTAGCGGCTGTTTTCGCTGTTACTACAACTTATTAAATTAAATTAACAATTTGTCTGTAGTGATTTGTGTTTAAATACTGTAAGGCTGTGGTGGATTGGGCTAACAGCTGCCCCGCAATGTAGTTAGAATCCGGTTAACATTGTGTATCTACGTTGTCAGCATACTTTCCTTTTTGCCAGTTGGCGAAAGGCTGCTCTCTCTTAAGCCTGGGCCTGGGCCACTTATAAGCTGCAGCTCTTGTGGATTGGAATGGTACGAGAGGCGGGAATGATGCCGTCTGGCAATCTCGTTAATAACGTCGCCAACCAGGGGTACGTGCTGGTCTCGATGGATAAGATGTATCTTAACAGCCCATACTTCCAGATCGGAGCCAGTATTGCCAGGTATATCCTCCTTTGTTGGCTAAACTCAGCTTAGAGTGTGCGCGAGTTAGCCAACTCAGTCTCCGGGATACGTTTTCCAGCTTTACTGTCGTTTTCCTAAAGCCCAGGTACTGGCACTCCTTGCGTTACGGAAGGATTTGTTGATGTATAAAGACTCCAGGGCTGGAGTCCTTGCGCAAAGTGAAGGTGACAGTAGCACACTTTTGCAGGGTTAATTTCTATGTTCCACCTGCAGCAAACCTCAAACCTCTTGAGACCGACAGTACCAGCCACAACCACGACAAGCAACATTGCCCGCCACCGACGCTTGGCGTTGGCGCTTTCTTGCGCAGGAAACTTTACGGAGTCCCGCCCCGTTACCCGAGGATGAGAGGACCACTGAGGACGAAGTGACCACCGACGAAGATGAGATCACAAACGATGAGGAGGCCATTAGCGGACGACCAAAAATTCCCACCAAGGGCACTTGTAAATATTAGTTAGGAGGTAGGATAAGGTCCACGACGGCTCCCCTAAGTATGTACACGGCCGGTCGGCCCCAAGATAGGCGGCCGTGGAGCATAATCACCAACAACGCAACATTGCTCGCAACATCGCTGGCATCATCACCAGCAACATCGCCCGCATCAAGGCTAGCAAGGGAGTCGGCAAAAGAGCCAGAAACACATCGTCAGCAACACGTCGCCAGTAACGTGAGATCGGCGACGGCGGCAGAACAACTATTGAGAGCGGCCACTCCGCGAGAGCTTAAAGGAAGCAGAGGCGCCGAAAGCAGCCTCGCACACAAGGCGAAAGCACACACGCCAGAGGAGGACGTCGATAGTATAAGCCACGCACCATCGCCACGTAAGCACTTCTGAGTGCAAGAGAGAACCCGAGGAGAGAGAGCAGCGAAGCGTCCGCTGCCAAGATCGGCGGCAGAGGAGGGTTTCATGTGAACCCCGCTGCTTGCCGATCGGGAAGTCTAAAGCGAGCTTTTGGAGATGTCAGACGTGCACGGAAAACAACGATCCACTGAAGCCAAAACAACCAGGAGTACTCATGGCGGACGGTTACATGGAGTCCCAGGCCATGGAGTAGATGAGCCGGCCAAGGGCCAATCCCAACAGTGGGAGGCCAGTGGTGCGTAGGAGGTAGAGAACCAAGACTAGGATACAAACAAATGTGCATATAAAGATGATAAGATTCACTGAGGAAAACACGTGGCGATTGCCTTCACCATCACAGGCCCCTATCCTGCCATGACTAAGGCCTCTGGTTGACAAAACCCCACCTGTGGCCGGCATCTATCTCCTTCTCCTTCCACAAGGATAGACGACCGACTCCCGGCTGACGGGATCATCCGCTCCACCCTCTCCTCTCACTCGGATCTAGAAAGCGGGCCCCGGCGGACGGGACCGGTTTTCAGGTCTCTAGCTTCCCGCTGGAGCCGGGGACCGAGACGTGGAAGACGCGCTCGGCCACCTCGGCCTCCGGCCATACCGCCGCGGCTCGGGAGCCCGGCACCAGGTTTCAGGAATCCCATTTTCCCCTCTTTTAATGCGGGACCCGACTCGGATAGCCGGATTCCTGTGGGACACCCCCTTCCGACAATGGCAGCGCCGCCACACGGTCACGTGGGGGAATTGACTCCAGTCCGGAAGACCTGCTATATACTGGCCTTGCAAATCGGAGCCCCTGGCGGATAGGGCCCGATGCGTAGGTCTAGGAGGATTCGATCTCGGGGAGTCCATGTCTGGTCGACGGACCGGCTTTCCCAGACCGGAGTATCCATGTCGAGGTCGGGAAGAACCGGCGGCATGGCGGTCGGCGGCACAGCTTCAGACTGTTATGCCTCCCCTGGCTAGAGCGGGCGATCTCCGCTCACGGCTCGCCTCTCTACAGCCGCAAGCGGAGCGTTTTCCGTCATCGGCTTAGCAGAGGCATCGGCGCCGGGACGACGGCTCGATTCTCCGACGGCCAGCGGCTCGAATGTGGTCCTGCACGGACCCCTGCCTTTTCAAATTATCGTTCCTTACAAAACCACCCGCCTTCCGCCGCGCATCCTTCTCTCTTGGACGTTGATGCACTACGATCAGTACACTCAAGTGGCCCGTATGACACCAAGCACGTGCAAATATAGAATAGGAATTCGAGAAAGTGACTACTGGCGTGCTGCCAGATTGTTTGCTTGCATGCGTTCTAAGTGGGTTAGTATTAATGTTTTTAGTTTAGGAAGGCTATCT
>VNJU01005980.1:207061-253063 GCA_008042675.1 Drosophila seguyi | reverse complement strand
AAATTTAGAAATTAAATTTTTGAATGCAGAAATGTTCTGCCTTGAAAACAAAGAAGAAAAAATTAAGCCGGACTGAAATCGGTTGAGTTTCAGCCAAGTTATGACCAAAAAACCATTCAATGGGTATGCAATTTTTGGGACAAAAAAAATTTAAGGGGTTTCATCGTCAAAATTTAAAAAAATTGTGAAAAATTTAGAAATTAAATTTTTGAATGCAGAAATGTTCTGCTTTGAAAACCACGAAGAAAAAATTAAGCCGGACTGAAATCGGTTGAGTTTCAGCCAAGTTATGACCAAAAAACCATTCAATGGGTATGCAATTTTTGGGACAAAAAAAATTTAAGGGGTTTCATCGTCAAAATTTAAAAAAATTTTGAAAAATTTAGAAATTAAATTTTTGAATGAAGAAATGTTCTCCTTTGAAACCCAAGACTGAAATCGGTCCGGGCTGAAATCGGTTGAGTTTAAGCCAAGTTATGATCAAAAAACCATTGAAGTTGTTAATAAAAAATTTGACCCATTTTTTTATTCAAAAAAATTTAAGGGGCAGCTATATGGCAATATTGTGACAAAATGGCATCGTACTTACCAGTGTTTCTCACCTAGCTATGTTGCCATATTGGAAAAAAACCATCTTACTTACCAGTGATATTTTACTCTTTAATTCGCGGTAGGCAGTAGCTGGCGCGAAGACGAGCTGTTGCACAGCCCTGGACATTGTTACTGGGTTAATATAATGGCTGCAACAGCATGCAAATATTTGTACACAATCGTTTTGAATAATCCGATAATCTTTATTCTATTAAAGGTAATATGAAAAATACTCAATATGGAAGTTATATTTTTTACTATACATAATACATACATGTCATATTATTTACCACTAGGCTTATGTACACACTTAAAAGGTTTTGAATCGAATGAATATTTTTTTCTCGGTACTATGAATAGATATTTATGTATGTACGTACATTTCTTGGGATGTGTGTGGATCGCTTCTGGCACACATATTTTTATTTTTAATTTTTTGTTGTATATTTTGTAGGCCATTCAATAGCTCTTATCAGATGTGGCAAATGTTTTTCTTTTTTTGAAATTGCAATTTGCAACATAAAATTATAGAATATAGAACAGAAGTCCTTCCAAGAATATTTGCTTAACAAAGTCATTAATTAATAATTCTAGCTCCGGGAAAATCGAAATAGAAGAGCAATCTTAACAGATCGTACTTAAGTTAAGTGTCGTGTGAGCAAATTTTGGTTTTAAAAATTCGTTTTGTGACCAGAAGATTGAGTCTTCGTGTGGCAAGGGCCACCATTGCTGCACCTGCCGCAGCTGTTAAGATGGCCGAATGCCCCAATTGCTTACAATGTATGTACATCATCATTTATTGTGATCACTGATATGCATTAATTTAATTAATTTCCATTTCTGCTTTTTGCTTCTTCTTTTTGCTTTTTGCCTTCTGCTTTTTGCTGCTTTGTTTTTGACAGTTAACGAACTCTATATAGCAATCAGTACCATAACTTATTGAAGTTTAAGTTAAATTATACAATTATCAATACAAAAAACACGTTTATATGTATATATATTGAACCTGCTTTCCTATGTACACACACCCAACAGAAGATACATACACACATAATTGTTTAGAACTCAAATCACAATACATTCCATGTCCATTGTTGGCGTCACTTAGGCATACGTGTCCCCCAGATACGCGTGAAAAAGTATCTGGCATCTACATATACATACATATAGCCCCTGTTACAATTCGATTCGATTCCGTGTAAAGAATATACAGTTATGAATACGGAATACCAGCTATGATATATATGGGTATATATATATATATATATTGAGCCTAATTTGTCGTAGATCGTAGATATTCGCCCAAGTCGCCAAAGTACTACCCAATTTGCGCAGAGTCCCGGAAGAAACTATTAAACAATCCGAGCCGCACACACGAGTTTTCTGGTGGTGTTTTTTGGTTTTAAGTTTTCTTTTTTTTTCGGTTTTTGTTTTCTGTTTTTTTTTTTTTTGATAATGCACATTTAGATTTTTTATGTTTGGAAAAAGCGTATCAATTGAACAAGTTTCCTAAAAATATATAAAAGTTACACATTCATAAATGAATTTGTCATCTCTAGCTACCTATTAAAATATCGGTATTTAAGGACCTTACTGACGACGACAAGTTTGGGCATGCAGTTGAATTTAGTTATCGTTTTTCGTTTACCGTTAACATTGCATTGTGTGTGGTGTGTGTGTTTGTGTGTGTGGAGATATCTCATCGTACATATAGATACATACATATATAGAAACATATCTGAGGTATAAAAAGCAGTTTAGTATTATTTCCATTAATCTGGTTGTCTGGTTGTCTTGTACCTAAAATACGCTTGCTTAGTTAGTGAGTGTTTTTGTTTTTTTTCTAAATCGGATCTTGTCTTGAATCTTGTATCTAAATCTAACGTTTATCATTTATCGTTTATCGTTTATCAATACAGTGTGTATCAGAATGTGGGCTTGAGTGTGGCTTATTTACTTCCATATTGTAAAATATATGTTTTTTTTTTCTTGTATATTTCTGTATCTACCATTAAAGGTTCCTATTGTTCTTAAGATCGGTCGGATACAATTTCATCGCGACCGCGTCTAAATGTAAGTTTTGGTGGACATCGATGACAGGCGGATTCTTGATTCTTATTCACTTTAACTTTCCCACGACGGTACTGTACATATTATATATATATATATTATGTGTATCTATTGCCGTTTCCGTTTCCGTTTCTGTTTCTTATTTTTTCTGTGCCTTACATTGGTATCACAATCACAATAGAAAAGTTTTCTAAGCAAGCCATAACCTCCGCCCTCTACCTCAGAGCTCTCTCTCTCTTTCCCCGCTTCCGTCTACGATTCAGGTAAATACTAGTATATATATATATATATGTATATGTAGGTTGGTTGGGGGATTACATGCATTGGATCTAGGGGGGGGGGAGGTCTTATACTTGTGCCTTATTGCTCTGTCTTTTTTTCGTTTCTAAACATTACACGATATAAGTTTGCTTTTCGCTACCATTCAGATTCAGAGATTCATGCATACAAAAACCACATTGAGAGTTCGTTTTGTTGTTGAGCTGAAGCTGAGTTGAACCCATTGGAGACATTCATATGTGTGTTAACGGATGATATATACATAAGTATATATATATATATATATATCTAAATATATATATACATATTCACCATATATATAAAAGTACAAAATTTGTTATTCCTTGTTTCTCTTTTTGTTTTTGGTTAGTTAAATATTCTCTAATATAATATCTAAAAAAAAGTGCCCGCATTCCATTGTGTGTGGTGTCATGTGTGTGTGTGTGTTGAATGTGTTTGGGGGGGGCAAAGGCAATTTAATAATAAGATGCATAACGCCTTATTGCTGTTTTGTTAATGGGCGCTACGCATCTTATTCCTCATATAGTCTTTGGTGGGGAAAAGGCTGTTACTGTGTGTGAGTGTAGGTACTTAGGCGCTACCATGATCTCAGAATACAAAAGCTAGCCACAATGCCCCAATTTGCAAGCCCCTCGTGTCCGGACAAAGGGAGATTGGATTTTTTTTAAAACGAAATAGCTTTTTGCTCTTTGTGGGCTTGACTCACAGTAGCTGTATAGTTTAGAAGCTTCGTTAAGGTACTGTAAATGTTTCATTAAATTTCCGTTTTCAGTGGTGAGTTTCAGATAAACACGTCCGTCGTTGGATGTGTAGGTACATATTCGAATACATTTGTTCAAAACACTTAAAATCTTCCCATGCTCTCCTCCTTACTCCCGCCTTCTTCTCGTCGGGGGTATTCTATTATTCTTTTTTTTGGTTTTTGGCTCTAACAAAATGTTAAAAAAAAAAAACGAACACCTGCATAAATTACAAATGCTACTTAACAAGTTACATAATATTCATACAAGATACATTTAGAAGGAATTCTCTTGTCTCGCCAACACTTGTTCATCTTTGGTTTCCTTGTGTAGTCTTAGGTGTAAATCTAATATATATATTTTTATATTAAACGATATCTGGTGAGAGGGGTGTGCTCTTGCGTTTAAATTCGGGTAGGTTTGGGTCTTGACAAAAACAATAAATATTTATATTTTAAAATATGTGTATATGCAGTGCGTTATTTACATTCATTAGTTTTAGGGGGGGCGAGAGGGTAAGGGTAACGAAGTTCGAACAAGTTAAATAAAAATGCTCTTTTGTTTTGCTTGGTTTTCTCTCATTGTTTTTGTTTTTGGTTTTTACATTAAAGTAAACGTTCATACAGCACAAGGTATTTTTCACGTAAGCCCATATAAAAAGTATAAAATTGTTTTTACTTTAGTTGATTTATAAAAATTACAAATGTTCATATAAAAATAGATATACATACATATAAAAAAAAAAAAAGTACGAAGTCAAATATATATAGTAATACATACAATATAACACACAAAGAAAGTTTTAGTTTTTATTTATATTTTGTTGTGGTTGTTTTTGTTGTTGTTGATTTTCATTTTCCTTCTGCTTTTGTTTCTGTGGTTTTCCTTGCATCATTACCTGGCCTCTTCTAGGGGTAAGCAAAAAGAGCAAACATAACGAGAGGGGGGAATCCGACGAGAACTCATCTTGTCTTTGCCTCGAACAATATATGGATATATATATAGAGAGAGATGATGGGATCACAGCAGTCGGGTATCATCATCATCCACAAAAACAAAATGCTAGCAAAACCAATGTGAACTTGATGTACTTATATGATGATATGGGGGTTCCCCTACAAATGGCATTGTCAGACACTTGGGTCAGCTGGATGTTTCTCGGATGTTCTGGCGCTGAACAAGGGTATGCAAGTTGCTGTTGTTGTCTTTTTTTTTTTTTTGTTTTGTTTTTTTTTTTCTCATTCTATATATTCAACAATGTTTTTTTGTTTTACTCTTAGCTTTGTCTTTGATATAAAAAATGATCTTATAGTAAACGTTTACGAACTAATTAAAAACTTAATGTCGAAAGTTGATCCAAAGTTGGATAATTAATAATATTTTTATATGAATATATATATGTGTATATATGCATAACAAGTAAAAACAATTAGTTGAGAAATTCTAGTTGACTTCATTCTGTCTATATGTATATATATATATTATGATATATAGAAAAATAATATAAACTATAATATATATATATAATATATTATGGTTTTTTGTTTTCCAGTTGCTTATTGGTTTCTTTGCCACTTAATTAGACTTTGCTAATGCTTTGCTTTTGCCTTTGCTTTTGCTTTTGCTTTTGCTTTTAATTTTTTGTTTTTATAGTTACATATTCATATGTACAGTACAGTACAGTGTTTGCTTGTGTGTGTTTGGGTGTGTGTGTGGTTTTGTCCTAATCAAGAGTCACACACTACCAAAAAGAAACATCGCTTTGGCTGTGCACAATTTAATAACAAAATAAATATTGCTGCTGCTGAGGACTGCTGCATTTACGCACATTTACAACTCAGCTCTGGACTGCCGAGAGTGTGTGTGTTTGTGTGTGTGGGGTGGGGGGTGGTGTGTTGGGTATGGCATTGTGGCATTGTGGCATTGTAGTTTGTGTCTCTGGCCAGGTGTGATTGTGACATCGTATCGTTCTTCGAATTATGACTTGTCCCAGTTGCGAACTATCCGTTGTGTCAATGTACAACGACCTCGTGTCGGCCCTCCACTGTGACTCTTCGCTTCCATTCGCAAAGGTAAAGAAAAAAAAATCTCAAAACACTGTAACAATTCGGTTGGCATTGAAGGCCCAAAAACGATCTGCTCAAGTACTTAAGTAGCGAAGACGCTCAGTTTTGGTTCAGCTGCTTCTGTGGCTATCCTGGTTGTGTTGGGTGTCTTCTGTCTGCTGTCTTCTGTTGTTATTCTTCTGTTGTCTGTCTTCTGTGGTCTGTTGTCTGGCGAGCTAACTCTAGTTGGCAACCAGCAGCTGCTGATAGGAGGAGCCGGCGCCATAGAAGGAGTTGATACCGTCTATAAGCTTGCCTGTGGAGGACTCCTGAGCCTGCTGCTGTTGCTGCTGCTGCTGCTGCTGTTGCTGCTGCTGCTGTTGCTGCTGCTGCTGTTGCTGCTGCTGCTGCTGCTGCTGCTGCTGTTGCTGCTGCTGCTGCTGTTGCTGCTGCTGCTGCTGTTGCTGCTGCTGCTGCTGCTGCTGCTGCTGCTGCTGTTGGCCGCCAGTCGCGGTGGCAGCCGCATTCGAGACCACATTCATGGGGGGTGTACCCACAGGACTGTTATCGGGCGAGGAATCGCTGCCAATGGCCACGGCCACCGTGGCGGCAGCTGCTTCTTCCAGGTTCACATTTACGTTCACACCGCTGACCATGCCGCCACAGTCCATGTCCAGGCCAAAGCAGCTGTCGCTGCTGTTGGCACGCTCCATCCCAGAGCCACCGCCGCCGTTGGACAGATGCAGCTGGCAGTAGGGCGAGATATTGGGATGGCCGTTGGGGAAATAGCACGGCTCCAGGTAAGTACTGTAATTGTTGTTCACCCCGCCGCCAACGGAGCCACCGGCGGCCCCGAAGAGGCCCAGGCTGGCCTCCGGACCGAAGTGCGAGTCGAAGAGGCTGCGGTGGTTGCTGAACTGCGGATACAGGCCGACGGTCATGTTCGGATAGTAAAAGGAGGAGTCAGCGCCGCCGCCGCCACTGCCTCCGGCGGATCCCGTGCACTGGCCACTGCCCAGGTACAGAGGATTCGGCGAGAGGGAGCGGGCCGGCGACACAGCATCCAGGCCGCCATAGCCGGACACTGAGCCCGCGGACGGGATGACGCCGTGGCCATGGTGCAGCTGCTGCTGTATGGCGCGCTGCTTGATGTAGTTGGAGAACTCAGTGGGCGACATCCGGTAGGCACTGAGGAGGAGGAGGAGCAGGAAGCAGAGTTACAGAAATGCAGATAAGGGAAAAGGGGAAAGGAAACAAAGAACCCACCTATTGGTGCGCTTGGAGCTGGTCTTCAGCTTGGTGCTGCCGAACTTGGTCTGCGCAAAGGTAGCCGTTGTGAAGGTCAGCGGCGCCTGGGCGGCGCGCTGGGTGAAGGCCGCAGCGGCGGTACTGGTGGCGGCAGTGGTACCGGCAACGGGACCAGAGCCCGAGCCCATGGTCGAACCGGAACCGGAACCTGTGCCGGAGCCAGAGCTGCAGCTGCCGGAGATCGTGGGATTGGGGCTACCCTTGTAGGTGGGCGAGCTGGAGGCGGCCGAGTGCGGCGAGGAGCCCGTCTGGGGCAGTGCCAATGGCAGGGCCAGGGGCAGCGCCTTGGGGCTTAAGCTCAGATTGTTCATGGTTGTGTTGACCGCATCGATGGGCCTAAAGCACTGCGCCTCCGGATTGAACGTGGTGGTGACCTCGCGGTCGGCCGAATGGCTATCCTCGTGGTTTTCATTGTTTTCCGTGTAGAGTATCTGTGGATGGTAGGGAATACGAAATTGTTAGGTTCTGTTAAGGTTATGACAGCAAACCGTTGAAGGTTGCAAGTCTAGTTTGGTGTTTACAAGGCAAATTTCCTGTCCCTCCCTCTCTCAATCTCTATTTCCCTCTCTCTTTTTTTCATTATACCCTTATCAGGGTATTATAATTTTAGTCAGGAGGTTTGTAACTTAAAGGGGTGATTTGCGGTCCTATAAATCATTAATAAATCATCATAAAGTCACTAAAACTTTCAAATTATCTAATAAAATGTTCAAAAATTAAAATTAAGTTTATACATTTTAATCTACGTTTTGTTTACCCAATAAAAAATTTAAAAAAAAGCCCTATCATATTTAAATATTGCATTTGTGGCTTATATAGTAATATACAATATATATATAATAATTTATAATTGATTTAAAATTCCTTTCCCTTTATTTAACTGCAAACTGCAAGAGTATACAAGCTTTGGCTTCCTAAAGTAAGCTTTATTTTTGATTTTAAATTATTTATATTTAAATAAATTCTAAAAGATTACAAAGAAAATAGAAACCGATTGGCTTTACGGTAAGCTTATCTGGTAATAAAGTTTATCGTTTATTACTATCAATAAATTTGAAAGTAAGGGTATGACAGACAAGACCTCGATGCTTGTTATAGTATTAACAATATGTTGCAAATATACTAAAGAAAGTTTAATATAAATTAATATTTGTAAGCAATAATGTACTAGCCTCAAAAACAAATCTATAGTGTCCTCGAAAGAAAATTAACTACTGAACATGAATCGCTGGTACTAATTGTAAAACAAGACTATGCAGACCTGAGTTAAACTATAATAAACTATAGAATATTATTATATAGAATATAATGTAACTTATAAATAAGCACACATATATATAAATCCTTCCAACTGCTTCATCTCTAAGATATCTATATGTTTTAGGAGGTTTTTTGCCACCTGTAAAGTTTACATCCTTCACAAAAAGATGCCCATAGCTTACCTTAACAGCTCCCTTCTCGCCAATGCGAAACGAAACCTCCCCAGGATCTACCCAGACCGACAGCTCGCTGGGCAAGTTCTCTAGGATATCGCTGATCGGTACGCCACTCTCCTGGGCAGCCCTCTCCAGCACCGAATCGATAGGATCGCCTGTCTTCAGGCAACGATAGGCAGAGCCCTAGGATCGAGGTTAACAAAGGGAGATTAGTGATTTGAGCACAAAATATGATCCATGAAACCAAAAACTCACCTTAAAGGGCATCTCTGGGTACCAGTGTCCCTGGAACTTGTCGCGCAACGCCTTCTCCAGCTCCTCGCCGAATATATTTACACGTCTGCGCGGCAGCTTGTTGTAGAGATAGGATATGACGAAGTTCAGAGCCACCTGAATTTCAATATGCATCTTGGCAGCACGTCGCTCTGCTCCTCGCTGCTCTGGCCTGCCTGGCGGTACGGTCACGGTCACGGTCACGCTCACGGTCACGGACTCCGGCCGCGGATCCCGGCTACGTCTCCTAGAGCGGCTCTGGATGGTGGCGTTGGCGTTGGCTATCTCTCTCAGGCTGATGCCCAGTTGTCGGCGATTTCTTTATTCCTGTGGATCATCCGCACATTGGTAGAAATTTGGAATACTGAATACTGACTTGTGGCTTTTTGGTTTTACTTGAGCGACTCTTTCTATATAATATATATTTATATATATCTCTCTATACAGATCTCTTTAGACGCTATCTATTATCCTTGCTTTGAGGATAGTTAATCTTCTAGTTGATTGGCTGCTTGGCTATTTAATTATTTTTGGTGGGGAGGGCTTTCTTATTACTTTTTTCTTTCCTAGTGTTTCGCGTGTGTACAATATCTGTTTGGTGAATATTTCTCGACTAGAATTAGAATCGTGTTTGTTTGAAGTTTGAATGTTGGGATGTGTGCTATACCTTCGGCTCCGGTTCGGTTCGGATGTCGTTTTAAGCGTAGTTATCTAGATCCTAAATATGTTTAATGTTGTATTTACAAAGCATGTCCCGGAGTTTGTATGTTGTTATTTAGTTCCCAACTACTGATGCTTACTTTCGACTATGTTGGGAAATTACCTAAAACGTTCTCTAGTGGCTACAATTGGTTTGATTTCTCCCTCCTGGCCTGTGTTATATCTTTCGTTTCTCTTTGGTTTTGGCAATCCGAGTGCGGAGTTTGGTTAGAACCATTTATTTCGTTTTCAGGGCCGTGCAATTATGTATATGAAATGTGTGTGGGTGTCGGCACCTGGAAAATAAGTAAAAAGGTTCTTTAAAATAAGGTTTTGAATTTAAGCAAATTAAATATATATAAAATGGTAATAAAGTTTAAATTTTTATACATATAAATTTGCTTTAACCAGAAATATTCAAACTTCTTACTCAATTATATATAGTTTTTCCTTAGAAAGGAATTATGACCAGCTGTCTCTCCATATGAAACAACAGGTCTCAAACTAAACTATTTGACCTAAAATTTCCCCAGTTTAGTAAAAACATTCATCTAAACCTTTTTTTTAAATTTAACAGCACATATTTTAAAATGGGTTTTGTTGCTTAACATGTTCCTAGCAACATTTGTCTTTTTATACACATTTTCTCTTAATTTTCGCCCTGTTTTTTTAAAGTTTATAATACATTTTAACTGTTCAATTCAGACAAAATAAATTAGCCATTGTTTATATATTTCTTTTAATTTCACAAACAAGGTTTTTAGTACTCGACTTTCCTACTTGTTTAACTTTCGCCTTTGTTTGCTTTCCTACTTGTTTTGTAATTAAAAAAGTTGCCTAATCCTTATGCAAAGTCTTCTAAAAAGTTCTGAGAGAAGTCTATTATGTTGAGTTCTATATGCTCTTCCTTCTCCACACTAAATTCATAATAAGAGTTCATTTGTTTGGTTAACCTACTTAAATGTAATTAAAATGTACGGATTTAAAATGGTCCCAAATATATATCCAGTAAAGTGCAGGATTAAGTATCACCACTTTGGAGAGTGTGCTCATATTCCTTGAGAGCCCTTTGGACAACAGTTTTGCAGCCAATTAAAGCGCGTTCAAGCACAGCAGGGGTGAGAATAATAATAACTTAAAAAATTCTAATTTAAATAAAAATTCAATGCACACAGTTCAAACAAGGTAAAAGCTATAAATTAAAGATTTCTGGACTCTTAGCTCCAAATAGTTTAATTCCAAAAGATAAAACCTTGGAGTTAGAGATTAGCCCTGTTCTTGCGTACACAGCTGTGTGTATGTGCATGCACTCCGCCTACGTCATTGAGCTGCAAGCCAGGTCTCCCCTTTTCCCCACACACTCTCCTGCACCCCATGGAATGTAGGTTAACCGTTAACCGGGCCAACGAAGAGAAAAATAAGCGCACACTGGCTGGCGAAGAGAGAGAGAGCCACACAGCCGAAGTGCATTCGGGTGCGTAACTGGAGCACAGTCGAACGAAGGCCAGTGAGAGTGCGAGCAAGTGAAAGCTCCAAGTCCCCCACTGTCACCCCTCCTCCCATGCAGCCGAGTAGTGCGAGTAAAAATAAACAAAGAGATAACAGAGAGAGAGGGAGAGCACGAGTGGCAGGTGGTAGGCTCCGCTCTTCGGCCTGCGCCGCCCGACATGTGCGCAGTGACATATAAACGACCCCGAGGCCTCATCGCGCGCCCACTCGCACTCTCATTTATGCTGCACGCTGCAGCTGTGTGAGTGCAGCGGGGTCATGTCTGCTTGTATGCGCCGCCCCCCTACATACATACATACATACGCACGTAACCTTTTCGCCGTTTGTAAGCCGATTGAAGGCCACACAATGAAAGGCTGCAAAAGTCTTTGCTGGGTTTCCACAGGAGCCTACATACATACATATGTATATATATACATATGCATTCATGTACATAGATATATACAACGACCGACGGCTCACGACTCACGGCTTGGGTGAATTCACGCAGTTGGTCCACTTTAAATAGCTTAACCCATGGGATGCAATGGGATTATTGCGAGGCTCACTTTAAATTGCTTAACCCATGGATGCAAATGGATTATAATTTGTTTTCTACTATTTTTGTGTCTAAAGTTTTACAGAAATCACTCATACGTCTTTTAAAATTTCTAAATTTTATATAAATTTCGCATTTTCGTTAAATTGTTAATATAGATTATTTACTAGATGTTAAACAATAATTATTTTAAATACAGAAAACAGGGATTGAAATAGCAGTCAATATTTAAGAAGAGACAACACTGCGTATACGTGTTTTAAAATTTCAACATTTTATATATATATCGCATTTTCGTTAAATTGTTGATATAGATTTTTTACTAGATGTTAAACAATAATTATTTTAAATACAGAAAAAATGGAATGAGAGACAACACTGCGTATGAGTGATTTTTTTAAAAGGAGTAGTGGCCGAAGCAAAACGTTTACATGTTTGACTTGAATTTTTGTGAGTAATAAATTCATTGGACAAGTTATAAGAAAAACTAGCTAAATAATTGTATAAAAAATAATTATTTTACTAAAATTCCCATTATTAAATAAATAGCTATTAAGCCCCACAAAATTTTCACTTAATATCAAAATTAATTCCTCTAATTTTCTTCCAACACATTTGGTACCTAAGAAATATATTCTGTTGGAAAATAAAAACTAAAACAGACCTTAATTTTTAAGCGCCTGAATCAACAAATTACCCCACTTTGTAGATAATTGCATCGAGTGCTCATCTATAACTCAAAAACACTCATACGCAAAGTGTACTTAAATCGACGATGGTCATTAAGTAATTAAGTTAAGTATTGCGCTTGTTTTCAGAAGTGCTATTACAGCTAGACAAATATGGCTGAACGTCTGGTTTATTCTAGTTAAAAAAAGACAATATTTGTACTTAGTTAAGGATAATAGCCGTCTAATTTGGTTGAAGCCTGGTTTATCCGCTTGGAACTACTATAAGCGGGACTAAAACTTATAACAAGAAGCTCTCAAATTGCATTTAAATACTAAAACTATTTTCTATTAGAAATATGCCAATAACTATTTACCATTTGACTTTTAACCTATAGTTCTCCGCTGGCCTTGACATTAGATTTGCGTAGCATTTTGAGCCGGCAAGCCAAGATCATCGGAAAAGTGAAAAAGAAAACTGTGCAGCATAGGTATGTAAATGCAGGAGGCCACATAAGCTTATACATATATACATATATATATATATATATATATATATATACATATATACATGAATTTATATATACATCTGTATATGTATACTGTATCAGATGGTGTGCGTGTGCGCTGGCCAAGTGAACTTGAAAAAGCTCTATTTTCACTTTTATGTCGGTACATAAGACGCAGCCGAATTCGTCTTAAAGCGGTGGAGCGGAGGCTGGAACGGGGGGGCTAGGGGAGAGCCCTGGGCCCGAAGGAGATTGGAGAGCAGAGACCGGAGTTCGGCTTACAAATGTTTATTTATATTTTTGCACACACACACACGCAGACCAGTGTTGAACGTGCTCACGAATCCGCGTCATACCGTTTTAATCAACCTTTAAAACTGGTGGCCCAGATTTTATTGATTTTCGGTTGCAAGAGCGACCCACACAGAGAAATTAAAGAGTGCACCGACGCTCACAGAGAGGCACAGCGAGAGAGTGTGCCCAAGAGAGAGAGCGTGGTGCGCGTAAGAGCCAGCCATCAGCTGGGAGAGTGTCCGTGGAAGATGTTGTTTTTATTGTTATTGTTATTTCTATGTTTACTTTCCACACCGTCATAAGTGCAGAGCATGCCTCCTCCAGTCACTCTATGTGCAACAGCAGGGTAAATACCCAAGTGTACCAAGTGTGTGTGTGTGTGTGTGCTTTCGAGGGGCATGTATTTATAGGCATTTCGACGGGGGCAAAAAATCAACTGTTTGGAGGCCTCGGCTCTCGCTAGCTTTATAGCATACTTTTTTGGAGCGGGTCCATGGCTGCCAAGAAAGCGATTGTTAGGGGGGCGAGAATTGTTGACAAAAAGATAGCGTTAATGATAGCTTTGTGAAATAAACATTGATTGTTAATATCTATATGTCCCCCTTTAATTGAATTTTGTAAATTACTTAAACGATGCACACATGTTCATGGAAATAGCAGTTTTAGCGCTACACTTTCTTTTTAAAATGGTTTCCTAGACATTAATTTTCTTTATAATTAAACAAAAATTATTTAAAATATAAATATGCAATCTGTAGATAAATTTAATTTAAAAGTATCCTATTTTTAAATATCTTATTTATATTATTAATATTTTAAATATTAAAGATTTATCTTTAAAGACATTGCGGCATTGGCAAACTTTAATGGGTTTCATCAAAAATACCTTAATATTTTGCTCATTTAAAAATGTTAATTTGAGTAAAGTGCTTTGCAGCACAATTTTTCAACCTAGTCACTAAAAAACAACATTATACCTGGTTTTTATATTTTTTGATAATCAATTTTTTGTAACAAATTTAACAGCTATCTATCTATTGTACAAACAAGCGATATGTGCTAATCACCGCCTCTGATTTTCCATCACAGCTGAAATCACAGTACGACTACATATCGATGTGAAATAGCATGATTTTTCTGTTATCGTCCGTCTAACGTGTGTGTGGGATTTGTACATGTGCGGCCTTTATGGTTTATGGCACGCCGATTCGTTCGGCACAGTGCTTTTGTCTTCCAATTAGGAACATTTAATTCAATTAAGTTAAGCTGTCGATGTGCATGCCTCTCTAATGAGTAGGGCATTTGGAGTACGGATACTTGCAGCCTTCAATTTGCCCCGTTTTGTTTGAAGATAATTAAACGGGTGAGCACGGCACAGGTTTTTGCGCAACGACACTGAGGCCCAGGGGCGTATACGTTATTTTTTGGGGGGAGTTTTTGAGCTAACAGGGGGGCGTTTAGGTTTACGAGAATGTGTAAGCATATCAAAATATTGCAATAAAATCAATAAAGTTTTTGTTTACGTCCAAAAAGAGACAATAAATATTAAATAAATAAAAAAAAAAAAATTAAATAAATAGGGAAGAAAACTTAGATTTAAAAACTTGCAGTTGAGTAATTTATAGCCAATTGATTTTTATAAATATTAATAAAATATTAATAAAACAATATTATAAAAGCTAATGTATTATATTTTGTTTGTTTAAAAATTCAAATGAGGATGCGCCCCTTTGCATACGCCACTGCTCTTGCACGCACACACACACATACAATCACTATGATATACAAACGCTCGTCTCGCCGTGTGTCAATTTATCGTGCTCGGTTTGCCTTTTTCCTTTCGTTTTTCATTTGACTGCCTTGCTTCCCCTTTTAGCACTGTGTAATCCAGTTCACATGTCGCAGCAGAAGCGGAGCGAGAATTCCGTTACATCACTGACACTGCCACTGAGGGGGCGCAGAATGCAGAGTGAACTGTCCGTCTGTCGTTTACCGTTTTCTGACAAGTAATGTCAGCTGAGCACAGCGGAAGAAGTAAGAGCGAAAGCGGGAGCGGTGGCGGGAGCGGGAGCGCGAGAGAACGGACCGTTACATAAATGGCACAAAAGAGACACTGCATAGATCTGCTGCTGCATTCAACCTACGCTCGCTTGACGCTCACATTTTGATATGTACATTGCATAATGCTTTTAGGTTATTTTCCCGAGTCAAAATGTCGCGGGAAATTGCACACACACACACAGACATATGCCCCCAATATGTGCAATTTAAGCTGCAGCATACATACGCGTTTGTGCAGCCACTTAATTTTACAACGAGATCGTCGTCGAACACAAACACACCGAGTTATTTGTACTTAATGCCAGAACAATTTCCCACAGACTAGCTGGCTTGGAGCAATCGCAGCTCTCATTTCCCTCCAAAGAGAGGCATGGCGAAGAGAGCAGGAGAGTGGGAGAGCTCGCTGGCAGCACAGGCACACACACACACAGCCACTGGCACGGACACGGTTGTTGTTGTGTATGTTTTTGGCGTTCAAGCCCCGAATTTCCTACAACTTTTACTCAAGAACAACACAAAACAGCTGACCGCGCGGGCGTATGTTTGTGTATGTATGCATGTGTGTGTGTATATATATGCATGAGCTATTGACATTTTCTCCCTCGTTTTTCTCTACTCTTCCTCGCCCCACCGTCTTGCACTGTAATTGCCAAATTTATATTCCGTTTGGATTCTTCATGTTCTTCACACAAGCAAAAAGCACTGCCGGAAGTCAAGCGGTTACGGTAACAGCTCTCCTCCGCAATTAGAAATTCCATATTCCGCCGTCATCACGAGCCACAAAAACAAAAAATCAGCTGTTCATATTTAGCCAAAACGTTAAATTGCTAGCCACTTTACGTCACAAATCACACACACACAGAGAAAAAAATAGAAAAAAACAGAGCCACAAAATTTTGGCACATGATTCTCGTCCGTTTATCTGAGCACAACAGCACACGAAAATTGAAATGACAAATATACACGTCGCTCGGCGAACTTGTCTGTGTATCTGTGTGGGTGTGTGTCGGCGCAATATCTATTTTTCTATTTGGTTTTTGTTTTTTCTATTTTTTTTTTTCTTTTCTTATTGTGTTTGAACGAACGAACGTACTGCTGGCAGAGCCCGCAAAGAAATGCCAAATGCCGTTGCTCAGAAATTTGATTTCGGCACGGGCCAAAAATGCAAAAACAGCTGCAATCGCCATCCTTCACCTCCTGGTTCCGTCGCCAGCTGCCATGTTGCAACAATCGAAATCGAATCGCGATGCTGAACTCGCTTATATTATATTGGAAATGGGGAAATGCATCATTTGAAAACATTCAACAGTATTTAATGCATAAAAACATCACACACTCACGTAAGCTCACCTTATCGTGTGTGCACTGTATTGTTTATCACATTTCGTAAGAATATTTGATTCTTTTTAGCACATCATTATTGTGGAAATGTATTTCATGGCTAAATAAATAAGCTGTGGAATAGATTTTAAGCTTTATCTACGCTTCGAAGCCCTCACTCTACACTAAATAGTAACAGTTATTTGTGGCAAACAAAGGGTTACACGAAGGGCACACGAATCCCGTTGGCCTCGCGAGGGAAGCTTAAAGTAGCGGAAGACATCAGCTGAGCTGCGAGATCGTTGCGTTGAAAGAGAGCCAACAACGGTTACACACAGACGCACACACACCTGCCAAAGGCAAAGGGAGCTCGTGAGGGAAGGGCTCCTGTGTGCATGTGCCCTAAGGTCGGACTTCACTCCACTGCCCTAGTGAGCGTGTGATAACGACAACAAAACGAGACGATACGAAGCGAAACGGGACGAGACGTTGGGGAATGGCTGAGAGAAAACGAGAGGCAGATGGAGATGCGACGAGACTCCATCTCCTTTTCCGTCTCGTTTGCATGTGTGGTGGAATAGTTTTCAGCTTTCTCGCTTCTTCTTGCACACCCACACAGAGGCCCACTGACACACATATGCAGGCGCTGGCTGCCATGGCGTTATCGGGAAAATATATGTAAATACTATTTAGACGTATTCAGAAATATACCGATGTAACTGCAGATGCTGATGCTGCTGCTGCTGCTGCTGCTGCTGCTGATGGGCACTGATGTTAATTTCGGTGCCGATTCGACGCGATGATAACTAATTTCTGACGCTGGTTATACATTTACGGGTTCGCTCCTGGCTGTTGTTTTTATTTCTATTTTCTCCTTTACTGGCTGGCGCTGGCGGCGAGTTGTATAATGACTCTGTTGTTGTTACAATTGCGATGCTTTTCTCCTCAAATCTGCTTGTGTTCTCGTGGGTGGTTGTGGTGCTTTTCTTTTTTGTTTTTTCGATTCGGTGTGTGTGCGTGTCGTCGTCGTCTATTTACTTATTTGCCATTCAATATATTTACTTAGTTAGTTGTGTTGTTCCGTGTTCCGTATTTGTTTGGTTCGTTTTGCGTTTTATTTTGTTTTTATTTTTTTTATGTTTTTTGTTTTTATTATTTTTGTTTGTTTTGTTTTTATTTTGCTGAAATTCCCCTTGCCCGTCGTTACTCAATTCTGTAGCACGCGCCACCAGCGAGCGCCGTGTGACCGTAGTTCTTGAAATCGTTGTAGTAACTGTAACTGAGACTGAATTGACGCGCGAACGAGCCCCAGTGAGCCAGCAACAAAACAAATACACACGCACACAGCACCGCACCGTCGCACAATGGGGCAAGCGACTACTTTTTCTGACCGAAAAGCTATTTCTAAAAATATTTCTAATAAGAATAAACTTAAAAATGAAGTGCAAGAGAAAAAATATTTTTAACACTAAAATGTAAAGCTTAAAAATGGAGAACCACGCCCAATATTCCTAAAATATAATTATAATAATAAACTACCCTTAAAAAATACAAAACAAAATAATATTCCTATGTTTTAAAGTTATAAAATTATGCCACTAAAAGTGGTCTCTTGCCCCATAGTGGATCGCATCCCCTCTTTTCGCTCACCCCGCCCATCATAATTGCATTCGACGCGACGACACACGAAGCACTCACGAAGCCAAATGTTCTAAGCATGGTTCCTCTCTCCCGCTTATCACGCTCTCTCTTTTGCTTTCGGGCACTTGCACTCTTTTTTTGCGGGAGCTTCTTTCCATTTTATCATTTCAATGTTCTAACAAATGTGTGTGTGTGTGTGTGAGTAGCAGTGAAAGCGAGCTGAGAACGGCTTGCGCCCACAATCGTCCATTTCGTATACAGCATACAGATGCATATATCGCACACACATAGCCGATCTGTTCTTTTTTTCGTTCTAAACCTCGGCCGAGAAATGAAAGTGCATTGTATATGCAAGCATTTCACTCACACATACGAGTATATATCTATGTATGTATATATGCTGAAATGCTTTTGCATGTGTGAGAACGTTAGAGTGGACCTCAGTTGTATTGTAGATTATGTTTTGGGTGACCTTTAAGGGGCAGATACATAAAGAATGCAACATTTTACATAAAAAAAGTAAGTATATATATTTTAAAAAATGTTGTAGATATTAAAACATAAGGAAAACACATAATTAAGGAGCAGCAGCTGAAAGTAGGCTATGGATTTTAAACCATTACAAAAAGTGTTTTCCCTTGCTTTTGTTTTAATTATATCACCAAAAAGATAATTTTATAGCATTTATTTAATTAAGAAAATAAATACGGAATTAAAACTTTCTGCAAACAAAATATAGAAACAATCGTTTTTGGTTTGATGTTTTTTAGTTGATTTTTATTTTTTTAAGCACACTGAAACTCCCATTGGAGTCACTGCAATTGGGACTCGTGGAAAGTTTTATTTACCTTTGCAAAACATTTTTGGGTACATATTTATACAGATGTAAATATATTTACATAATTGTACTGGTAAATATTGAACGAACATGCATACAAAAATATTTATAGTTGCTTTTCGCTGTGGTTTTATTTGGATTTGGCTTCCCAGAAAGAACCTAATATGGTACAATAACATTGGTCGACAAAAAAAGAAAAGAAAAGGTCCTCAAGACTTGACCACTCGTAATCCTAAAAACACTTTTCTTAACAAATTTCGCCCGTTAAAATTTGTTGTCTAAGAAAAATAGTTCGCAAATTACGAAGGGTCCATTCTTGAGATAAGAATTTAATTTTCTGTCGACTAGTGTGATTTTTATTTCTCTAAACTAGAAAAAAAAAAATAGATATTATTATATGTATCACAAATATCTAGTAAATATATATAAGTATATATATATTCATATAGTTTTAGCGAAAGCTACCTTTTGCCTAAAAGGATCGTATCATTGATATATAATCGTTGAAGGGAAAAATACGGGGCAGCTACAGAAATCGCCAATATTACGAAATCTCTACAAAAAAAATCAATTTCACGGACAAAAGCAATATTTGAAAGACATAATTTTGAAGGGATTCTAGAACCTTGGTGATTCCTGTGGCACCCCCGCTGGATTTTGCAATATATTGACGTACCAAGCCGAGTGATTCCGCACCTGAATCGGTCGGTCTGTCTCTTAGGTTGAGCTGGAACTTAGGAAAGGTAACACACATGCCCGCAAGCAAGTGGCACCAATTATTATTATTTTAATACAAAACAGACACATCGTCGACACATTTAACACAAGTTGAAACAACACACAAAACTGGGAGACATTCTGGTATATCTTAGCACACAAAATGTTATATATATATTTACTGGCAAACACTTGAAGAACATTCAGATGTATTTGGGATAATGGGTGTTAAAAACCTCCCCAGATGGAAGAAACACTAAGCAAGTCTTACAATACCAAGATGAGTAACGCCATAATCAGATCAGAAAAACTTGCTTGCTTATGCAAGTAACTCAAATGTACACAGGCGTTATGCATCTTGGCTATTATATAGGGTCTTTGGTCTTGGGTTGTGCCACTTTAGTTAAATGAGTGCGATATGTACCATGTTGCCCAATTAACAAATACGATAAATACTAGTATTTAACACTGACTATTGGAACAGTATACATAGATTGCAAACGGATTATGATGCATGCTTCGACGTGGCCGAAGTGGTCGTAGGTAAATAAATATATTAAGCACATGATGCTTCATCTTCCTGTAAGCTCTTGCTTCAAAGTCCCGAAACAAGGTCCCCTTTTCGAAACCAACACATTTCTCGTGTGCGTCCACCGCACACACGTCGTCCTTAAATATACATTGGGATTAATAGATATATATATATATATGCATATATGCGACCCCAGCCGGGTTAGGAGCTTCGTCTGTGTCCTCCTCCTGCTCATTTAGTGTCCCTTTTCACCGGAACGCATCTGCTCGCGACTATCGCCGCGCTCAATGTACCAGTTGTTGTTGCGCTTCTGGGCCTGCTTGTGGCGAGCATGCTCCCGGTGCTGCATCATCCGTTCGTGCCACTCGCCGCTGCCGCTGTCGTTGTCCTTCTCATCCCTTTCGTCGCTGTTGTCCCTGGGCTTCCGGCCGTTCTTGTTGAAACGTTCGCGGCTGCCGTGATCGTTGTGCTTCCTGTACTGGCCGCGCTGCTCGTTGGAGTGCCACTCCTCGTGGCTCCTGGTGTTGCGTCCCTGCTGCTTCTTCCTCTCGTGCGAATGCTCCTGCTTGTATCGCGGCTTGTAGCGCTCCTTGGAGGCATTCTCTCGCCTCGGCTGCTCTCGGTCTTGGCCTGCGCCAGGCCTGGGGTTGAAGGTGTGAGAAGGTGGAGCGCCGTTGGCCTCGTTGCCGCCGGAAAGAGTGCCTAGCTTCTCGGTGACCCTTTCAAAGTTGTGAAAGGCTCGAGACTGCTGCAACACATCGTTGACCGCATCACCGATCTCATCGGCCAGAGACTCGGCATGCGGTGGCTTGTTCTCCAAGCACATGGCGGCAATCTCCACAAACTGTCCGTCCTCGCACTGGAAGGACTTCTTCAGGTCGGTTTTGGTAATGTCCACGGGCTGCACAGAATCGCCGTTGCCTGGCCAGGCCTTAAATGTCTTTCCCTTGGCCCGGCCCTGGCGCTGTCCCGCTTCCTGAGGAGCTGATCCTCCTCCTCCGCCGCCGCCTAGGTACTGTAGCTGCTTGGACATGATATCGATCTCGGCTCGGAGAAGGTTGTTTTGTAGCTCCAGATCGCCCACACGACGCTCCAGTTCGGCCAGAGGCTTGTCGTTGCCGAGCACCTGCCATTCGGGGTTGCGAAGCTTGCCGACAAAAGCCAAAATGGCCAGAGTGGCCACCACATAGAAGATGGCGGTCAGGCCGCTCTGCACTAGCGGTGGCAGGACTTGGAAGTCGCTTAGCTTCATCTCTTGCAGCTTGGAGCGCGCCACCTCCTTGTGCTTTCGCTGCCTTGCATCTCCGCAGCCGTCGCTAAAGTCCTGCCGCTCCTCCAGTTGCTGCACGCCGCTGGTGATGCTGGTGGTGGCCGTCGAGCCCAGGATAATGGGGCCCGTGGAGGGCAGCTCGCTGAAGCCCAGATCGACGAGAGGCTGGCGTAGGAAGAGATTGGGCGAGATGCGGTCCGTGCTCTCGCAGTCGCTGATTATCGAGATGCCGTCGGATATGTCGTCCGCCGGCGAGTCATCGGTCACTTGCCTGTTGCATCTGCTTGGGGGTAGGAAGGGAGAAACTGTAAGTCTCTCTGGATAATGGATCTGTGATTTGGAGCCTCACCTTTCGTTTGCATGCTTATCCGCCGGACTGCGTCCCGGATCCTGTAGCTCCTCCTCCTCCAGTCCCTCGCCCCTCTCCCTCACCACCGGCAGAATGGTCCACGAGTTAGGCCCCGAGGACGACGACGACGACGACGAGGTGCTGCTTCCAAGTGACTCCTCGCCGGACGTGGCCCTGGCCTTGGCTCTAACAATATCTTCGGCTGTGCTGCCCTCCATCTCCAACTCCCTCTCCATATTCATCGTTGCGTTGCCTTCTGCAAGGGAAATATACCAATTTTATTATTTTAATTAAGCTTTAGTTTATTTTCTTGCAAATATTTCAGGAACAGGACACTAAGCACCTGTGGCACTTAATTTCAAGGACCTTTGTGGCTTAACAGTTTGAAAAATGTTATCTACACTTCTGCTATGTTATGTTAAGGCTCCTGTTAAGCCTATTTTTATGTTATGTTGAACGCAGCAGCTGCAGGCAGAGCATGCAACAGCCTTTAGCACATGGCTCTCTCGCTCACACACACAGCCGCTGTTACTGTTGCATTTATTTTTGCTTTGTCCGGGCCTCACAACTATCAATACACACACACGTACGATATAATTTACCAGGCCAGGGTCTGTACTCCTATATAGGCCAAATAAAATTAGCTATAGATTTGCAATGCAACTTTAGGTCGCGAAATAATATTGAAAAAACTGACCTATAAAACAAAACATTACAAATGTATAAACATATGTATGCATTTATGGCCCCCTCTGAGCGCTGACCCAAGTGCGAGCGAGTGAGCAGCATTTACAGAGTGCGCAATGTTCATGGAATGAAGGAGATGGAAGAAGAAACTGCGAACATGCACACACATACACACACACACATGCGCAGCTGTTCTGGCTCTGATTGGTGCGAGCGAGAGGGATATACAAAATACACCTACGTCACGGAGGTAAATTTTGCAGAAAATAAGTTCAAGGTTTTCTGGCTTTTCTGGGTTTGCTCACTATATTCACTTATATATACCTCAATTTATATGTATTTATACATAAGTATATGCAGTTGCTCGGGCACTCGCTTACGACGCACTTTATCTTTGAACTCTTAGCCGCCGCAACAAATGGGAAATTGAAAACAATGCAAACTCACACACTGACACACGCCAAGCGGTAAAGTGTAAAGGTAAAACAATACAAGTCTACACGCTTACAACAACAATGGTGTAGAATCGGTAAGTATTTTCGGGGTAGAATTCCGGAATCGGTAAGTAAAAACAAAGCTGGTGTGCGATTCTGTGTGTGGGGATGTTTACAGTGCACTTTGCAAATGGAGAGGTTTTTGTGCTCTGCGGCAAATGGTCACACTTGGTTAGGCCAGAACGTAATCGAGCTACGGTTACGTTTTTGGTCAGCTGGTCACACGTACAATAAAATAAATTCAAGTGATTAAAAACTTTTTTTGGAGGGGAATATAATATTTAAACAAATTAGCGGGAAAATGTATATTTTTCAAGACCTAGAAATAGTTGTAACAGGAAAGGCGACAGCAACTGTCATACACATACGCCGTAATGAGAAATGAGCAGTAGGAAACGGCCTAGTGTGACCGCTCACTGTAAAGCCAGCATAGCCCGCGGATTTTCAAATTCAAATGCAAATTAAGTCACAATTTTAAATAAATTAAAATAAAATCCAATAAAATCAAATAAAACCAAATAAAATCAAATAAAATCAAATAAAATCAAATAAAATCAAATAAAATCAAATAAAATCAAATAAAATCAAATAAAATTAAATAAAATAAAATAAAATAAATGAAAATAAAATTCCCCCTGTTACTCTTACCTTACAAGTGATTCTCCATGATGCGCCGCACCTCGCCCGCCTCCGAACTAAGCTCCCAGTCGGAGGCATTGCCGTTCTTGGCCAAGGAATGTATATGATTCCTTGGCGAAGGCACCATGGTGACAAATTTCTGCTGTCCTCCACCCAAAACCGCCTGCTGCTGCTGCTGCTGCTGCTGCTGCTGCTGCTTGCCCCACGCGTTGGCCGGCAGGCTAAGTCGCGGCGCCACCGGCTGGAAGCCCCGAGGAGCCCGAGGCATAGTCATCAGACGATGCTGCTGCTGCTGCTGATGGAGTCGATGCTGTGGCGTCCAGTAGATCTGGCTACCCTGCTGGGCACCTCGGTCGAGGATAAGCGGCGTGGTCCTGCCATCCTGCATCCTATAGCCCTGACCCTGGGACACATACAGGTTGCCGGGATGATGATGGTAGTCCACCAGCTGGGCGGCCTGCACCTGCCCCTCGCCCGTCTCCACCAGCACGAACTGATCGAGGAGCACGGGCCGGCCAAGCAGGCCCAGCTGCTGGCTGGACAGATACTGATCCGAGTCGTTGGACAGCAGGCTGGTGCGCTTGCTCACATGGGCGTAGATGGGCGAGCCGGCAGCGGGGCCGGACAGATCCTGTGCCTGTGGATAGCGCACCTGCTGGACGGGCAGGCTCTGTACGCGCAGAGGAACCTGCGGTCGGGCACTGGAACGAGGGAAGTACATAATTTAAACAGGAATCTATAAGGATTCAAGTGTCCAAAAGTAAGCTTTGTAGCTTCCCTTTGAACTCCTTGATAAATCTTGAACCCTGCTTACCCCTGATCATCCACGGAAGCGTAGGAAACCGGCGATACATCCGCATTCGGCGGCGTCATGTGCCTCTCATAGATGGGCTGCATCTTGGCCGCCGGCAGCGGCGTGCGGCTGATGCTCTTGCGGCAGAACTCCTTGACCTTGTCCAGGATCTCCTCGCGGGTCAGCAGTCCGCCAATGCGTCGGGAAGGGGTCTGGCTTTGGCCCTGTCCCTGTCCCTGATCCCTGCGCCGCATCACCACCGGCGTCACCTCGCTTTCGCTCTCGTAGCCACGCCGCAGTCCCGGACTGGCCACCATGTTGTCCATCACGCTGTGGCAGCGAGGCGGTTGCACCTGTTGCATCTGTTGCACCTGCTGCACCGGGACAATGGGTGTACCGTCCAGTATCATAACATGGCGATGGCGTCCACTGATGCCGGAGAAGGTGTTGCGCTGCTGAGAGCCGCGCAGGAACTGTTGCTGCTGTTGCACCGGCTGCAAATGCTCATAGATCTCCTCTCGAGGTCGCTGCAGCTTCTGTATGGGATGTGGCAGCTGCTGCTGCTGGAGCACCTTGTGGTAGAGCTGTCGATCGGTCACCTCCTTGATGGCCCTCAGCTGTTCCCATTCGTTCTGGCCGCGCACAGGCGTTGAGGTGGCCATGGGCGTTGCTACGAGATGTTGCTGTTGCTGCGGTTGATGCTGCTGCAGCTCCTGTAGCTGTTGCTGCAGCTGCTGTTGCTCCTGTAGCTTCTGTTGCTGCTGCTCTTGTAGCTTCTGTTGCTGCTGCTCTTGCAGCTTCTGCTGCTGCTCTGCTGCCTGCGATCGCCGCTGCCCCAGCAACCTTATCTGACTGCGATCCATGGAGCTGGAGCGGGGAAAGCGACTGGCTGGTGGTGCCTCCGGCGAAATGCGTCGCGGTATCAAGCTCTGCCGCTCCGGAGCCGATCTCTGCAGCATTACCGCGGGATTTCTATTCTGCAAATCCCCAATTCTCCTCGGCACTGGCACCTGCACCGGGCGACCGTTGGCCAGCTGTCCCTGACCCTGACGACTCTCGAGGAGCACCCGACGCATCTCCGCCGCGGGCGTTGAGCTCTCCACCACCTTGCGGCGTATCTCCTCCTTGGGTGCTGGATCAGCGTACAGGGAACGCGGCACAGTGGCTGCCGGCTTGGGCATGGTCTTCCGTCGGGCGGGAAACAGGCTCTGCGAGAGACGCTGCAAAACGGACAACTTTTTGGTGTTACTTTTCCGGAGGGCTGCCAGTGATTCGGCCACCTGCTGGCGTCGCTCCTCCGCTGTTCTCAGGGGCGGCGATGTCGTGGAGTTCGATGTGGGTGTGGCTGTGCCACGGGTGGAGAGCGTGGGCGTGACAAGATCCCCGCGTGGCATCAGTGCCAGTCCCTTGCGATCCAAATAGGCTTGAAATTCATCGGAACTAATGGTGTTGGTGAAGGTGCCCACTGAGTGGGGAGACGGTGCCTCCACCTCGTTCTCCTCCCCCTCGGAACCAACTCCTATACGAGCTCCTCCACTCATTGCTGGCTTCATGGGCTTCTGCGGACTGTGGGCCAGCTCGTCACTGGACTCGCTTTTGGTCAGCGGACCATCAATCTCGTCCAGATCATCGTCCGAGCTTATCTGCAGCTTCTTCACCCTTTCGTCGAACTTGCGCGCGTTCTTGGTCACCTCGGCGGGATTGAGAAAGACTCCGTTCTCCGCGTCCGGCTCGGATATGCCGGTGCGTATCTTTAGGTTGGCCAACTCCGGATAGTTGGGCTTCGAGCACTTCTTGAAGGCTAACTTCGAGGAGGGAACCGAGTTCGGATTTGTGTTTTGATTGTGATGGACGCGTGGCTGCTTGGTCCCGGAGCGTGGATCCTTGGCCGCCTGCTTGCGTTTGGGCAACTTGCCGGCTATCTCCTGCAGCTCCTCGAACTTGATCCGTGCCAGCACCGTGGGATCGTAGACGAAATAGGCATCGGGATTCTTGATGTACGTCTTGACATACTTGGACTGCTTCAGCACCTCCTCGGTGGTCACATACTCCTCGGCCGATGTCTTGCCGCTGGCCCTCTGACTGCGCCGTGCGTTGGCCTCGTTCTTCTGCTGTTCCCGCTCCTTTTCACGCTCCCGCTCTCGCTCCCTCAGCTGCTGGGTCACCGTCTTGCGGACACTCAATGTCGAACGCTTGGCGGGCACCGGCGGCGGTGTCTTCTTCTCCCGGCCATTGGCCACGTGACCATTACGAAATGGATTCTTTTGGTCGACTATTGGCTCGCCGGTGGTGAACTTTCGAATCTTTTCGTCGTTTGGATTGAAGCTGACGGATTTTTTGGTCTTGATTTCTGCTGGGTGATGCTCCTCTTCGGCTGGCTTTTCCTGCTCCTCTTCGGGATTTGGTTCCTTGTCGTTGTCTTGATCCTGCTGCTTCTCCTGCCTCTGCTCGTTGTCCTCCTCAAGCCTCTCGAAGGGTTCAATGATCTTTAAAGGCGCGTCGATGTAACTCTCGGCTTCCTGGCGCTTGGCCTCACTTACTGGACAGATTGCGTCTCCCGCTGGTATCGTCTCAGACATGGTTCGGGGCGACGGCTGGGGGGGAGTGTAGAGGGGTGGTGGTGGTGGATCGAGGGGGCTTGGAGTGGAAGAAAGTTGGAGTTGGTCCTCGGATTACCGCCCACCATTGATAATGCTGCCCGGGTGGTATGTCGGGGAAGTCTGAGGGAATTTTAAAGAAATATAAATATTTCTTAATTATATATTTCTTAAATATATATTTTTTATTATATATTAAAATAATTATTAAATATTATATGTTATATATTACACAAATGCATTATAAGTGTAAAAAAATACACCATAATGCAAATTTTAGAGTCTTAAACGTTGCCCGAAGATCATAGCATACTTTTAGACGGCTTTTTAGGAGCTTTTTAAAAATCTATTTTAAATATTTCTTAGAGATTTCAAAACCCTATTTTATTTTGTTTTAAATATTAAAAACTGGGTACTTATAAAAGATTTATAAAATAGAAATTCCCCCTAAAATCAACTTATAATTTGTACAATTTCTAGTTATTATTTTTAAACTCCTCTCTCTTTATTTTTCTACCGATTTCTAGACTCAAGCTCTGATATATCGGAGATCCCATCACCATTTAGGGAAATTCATAGTCTACCGTCGCTCGTCTGTCTTGAGATTAAGTGAACAATTTTTTTTAATAAGTTTCCGAGGCCATTGTAGTTGACATTCCGGAATGTGGGTCAGAGAGCTGACCCCCCTATGGGGGGGGGGGGGGCCGTCCGTAAGCCGGTTTGCCGCATTTCCAAGTGCAAATATCCAATTTGCATATATTTGTATAAAAAAAAAAATAGAACAACAAAACTGGGTCCGTTTTCGATTTTGTTTTTCAAAACTGGTGCACCTTGATGTGGCGCAGTTTAGAGTGCGCCTCGTGAAATCGTCGCTTAGCTGCGAATTGCACTTTAGTGTCATTTTTGTGGGTGGAAAGTTAATTTTCCCCCGAAGAGATAATATTACTTAGGGGCCGGGAAAATGCATTCCGTATGCCTTAATGGCTAGCAGGTGTTGCAGAACCGAGCCGGAATCGTAATGAATCCATGGAAATGGTCTAAAATCCCATAAAATACACCCTTCTTCTGTTATGTTTTCTTTTATTTTTTTTTTTTTTGTGCTGTTCCCCCTTTTTGTGTCTGGGGCACGCGCCGGGGGTCAGTGCCACCCCTAGACTTGGTCTTACTCCAAAGAAACCACCCTCCCTGGCGGCAGATCAACCCTCCCCCGGAAAAGAAACCCAAAATGTGGCGACGGTTAGGGAATATTTTCCGAGCACTAGTTTTCCAATATTTCGGAATCGAAATCCGGTTCACAAATATATCCACAATTCGTTCTGGAACAAATCCGGGACTTAAGGAAATAAAACCAAAAGAACTTTGATTGGAGATTTTCAGGGGGAGTTAGAAAGGAAATATGTTCCCAGGGAATGTATTGGAGATCTGGATATGAGCTGGTTTTTAATAAGTTAAATAAATAATTGATAAAAAATAATAAATAAGTCTAGAAAATTACTAAATAAGTTAAAAAATATTGTATTACCTGTAATTTAATTTTAGTGTAATTCATTAATTCATTAATATTCATTTAGCAAATATAAATAAGTCATATAAATAAAGTAATATTAATTTAATAAATAATAGGTGTAAAAAAAAATATTAATAAAAGGTTTTAGAAAATAAACAATAGAAGAAAATGTCTTTCGGGTATTTTTAACCAATTCTGCAGTTTAAATAAGTTCATAATAGGTTTTAAAATTTATTATGAGTATAAAATAATAATAATAATAAATTAATAAATGTGACTATCTCATTAAATTGAACGTTTTTTATACTTATCATATAACTTTAGGAAGAAGTTTTCAAATAAAAAAACTTTTAATAGATTAAAAATAAATATTAACATTAATTTATTATTAATTATTATTAAATAAATGTTTAAACTGTTCAAACCTCCAGTAAAATGTATAGCTGAAAGGGTACCAACTTAATTTTTTTATTCTTGTTTCAAATATAATACCATAACCTGCATTCATGGTTCAAATACATTTTCTAAACTTCCCCTTTAATAAATTGTTATTATTATTTTAATGGTTTATTAGTATTATTATATTATTAATTACTATTTATTATTAAGAAACTGTATAATTCATTTTATGATTTAATTTTCGGTTAGCATTTTATGTACTTTTTTATTAAAAATAATTTCCATTAGAAAATATTTTTTTTCTCATATCTTATGTTTATTTTTTGTAGATAATATAAAAAAATAAAGTTTACTTGATTTATATATTTAAAAAAAATAAAAATAATGATTATTTACTTCCCCATATCTTAAGAACTTCCTTTCTAGGACTCAGCATCTTCCATTTTTTGCTTAACTTTTTCCCTCTTCCCCCAGACATTTCCCCTCTCCTTCAATCCTTATTCCCCGATCTCCTTTCAAAGTCTTGCCAGGGATTTTTATCGAGACTTTGGCACAGGACCAGAAAATGTGACAATCCTGCAGAGCCGCCAGACAGACAGTCGGAATTTATGTCCGCATCATGCAGATGTCCTCTGCCCAGGACATTGTCCTCTCAAAACCCACTCACAAAAGAGGAGTGCCAGGCGCCCGGCTGGCCAAGACCAAAGTAATTGCCAAATGACGAAATAAACTCCGGAAAAACTCCCTCCTCCCGCCTCCCAGCTGCTTGGGAAACTGGGGAAACTCCGCCAGCTCGATGAGGCCTGGCTGCCTCGTGTAATGAACGCCGTAAACGTAAACAAAACGCGAGGGAATGTGTAAAAACAACAAAACACGCGGCACGCAGGCCAACTGATGACTGACATTGACGATAAATGAACAATCGACCTCAATAAAGGCGGCGCGCAGACACACGCACGCCCGTAAGTACGATCGTATGGCGGTATATTCCGTATATTTCCCCAAATATATCTATATATGTGTACTATATATATATGCACAGCGCAGATATATCTGCGACTCCGACTCAGGGAACAAAAGGAACAACACAAAAAACCATAATAACAAGCAAATGTTTACCAAAAGGTAAAGTACTTGGCACTGGACGGAACTGGACTTCGCTTTTTTGTTATACTCTTATTTATCATTTATCACGATCGTCTTCGTTTTTGTTTTTTTTTTTTTTTTGGATATTTCCCAAGGAACGTGCCGCGTTCACATGATTTTATTGCGAAAGAAAAGTCGAATGGTTGGGAATTGTTTTAATTAATGGAGGGTTTTGGGTGTTTTTGGGGGGAACTTTAGAGAAATTTGTATGTAGGGGAAGGGAATTCTATCACAGAAATTGGTTAAGGGAGTTTTTAAAACACTTTTAAAAATTTTAGTAATATTTTGAATATGCTAGAATTTTTAAAATCGATTTTAATTCCTTTGATATATGATCCTAAAAATCGGAACACTTCCAATGCCATAAAGAAAAATATTTCTGTAACAGAGAATAGTTCCAAAGGTCTGAAACCCCTTAAAAATGTGTCCAAAAGTATGCTATAAAATCTTTAAGGTGTCAAAGGCAGTATTTTTTAATTTTTTGCAGCACTTAAAATTTTTTCGTATAGTTTTTAGTTTCACTTTTAATGTGAACCTAAAAAGTATAATTTCTTCAATAAAAAAAGAAAGATAATTCTATAAAATAAATCAGTACAGCAGTTTTTAAAAACACTTCAAAAAGTGTTCAAAAGTATGCAACAGTATGACTTTATTAATTCTTTAGAATATATGTAAAGGATCTTAAGATCCCTTGAGCAGCAGAAAAAATATTTAAAAAGAATCCCTAATCTTCTTTCTATTATTGTTTACTAACTACCTTTATATACTTTTTTCTATAATTTTGTATGTGTATTTTTTTGTTATATAAATATATTTTATTGGGCCAAATATATGTTAGTTTGTTGTTTGGTTAATTTGTCAAGTCTTTAAAGATCACCATCGTATAATAAAAATCATAGTTCACCATTCTATAGTTTTTCATAATGAAATTTATGTTTAATTTTATATATATTTTTTTATAATTTTTCTAATTATATAAAAGAAGCTTCATTTAATATTTATTTATTATTTTTTTCGTAGGCAAAACCCCCAAGCTTTAATTACACATTAATTAAGAAACCATACCTTGTGCGATTTATAGCCTAGCCATACCTCAAATTACAGCTATTAGCCATTTGCAGATTTAATGCCGTTTTTATAAGCTATTAAATATTAACTTGGCCAACAAATTGCAGGCCATTTTCAACGTTTTTCCGGCCTAAAACTGTTTTTGGAATGAGCTAAGGCCGCATAAAAATGCACTTGAAATGAGTTACAACCTTCCATAAAACATATATATTTTTTTTTTCTATGTATTTGCTAAATTGTTTAAACTATAAACTAAAAATTATTAAAATCATTTAATAAATATTAAAAACTCTATACTTTCGTTTGATTTCCCTAACAATTGAATACTGGATAACCCTCCGTCGTGGCCACTCCACGGAAGAGTCCATTCTAGTTTCTTATTTTTATTTACCTTTAAGTGTGAGCTTAAAAAACGAGCTAACAATAATAATAAAAAAAGAGTAAAAAAAAGAAGATAAAAACGAAGCAAAAACCGCTGGCTAACACCGGCTCTGGGCCCGGCAGCAAACGAGTTGAGGCCAGAGTTTGGAGCGTTCTCAGGTTTTGGAGCTTGGAGCGGAGCGAACTTGAAGTTCGAGTGCCGACGAGAGTGAGTACTTGGCCAGCGACCGGATGCCCGATGCGATCTGTGGACTGTGGACTGGAGTGCCGTCGTAAATTTTGTATATACGTATATATATATATATAGTTTTTTTTTTGGGGGTCTCGTGATGATACACTCTTCAGTTTGGTCAGTTTGAAGTTCTACGCAATTGGGCTTTAGTACGCATTTTGTACGCATTTCGTACGCATTTCGTGGGTCGCATTTCATAGGTCGCATAATTAATTGCGCAGCACTCCACGGATACATCCCCAGATTCAGATTCAGATTCAGATTCAGATTCAAATCTATGTAGATCGCTACAACTTCTCGACTTCTCTGGGGCCTTAAGGGGTGTGTGCACATAACTTGTGGCCATGTGGAGAGCTGTGCTGGGATTCGGATTTCAGCGTGGAGAGCTCAAGACTCTTGGCCGTTTGATACACAGAAAGAAAGAGTCAAGAGGTAAGAGGTAAGAGCCATGATTAGAGTTTAAGGGTTTTATATAGAATTAATATAAATATTTCTCCTCTTAAGAGTTGATTTAAGGCTTAAATATAAGCCAGAAATTTTCTTTAATTTTTCTTAATTATTTCTTTTAGTGTCTGCCCTGCCATAACGCTCTAGTTTCCCATTTCCCCAGTGTCTCTGTGTGTGTGTGTATCGATTGTGGTTGCCTGATCTTCTGTTTGCCGTTGTTTTTAATCTCAAGATGAGGAGTTTGTGGCACACGAGCTGGAGGTGGAGGCAGGAGGCAGGAAAGCTATGGGGAGGCACGAGGAGGAGGCAGGAGCCTCCTCAAGTGCCCGTTGTTATTTACGAGCGTGTGGCCAAGAAATACCAGATATACTTATTTATACTTGGGGGCCAGTATAATGATATGCATGTGTTCTCCCTCTCGGACAGGGCAATCTCTTTGCCATCTAATGAATCCCTAATTGCTTGGTTAATACGTCGCATCTGAGGGGTAAAATTAGGTTTAGATTTTTCAGTCTGTATAGGTTCCAGACTGGCGTGACCTCTGGCTAATCTTTTTGGGCCTGCGGCAAATGGTCTTAACCAATTGACTTTGGGGGCTTTACCGCTTTCCACGAACACAAATTAATTGCTAGGAGATGACGTCGCACCATTGGCTTGCCCCCATTGACCCATAAATTCCAATCGATGGGCTATACGGTGGGTATTGACTATAAATTCTGGAAATTTATATACATATATTGAGTAAGGTTAGAGGTTAATGATGATCCTTAAGTAACTGCATATTTAATGGAAGGGAAGTTTAATGTGAAAACAAAATGCAACATAAATTATTGCTAATTGTAGATCACATTAATATCATATTTAAAATATGGTAAAATTTTATATATAGATTTTTTTTAATATGCAAAAATATCAAATTTTACGTTGAACCATTGATATTTTCTAAAAATTTCCCCAGAAAGGGTATATACACACTATTGATTGCAAGTTGAGTAAAAATACTATACAATTTATCATTAAAAATATTGCGCATAATATCGTATTGAAAAGATATCGTAAACTTCCATTTATAATTTTTTTTTAACATGAAAAATATAAAATTTGAAGTTAAACTATATTGATATTATTGACAAATATTCAAATTAATTTTATTTTTGTATCAAAATCTAGCCTTTTTCAGAGCTGTTTTTATATTTTGAAAATAAATTTCTAATTAATTTAAATGTTTATGCAATTTAATTAAATTTTTAAGCTCTTATCTATAAGCTTTTTACTATTTCTAGGTTTAAGATAATTCAAGATCTGAACAAAACCTTATCAGCTTGTCTACAAATGTATTTATATATTAAAAAATCAAAGGGAAAATCAACCTAAAAACCAAAATAAGAAAATCAAAACTAACAATAATAATACTAAACAAATAAATTAAATCCCAAACCGAATGGGTTTTTGGGTAATCTAAGTTACGACTGGCCTTCAAGCCGTTGTGGCCTTATCGCAGCCGGGGGCCAGGCGGTGTTCCATAAATCTGGCCAGCTGCCCGCGCACAGCGCCGATCCGTTGATTGATTTAACTATCGCGCCATAAATGGCGCACTCTGATTACGCTCTTGCGGTCTCCGCCGCCGCCGCCGCCGCTGGTACACGTCATCGCGGGACCACTGTACCGCCGCGGAGCTACGAACTCGCGGAGTTTGCCGAGTTGCGGCGTTAGAAAAAAGCGTTCATTTGGCCGCAGCCACAGCAAAACTCAGGGGGGAAAAGAGGGCAGGGGAGGTGGTAAAGAAAATAAGAGAAAATTAATACAGACAAACAGAGGTGCGTTAGAGGTACGTTGGAGCTACGTCAGAGGTACGTACATACGTCCCAATGGATATATCTGCGCGGTTGGCGGAGATTGTGGAATCGCTGGAAGCACCAGAAGTGTAAACACACAGACACTTCAAGCGGTTACAACGTTGCAAAGGCAACAAGCAGCCACAGCAGGGGTCAATAAAATAGTTATAGTCTCGAATAATAATTTTTAAAACTAATAATAATAATAGTATTATAAAAAAATATATATTTAAAATAAATTTTTAGTCTCCTCTAATAAAAACATTTAAAACTTATAATAATAATATTAATAAAAAAATTAATAATATTTCAAAATTATAATAATAATATTCTGACGTTAGCTAAAATCCTTAAAATTAATAAAAATATTTCCTTGTGAATGAGAGATTACTTTTCCATAAAGCTTCAGAATTTTTTTAGGTAAACACAAAACGAGAATTAATTTTCTAAGAAACTTGATTTATATGTTTGATACCTCTAAAATAAAAATCGAATCCAAAATCCAAACTCTGACGTTGATTTCTAACAAATTTGATTTAATTTGTAACACTTTTGAAAATGTATATTAATTTTTGAATGTTTTGAGTATTTGTAGCTAAATTCAAAGTCTATTGTAAAAAATTAAAGCCCCTTCAATATTTTTAAATTAAATACAATTTTTTTTAAATTTGTATTAAATTTTATTTACTGTTTTAGCTTGACTTAAAGTCTGTAGTCAGAAATTTACAATTTTGGTGTAGTCCTCCCTGAATTTTAAAATTATTTTATAATGTTAATAAGTTCTTGAAAAAGTTTCTTAGGTCAATAATATTTAAAACCCAGAAAAAAGCCTTAAATATTTTATAATTACTGTCAGAAAGCTTACATTTAATTCGATATTTTCTCATCCAATTACCAAATATTCCCTTTGGTTCATAGTAATTTTATTCACTAAAAAAGCCTTGAATAAAACCATAATTACTGGAAGAAAACGGTAATTTAAAGCAATATTTTCACCATATATTTACCATATAATCCCCGTAAAACCTATGTAATTTTCGACCATAGATTGGGATTACCTAGTTTCCCAATTAGACACCCCAACAACTGAGCTTTTGTTCAGAATATTGGCGCAACTACGTATTATATATATATATTATATAGACAGACATAGCATATAGTGGAAAACGCTGATAAGCATGTCCCGTATGTGTGTGCCAGGGGTTTGTATCAAATTTCCCGAGGCTGTTCAACAGGTGAACTACTAACCCAGTAACTCATTCCGCCTTCTGTCAAACGGCGGTTTGGACACTCGGGTTCGGGCTGGGGCTGGGGCTGGGGCTTGGGGCTTGGGTAGCCGGGAAAATCGGTGGCAATTATTACACAGATGCTTGCACAGACAATTCCGTGACATCTGATCTGATCGGCGACTGCCGGCTGCCAATTGCGGTGGCATTTGACTCGAGCTGCGACGAGCTTTCTGAATTTCCATGCGAGGCAGCCCGACCGCAGATATCGGGGTCTCTCTCGATGGGTTGCTTTGAGGCGTCTACCGGCCGGGAGGGTTACTTCACCGGAAAGTTGCGAAAGAGCCAAGGAGTACGAGAAATATGGGAGGTAATCAAAAGCCGACAGCGGTGCCAAGGTACAAAGAAGCCCGCACAAAAGGCAAAAAAATAAAAATGTATATATCATAAAACGCTGAGTGTGCGACTTTTCCCGGCAGTTGGGTTTTAGTCAAATTTTAAGTCAAGAAAATGAAATAAATTGAAGAAATGATGGCGGTCAAGATGTAGGATCGTTTTTTATTTTAAGTTATATTTAAGAACAGATAAATTTTTTGGTAATTTTCATGTTTTAAGCCGACAGTCACTTCATGGCAGAAATGCTAGAACCAGTTGGGAATTGTATGTGCACGTGTGCGAGTTTTTTTTTTTAATTTTAGGGCAATATTTTTGCAAAGTTTTTTGATACAAATTAACCAGCAGAAAATATAAAAATTAAACCTAAGATAAGGTACTTATGGTGGCTTGCCTTAGGTTTAAAAAATTTATAAAATAATATTTATAAAATATATATATTTATAAAATATAATTGTTCTTAGTTCTTAAAATTATTTCTTATTATTGAGGAGATTGTTTTTAAATATAGAAAACTATTCTTGAGAGTGTAGCGGGTTTTGGTGAGACGATACTTAGAGGGTTTAGGATCACAAATTATAACATAGATAATAAATTAAATATTGTTATTTTTATTTAATTTAAAATGTTCCCTTGGATTTATATTTTATTACCCCCAACTGTTGACGGTAATATTCAGCAGAAATGTGATTTTGAAAACCCTCTTCTCAGTGCTCGAATGAGTGATTTGAGTGATGGGCTTTCGGTTGCCGCAATTCATAAAATCACGAAAAGTCGTTAAGTGTTATGTGTGTAATATCGCATTACACGAAAATGAGAAGGAAAAGGCCAGCACTCGCACTTACTGCTCGGCAGATTCACCTTGACAGTGCGATAACGATCACGAGCGATCACTCTTTTTGGCTTGTATGTACAGCTGTGCTCCCTATTTGAGTCTAGGAAATGCTGATCGAGACTATATACGAAAGGGGAAAAGCTATGACCATAATTATAATATATAATATATATATATAAAATTCTATAAACACAAAACACCAGCATAGGCTTCTAATCTTTCATATTCCAACTTGTAATAAAATTAAGTAACCAAATAAATTGAGACATATTTGCTAAACAATTAATAATACAGTTTATACTGCTTTCTCTCTAAAAAATTAATGAATTTCCATAAAATTACTCCCAACTTTTTGCACCCATTTGCTGATGACTCAAAAAGGCATACAAGCGAGTGTTTGCTCTTAGCTTTTTTCCAGGTGAAAAAGATAACTCGCTGGGGAACATGAACTTCTTTCTTTCTTTCTTACTTTTTTTTCTCATTTTTTTTGGCACACCTTTGGCTTAGGTTCAAATGTGTGCAAACTGAGAATCCTTAAACCGGTTGTGGCACTGCTTCATTGGAAAAAGCAAGGCAACCAAAAAATAAAACAAAATAAAATATTAAGACAAGGCGTAACGTATTTGGATGTAAACTGGAAAGATATGATTTATTTGAAAATTGTTAAATCTCTTAAAGAGTTCACTGAAGAACTTTTGGGATGAAAAAGAAAAAGACTTTATAAAAAGCCTGCTGCACTTGTCTTCCGATAATAAATCATATGCTTTTTAAGAGAACCTTAAATATTTACCCATAAAGAATTTTTTTTTAATTTTTTAAATATTTATTTGAAAGGACAAACACCTCAAATAAAACCCAGGAAACCGTTTTTTTTGCACTTTTATGTGAAAATATCTCGAAAAAGTATATTAAGGTTCTTGGTTCTTCGATTTATTGAAACAAAGATTGTTTCGAACATAAAGAAAAATATATATATACAGAAATTTTATACAAAGGCATATCAAATTGTTTACAAATATTCAGAATTTCTGGTTTCTTCCGGAGAGAAAACCATTAAGAATACCTAGCCTAGTTTTGAGAGCCTGCATAAAGGAATATTTTTTAATAGAGAAACTAAAAATTGTTCCAAAAATAATAAAAACTGAGACTGTAATCTGTGTTAACACTTATTTCTAAGAGAAGTTTGTATAGGTAAAGTTATAGATACTTTTCAGGATTCTGGATTAAATTCTACATCCCGTTCTTAACATGTTTACATAGTAAAAAAGTAATAAATAAAAATTAACAAGTATTTATTAACTAAATACCCACTGTATGTAGCTTACGAAATCAAGTTACGTAATGGTCTACAGTTCAATAGTTAGTAAGGCTTCTGAGCCTTTTCTTCCTGTGTAGATCGCTGTCATCGTTTATGTATTTATTTACTTTTTTTTTGGTGTGTGGGAAAAGTTAAGGTTAAGCTCCGTGTGAGTGTGGGTGTGTGAGTGTAAGTGAGAGTGTGAGTAATGCCTGTGTGCGATCGATTCTTTTTTTGGCCAAAACAGAAAAAAATACGCCAACGCCAGCTGGAAACATTTCGTTCTCCAGTTTGCGAAAAAGATTAGGACTTCCGATAAGATAGCGGGCTTTATCTAAGCACACACACACAGGCACACATTCCCGTTCTAATTTGAATCCCTCCCTCTCCTCTCCACCCATCACGCAGACACAAGCGGCTGAGATGCACTCAGAGAGCGGAAGAGGTGAGAGAGCGTGAGCGAGCGCGTTGAGAGAGCGGAAAAAGAGCGGGGGGGAAGCGGACAAAAGCCAACTGGGAAACACATTAAAACTGCAGCCTCTGCTTTTGCCTTCCCAGTTGGACCTGGCTTTCTTTCCTTCTTTGCTTTACTTTCGTCATTGTTATGGTTTTTGTTGCTGTTGCTGTTGATGTTATTATTGTTGCTACTCTTGTACTGTTACCGTTGCGCACAGTTGGCTTTAATATTTCGAAAAATATAAGCGGTTATTGTGCGGCGCTCTTGTTGTGTCTGTCTTTCTGCCACCATTTTTTTCGTGGTCTTGCGCTGCGCTTTCCGTTGGGTTCATTCACCGCAACGTAACGCGGCAGCGGCAGTCAACCCAACTGACAAAATGCCAATAAGAACGACCATATCCCCAGCCCAAATTCGAAAATATATACCATCCCAATTGGAAAAACCCACACTATGTGGGCGCAAAAACTCTGAGATAGCCGGGGGCACTGCAAACAATCGGTGGTTGTTGTTGTCGTTGTCGCTGTCTGTTATTAATTTCGCCGTGTGTTCCCTCGTTTATTTTTCCACTAAAAATCTGACTACAAAAAGCCGACACACACAAACACACACACTAACACACAGAGAGCAATAGAGATGTAGTTAGAAAAAAAAAAAATTATTATAACACAGAGCTGGAGGGGGTGGGTAGGTAGGAGAGTGTGGCAATTACCAAAACAACACACAGTCACAGCGTTTCCACACGACGCGCAAAGTCACCGAACAAACGTAAACGTAAGCGTAAATGAGTAAGTGAGTACGGGTACGGGAGTAAGGGTACGGGTACGGGTACTGGCACGGCTACGAATACGTTCGAGTAATTGCGGCACTCGCGCGGGGCACTGATGGAAAAAAAACAAACAAAACAAAAACACGTCCGCTCGCCTCGAGTTCAGTTTTGAAAAAACGCTCCCGCTCAGGCCGGAGCGGAACGCTCAGCCGCTTATTCCAGCCATGGTGCACAAGGGATAAGGTGGTCTCGTCGGCAAGACGAGTGCCCTAACTAGCATACACTGGGAGCAAAAAATATTAGTACCTCAAGGGTTTTAATTTGAGTATTTAAGAACTTACATTTTGCAAGTCATTTATTTGTTTAAATTTTTCTTATTTTATTTTTGCATTGTTTTTCTATAAACTAAAAATTTTGAGTAACCTAAATATAGTTGCATCTAAAAAATAAAACCAGCAAATCCAAATCTAATTTGTCTCGATTTAAAAATTGTCTCCCCGAGAAAAAGTGAGATATATTTTAAAAAATCAGTCCCATTATTATGTTTTGCGTGTACCACATAAGCATTGAACGCAAGTTAAGGTACCTAAACCCGAAGGCTTCAGCAGCCGACGGGACTACCTTTCATCAATTTTATCATGCGACTTGAACGATTCGAACCGCAACGCAACACAACCGAACTCGGAAATGAACTCGAACAGAACACAAGGAGACGAATGTTGAGTGCCCTTACCTTCTAGTGGTATAAAAAGAGAATCTAATGAAAGCTGAACACCTCTTGTGACTTCTTTCAATCAAGTTATTTGAATTATATATAATAATATTAATAAATATTTTATTATACATTATTATTTATTTTAATCCAAACCTTGAAGACACTTAATATATTTTTTTTCTATTTAAGGTCAATAAATTTTCATATTATATTATAATAACTATATTAACAAGAACTATGGTCTATGCATGGACACCAATTAAGGGTTACCTATGTATCTTACGAAGGAAAGCTAAAATCCACTAGCACCTCGAGGCAACATGTCTAAAGCATTCGAGTTCGAGTTCGAGTTCGTTAGTTCATGGTTCATGGGTTCGTGGGTCTGTTTTGTGGGTGGTTTTTGTCTGACAAACTTTGGGGGTTGCAACCGAAACCGGTTTTGAATTCAAAGGGAGCGGGAACTCATTGCGATTGAATGGGAACATCGCAAAAACCAAAGTTATGAAACTCCATTTTCCGTTGAGTAGTGCCCGGCTAGCTTGGGATTCGATTCTCAGGCTTGAGTAGCAGGTACACCCTGTGCAACAATCGATAGTCCGATAACTCGAACATTTTACACCACTAACATACAAAATAAAATGTAAATTAAGTGTAAAGTAAATAATTTTGAATGATAAAAATTGGAAAAGAGAAAAATGTATGATTTTAATTCTGGAATAATATGCCTGTTTGAATCTATAGCGGCATAATCAATTTTCTGTGGGAAAAAAAACCATTTTAGGCGGCTGGCTGCAGACAAAACGCCCTCTAGCGGAATATTTCTGAACTACTAAATATATCGTTATCGTCAAAAAATACATCTCTAAGTTGTTTTCCCTTTTAAACTGAATTTAAAATTATTGAAGAATATGAGCAAATATAAAATCAGCTTTCTGATTATTTATGTAAAGTAAAGTTGATATTTTCAAGATCTTAATTTTATGGAAGGATTATCTTTGAATAAATGTTTTTTAATAGTTTTATAACGTCAAGCAGTGCCCACTTTTAGGCGTTACCAAGACTCTTAAAAAGGTTGGAACGTTGCCTAAAAATGTATTCACTACCCAGCACTGCATCTTTCCTAGCACTGACACCAACCGATTATCGTTTATTCATTCGTGATAAAAGAAGCACTGCCAGAATTAAATAATTTATATTTAATCCGTACTCTTAAAATACGTATGAATCACTTTTTTAAAAAATAATGTATTAGAACAAAAAATTCTAACATATTTTTATTTTGTATATTATTGTAACATGTTTTGAAAATCAAGCTAACGGTCACTCAATTATGAAGTGGCGCCGCTACAAGTTGTAAAATTACATATACAAAAAATTGTGGTTTAACGGTAAAGGATGTAGTGTATAACGACGTTAGATGTCGCTTTAGTGATGTGCATTTAATTTTAATAATTCCGGACAGCTATATATATAGTCCTCCGATCTGGCCCTATTTATATCGGTGCAACTTTCGGAACTCAGAAGACTATTTAAAATCCTTCATCTAGATAGATTGAGACTGAAACACTAACTTTTTTTAAGCTAAGAGACGGAAGAACGACCGGAGACAAGGTCTAATCCCATACATAATAATTTAATTATTTATTTATTGATTAATTGATATATATTTTTTATTAATCAAATCATCTATTTATTTGGGTTTTTATTTATTTTTTGATATATTTATTGGTTTGTTTATTGATTTTATTTTTTTAAGAATTTAAATATTTGTTATTCTTTATTTATTATTAATACACCCTGCAGGGTACTAAATTTTCACTCAGATGCTTGCTTCGCAGTGAAGGAGTCATTTCCGACCCTATAAATCATATATATTCTTGATCAGCATCAACAGGGGAATCTTTTAAGCCATAATTGGAGGAAAAAAAATTTCAAAATTTTTTGTAAAATTTTTTAAGGGGTTACATCGTCAAAATTGTCAAAAATTCAAAAATATTTTTACTTTCAAAAAAATTTTAACTAATTGTGCAGATTTGTTAAGCTAGCAAAAACTAGCACAGAAAAGTTTTCGGAATTGAAATTAATGCATTTTTAGCTTAGTAATGATGATTTTATTATCTAACTTCAAGGGTAACTTCCTTCGGTTTTTTAAAGTTAGCTTTCCTAATTTTTTCTTATTTATTTATTGATTGATTTAGTTATTCTTTTTTTTTTTTTTTTTTTTTTTTTTTTTTTTGTTGTAAATATTTATTCGCTTATTTATATATTGATTATTGATTTATTTTTGTTTTATGGTTTTTATTTGCGTATTTATATATTTTTATATTTATATATTTATATATTTATTTGTCTATTTATTAAATCTATTCAATATTTCGAAAAAGTTTTATTAAGTATTTATTTATTTATTCATTTTTTTATTTATCTATTTATTTGCTTATTTTTTACTTATTAATTTATTTACTTTACTTATTTCGTGTTATTTATATATTTATTTCTATGAATATTAAATAAACCGGTAAGTACACAAAACTTTTTGATGTTATTTCAACGTTCACCATACCTTCTAAGGGCAGATAAAGAAAGCTAATAGCTTTGATGTGTAGATCATTTATTATTTATTCCAATTTAAAAATATTAAAAATTCTAGAGACAAAACTATAGCATACATAAAATAATCCCTAAAATAATAGAATAATTTTCGTTATTAATTTGAATCCCTTTATCATTTCTGTTGACCCATTAAAACGATTCACTTAGCAATCGAGAAGAAGATGCACATTCCCCATGAAAGGATCCCTTGTGTGAGAACTGTTCCCGGACACCGTATCAATTTTGCCGCCGCCGCCGATTAATTTGCGATGAGCATTCAATATACAATTTGCGTTAACACAGAGCCGCGAGCGGTGACCTCTGGTCGCCCAACTGGTGGCTGGGAGCTGGAAGCTGGAAGCTGGTAGCTGAGAGCCAAGAGCTTGAAGCTGGAAGCTAAAAACTGAAATCTGGGATCCCTGAACACTTGGTGGCTGCCTAATTCGGGGGCTTAAGTTACGGTACCCGGCACTCGGTACTCGAGGATACCAGACGGGAGCAGCGGCCCAGCCCATTTCATGCTAGTAGACCGTTTAAGTGCCGGGGCAACCCACCTCAGAGCTCATATGCATATATATGTACATATATATGCTCATTTCAGGCCCCGACTTTGACTCCAAGTTTGACTTTGACTTTGGCTTTCGCCACATAATTGGTCTCGGTCTTGGGTCCGGTGGATATGGATATCGGTTCGGATCGTCTCGGATCGGATCGGATCGGATCGGGGAGCCCCCAATTTGAGTGATAATGATTATGCGTTGCGTTGCGCCGACTTCCCATATTCCCAGTTAGGAGATGAGGCCCAAACTCAAGTCTTGGGCCCATGCTGTTGCTGCTGCTGCTGTTGCTGCTGCTGCTGCTGCGGTGTTACCATGATTTGTGGTTAGCTGCAGCTCCTGTGCTACGTTTAAGCCATTGGAGCTGTCAGGTCTACGTTTGACTTTAAGGCTCATTACCTTCGAGGAGCCCAAGAGCTCCGGTAGCGAGAGTATCGTTAAAACCTTTGGCGATCTGTGGGAAAATTCTGCTCACCATAATTTGCATTTGAGTTCAATTAAATTTGCTGTTGCTTTGTACGCCCGATGATGCACAATATGGACATTAACAGGAAATTGATGTTATTGCCGATCTTTGGTTGCTGCGTTCAGGGTTCCGAAGGTCCCAGGTTATCCCCGGCTAACCACGCATATGTGGACACACAGAAGCCACCACGGCTACTGTGCACTGTGCACCTCCTCCGAGTCCTCCTTCAAGTGTCTCCTTTGCATCCTCTGCGTGCTCCAGTGTCGTATCCTTGCTGCTCCGCCTCCTCCTCCTCATCTTACTCCTCCTCCTTCTTATCCTCCTCTCGCACTCACCGCAACATATTAGTTTTAATGACTTGAGAATGCCAGATTATTGGCCCTTTTTTGCTGCAAATCACGATCACGGTCTGCCCCGAAATCTGGGTAGGTCTGTCATGTCGAAAGTCGGGTTTTGTTAAATTGTTAAATAGTACTTGAACATTAAGGTAATTTTGTGGGAAATTTGACAGCAATTTAAAGACACTTTAGGGGACACTTTGGTTTCACTAAGAGAGTGCTTAAATTATTGATATTTTATGTGGTTTGGTTTGATTGATGAGGAGTTTAAAGTTATTATTATTTTGATTTAAAAAAAATTAATTGAAAATGTAGAATACTTTGCTTATATTTTCTTTAATGGCAAAGGTTATCTGTAAAGTGTAATTTTAACTAAAAAAAAGAGGGAAGAGGCTAGGACCTACGCTAGTACCTAAAAGTATAGTCTGTCTTTGTTATTTCCATATTTCTCATTATTATTTTAATTAAGGGAATCAATTTTATTTTTCATAAATCGCTTATTTAATAATTTCATGTTTACTATTTAATATTAATATTAATAATATTGAAAAAGGCATTTATATTTAGCCTTTTTCCTATATATCCCCATCTATATCTCCCCCAATCTCGGAACTTTCCTGTTAGCTGTTATTATGCCCTGACCTGTGTTGCCATTACAACACCCTGGTTACCTGTTACCTGTTACCTGTTACTTTTTCACTAGCTACTAGTTACTGTTACTTGTTACTTGATTGAGCCCAAAAAGTAACCCCATTCAATAATATGCTAGACAATCGGCGGCATTTCCCCACAAAGCCTCTGCGGGCACTCTCACCTGGGCCAACACCTACCGACGATCGACGATCGACGATCGCCAGTCGACAGTCAAAACTCAAGCAAATCCAAACTAATTTGCATAAAATTGAAAATGCGCTCATTGCAGGGGGGAGCAGGAGGAGAAGGGCGACGGCTGGGCTGGGGCTCAAGTGCTACCATTTACGGCATGGGATCCATGGGAGTGGATAGAGGAGGCTGAGGAGGGGGAGGAGAAGGAGGAGGTGGAGGCTAGGATGCCAGGCAGGTGGGCGGGGCAGTCGGCCAATTTAAAAGGCATGTTGCTCCTGGAACAACGACGCTAACTGGCAAACAGCCAGTCCCATTGGAGGTGCCACACAATCAGAAAAACAAAAAAGGAAAACAAATCGAAATAAAGATAATTAAATAATAATAATAAAGATAATTAATACCCAATTAAAGTTTAGGTATTTTATTAAGAATATTTTAAGAATATTTATTATATTGCTTATGTATTTTATTTTACTTGAAAATAAAAAAAAATTCAATTTATCGATATGTTTTAATAAATTAAGAAGAGGAATAATAGGTAAAGTTTAAAATTTTTTAAAGAATATTTTTAGGACGATTTATTATATTGTTTATATTATACTTTACTTGAAAATAGATTATTTATCCATATTTCTTACTAAATAAAAACGAAACATAATCGGTAATTAAAGTTAAAGTGTTTTATTACGAATATTTAAGAAAAATTCTCATCAAGTTTTCATATAAAATTTTTCTAAATATTTTAATATAATTTATCAATTTTATTTTACTTTAAAAACGATAAATAATCGATATTTTTCTATATAAAAAAAGGAATACCAACTAGAGCTAGGCGTAATCGGTAATACAAGTTTTAGTATTTAAGTAAAGATTTTAAAGATGATTTCTTTCCCTTTTTTTTTTGAAATAAAAAAATACAATATTTTTTACTATTTTTCTATATTTTCTTGTGCATCAAAATCGATAAATAATCGATATATCTCTGTATAGAAAAAATCGTTTTCGTAAGGAAACTCTTAATTGTTTTCCTATTATAGTTTAAACTGCATATAAATAATATTATATGCTTTAAATTCAACATATAATATCGTTTTTTTTCCAGTGCCCACTGCTTCCCAATCCCAATCCAATCCTCCTGCTCCTTCCTATTCCCTCCCAGACGCGATGCACCCATGCTCCAAGCCGCCATCGAGGCCCAAAAAGAGTCTGCGTAGCGAAGCGAGCAACATAAAACAATTACGCCTACACTTGCTCGCTGCCAGCTCCATGTGCACATGGCCATGGCTATGCATCGATGTCGATGCAATGATGATGGGGATGTGGAGGATCAGGAGAGGGAGTGGGAGGGGGAGAGGGAGCAGGGAGAGGGAGCGGGAGAGGAGGCAGGAGCGAGAGCAGGAGCGGGAGCTGGAGCTGGAGATGCAACGGCGGCGCTTCGGCGGAGTGTGTCGTGGTGATCTGTTGATGGCGGGCACGACCTTCCGAGGCAGCAGCAGCTTTGGCTTATTGGCAAGCCCGAATCCAAAGCGCTGGCAAAGCTTCATCACCACACAGGGAGAAAAGTTTAGGGATAAGAAATTTATAAAAAAAAAAAAAAAAAAA